>JAKOGI010000041.1:1410000-1565000 GCA_029747015.1 Carnegiea gigantea
TAATTTAGGGTTTAGGTTTAGTAATGTGAAGTTAAATTTGATATGTTGGTGGAATGAAAACTTTAGCTTATAATTTTGTTGAAATGTGATGTTTGTATGAAGTTGGAGCTCTAATTTATTTCAAGATTTTGCCCAATGTAACATAGGCTTAGGTTTGGTAATTTTAAGTTAGAATTTGATATGTTGGTGGAATAAAGCGCTCAAGTTTGGATGAGTTATTAGTTTTTTGAAATTCGTAAGAATATAAGTATGCTTGTAAAAGTTTATAAGTAGACATATGTAACATATAATTGAGTAATTTATGTAAATATTATTATTTAAATTAAAATTAATTATTATCGAATAACTTATATGGTTATTATTGTTTGAGCAGGATATGAATGGTCCTCCACATCGTAGGTGGATGTATAATAGATTATTGTCTTATCGTAATGGTTATACACAAGAATTTCTAAATGAAGTAAATCAATTCAATGAATTTGCACGTAGGCAGACAGAGTTTCTGAATGGAGGAAAGTATAGATGTCTTTGTGCTAAATGCAGAAATATGGTGTATTTAACACCCGATGAGGTCAAAATGCACCTTATGTATAACGATTTTGTGAAGGGGTATTGGTTTTGAATAAGTCATGAGGAAACAGAATCTCAGCAATATGATTTTGGGTATTCAAATAGTAAAATTTTCGAAATTAGATGTTCAAGTCATATTAATAATAACTACAATGAATCCTACGTAGATCGGATGGAGGACATGACAAATTAAAAAATGTAAGGGAGGAGGACTCATGCATTTGCCGAGAACCATTTTATAATATGGTTCAAACTGCTCAACAACCCTTATACGATGGTTATTCCATCCACAGTGAGCTCTCTGCTGCTGTGAGACTGTCAAATCTAATTATAACATGCTACAGAACTGTTTTAATGAAATTATTCAACTAATGAAAGAGATATGTCCATCTAACAACCGCGTGCTAAACAACTATGGATAAACGAAGAAGGTTGTTAAAGATCTCAGTAACGATGTGATCCAAATTTATTGTTATCGGAAAGATTGCATGTTATTTTTTAAGGATGACACAAACCTGGATGCATGCAAGTTTTGTAGACATTCAAGATAGAAGAGGCAAATGTCACAACAAAAGAATCAGAATCCATTGCCATACTCAATGATGCATTACTTGCCGTTAAAACTTCGACTTCAGAGGTTGTATGCATCAAAAAGTACTCACATGACATGCCATTATGAACATCAGCGTGAGAACGATACGTCATCCATCATATGGGACAGCATGGAAATATTTCGATAACAAGTATCCTGATTTTCGATAACTTTCATTAACTGTAACATATATGATTTTTTGCATATGTTATGATATTATATGAATCCTTTGGACGTGAATTTCAAAATGCAATCAACTCAATATGGATCGGGGATGGCATTTCTCCAGATCCATCCCCGACACTTCCAAAACTCAAATGAGTTGTGGCGAAGACGTACAAGAACAAAAAGAGCCGTATTTATGGCATTGGCGATGAGACTGTCAACATTAGGGAATCCGATTACTTCAGTCCCACCCAACGAGCCGGTACAGTTTTTATATTAAAGTTTCAATGAACATGGTTATATGGTAAGTTTACTTAATTGTAATACTTATGCATACTTCACATAAATGGCTGTCAACAGGTACCAGTTATACACCATTGTAACAAGAGTTGAATAATTTAAGGGGTGTAGTAACCAACTTGGGGGGTGAGCTAACTTCACAAGCTGAAAGTTACCGGTTGCTTATAGAGAAATATAAGCAACTGGAAGAATCCAACAAAATGCTCACCCAAAGCAACCAACAACTGAGCCAACAAATGATGAGTATCGATCAGCGGTTGCAAGCTTTCTTCCAAATGCAACAAGCTTCTGGTTCGGGATTTCAGCCACCCTTTGCTTATTATTCACAACATAATGACGATGAGGATGGGGATGAGGATTAGGATGAGGAAGATGATGATCCTCATCTTGGTGATTGAGTTGGTTGCAGTTTTCTCCCAGTTTGTGGTTCTCCTCCTTGGTTCTTCATAGAGTACACGTCTTGTTTCTTGCTTCTCCTTCTTGGTGCTTATTTCATTTCCCTCCCCTTGGTGCTTACTTCTCCTTCTTCTGCAAACTTAACTTCACTTTGACTAATTAGCAACTTGTGGTTTGCTTGAATTTATGGTTTGTGATATGTATACATTTTGTTTGGGACTTATGGTTTGTAAATTGAAAACAATTGGTTTTATGTGTTGCTTTGTAAGTGATATTCCAGCTGCTGTAGATTGAAAATTGTTGAGAATGCTTCGAATGAAGTCATACTCAAAGTCATTGGATGTTGATGGAGTGAATACTCCCTGTAAATTTCTTGCAGGGATTGAAACGTATGTACTGAGGGATACGATCAAAAACAAGCATTTTTATTTAAAAAAATTACAAACCTAGCAACGGAATGGCGACGGTATTACAGATTTTCTTTTATTTCTGAAATTCCGTCGCCAGGTATTCAGCGACGAGTGAAAATCCGACAACCAGTTTCCGTCACCAATTTCGTTGCTGAATTCAATATTCTGTCGCTGTTCTATCATTTTCCGTCGCTGATTCCATCGTTATGTGGACTTTTTTTGTAGTGGTCTTTGATTATCTCTTTGATATTAGATATGAAAAATTCTTATCACAAAAAGGAAATAAGTATCTTCATAAATTATTTGAAAAATGAAATCCAGATCATCTTCAACTTGATAAAGATTTTGATGATTATCTGAATAATGATAGACTGGAAGACATTATTAGAGATGAAGGCATGCAGAATCTCAATATGGATGACTAGTATTGTCAGCACTAAAGGTTCTGAAAAGTTGTTGTTCCATTATTGTACTATTTTAACAAATGTTATGTCAATAAAATAAGGCAATTTACTGTAGCCACGTGAATGTCACTATAGTCATGCGAAATTATTAGTGTGTACTGTAGTTGTTAAGGCATCATATGTATTTCAACTGCTCTATAAAGGAAGAGGTTGAGTACTGAAAAAGGGCATCGTCATCTAATTAAGTATACTTGAGTAAAAGAGAAGTCGGGATTCTCTATTTGTCTATGAGCAAGCATCTCTGACGATCCTAGTAGCATAAGTCTTTCTTCAATCTCTCCATTGTAATATTTCCACTTCAAGCTTTTAATAAAAGAAATTTCACAGTAGAGAACGTTATTCAATCGAACCTTATTAATTAAATATTATGACTTCTTGATTGAAGTCTCACTATCCTTAAAAATATAAAAACTTGATTACTGACTACGGTCTGAGGTAGAAAAAAGAAACGGATATGTGTTGTACCTGATCTAAGAAAAGTATGGTTGAGATTAACAATCTTTACAAACTGGGAGCTAGATGAGCACCAATGTCTAACACCAACTAAGTTCAGGTAATGGTCGAAACTCTCTAATTAATCTATAATTATTTTGCTCAGTATGGTGGGCCTCTAATAACAGAAAATATAATATTTATGATATAAGTAGTAGATTATAATAACTAGTATCAATGTAGTCATTATAAGAAGTCTAAACATTAACATAAGTTTGGTTTTTAAAAATAGCCCAAAAGTTAAGTGTTTGCATCTTGAACCCTATTGGACCAAAAATAAAAATTTCAGAAAATTTTGGGCCAAACATAAAAAATTTGCCCTCCAAAAATTATTAACCCAAACAGTTGTACTCTATTACCTAAATTTGAGTAGTTTCAAAAATCTTTATCCCAATTCACTTGATGAATTAAATATTGACTCATACCACAGTAGACCCAGAATCTAATTTTCCAAACAAGAAAAGTTAATTTCACGAGAGCAAAGAGGAATCCATAAGATAAGCAAGCACATGCTTTAGAGTTAAAGACATTGATTTGCCAAAACTTGTTTGTGAATCGTGAGTAGCTTGTCACACCTATTACTACAAACCCACCATATTAAATACTGCAAAAGCAATATTATTTTACATTTTTGTTCTTTTATGCACCCCTTGAAAGACCATCATCAATCAAAAGTATAATATGTATCAAAATTTTAGGATATTACCACTCTTAATAATTTACGTACTCCATTTATAGATTAAAAATTGAGAATCAATTTCATCGAATGCTGATATTACACACACACACACACACACACACACACACACACACACACATATATATATATATATATATATATATATATATATATATATATATATAAACACTGTGAGAAATTAGTATTTTTTTAAAAATTGATAAATCTGAAATTTTTTACCTAGTTTAATAGTAAGTTTTATATCAATTATGTACAATCATGGTTATATTTACTTAAAATCTCAATGTAAGAATTGGCATCTTCATAAGACAACGACATCTATTAAAAAAATATATAAATATGTAGTCGCACATTATGACATAAGACTAGAAGGTCTAAAGGCTTAGCAATACCCTTTCTTTCAAGCAATTAAATCATTAGAATTTATGATATACTTGATTATTTTTATATACAAACTATTAGATAATTGCTTTAGGATTAGAGATTTTTCTGTTTAAGATGTTTTATTTTTTGTCAAGGAGTCCTAGATTTTAGGGATGTGATTTACTGGTTTTTGAGTTTGTTTTTCAGTTTTGAGTCATGGCATAGTGGTTGCTAAATTTAGGCCATGTTTTCTGTTTACTTTAACTATTTAAGCATCACAAGTTGAAGGAAAAATTATCTCCCTTTGCTACATTCCTATAACTTCACTCCCAGTAATCTTTCTTTGTTTTTCTATTTTTTATATATTTTTCTAACAAATTGGTATCAGAGCCCGCTTCTTAAGGGATCTGTGAAAAATGGAAGATGAGTCTAGTTTTTCTCAAATCGGTCTTCCTGCATTTAATGGAGAAAATGATCATCTATGGGCTGTAAGAATGCAGACGTATCTGGATGCTCTAGATTTGTGGGATGCTGTGCAGGAGGATTACGAAGTTCTTCCTTTGCCTGACAATCCTACCATGGCCCAAATCAAAAACAACAAAGATAGAAGAATCAGGAAAGCAAAGGGCAAAGCGTGCCTATTTACAGCAGTTTCAACAACAATTTTCGCAAGAGTCATGTCTCTGAAAACAACAAAAGCTCTTTGGGACTACCTGAAGGATGAGTATGCTGGAGATGAAAGGATACGAGGGATGCAGGTGTCAAATCTTATAAGGGAGTTCGAGTTGCTGAAGATGCGAAAGTCTGAGACAATCAAAAAATACTCAAACAATTGCTTGGCATAGCAAATAATGTTAGGTTACTTGGTATCGAATTTGCTGACTCAAGAAGTGTACAAAAAAATTATTGTAATGGTGACCAAAGTATATGAAGCATCCATAACCACATTGGAAAACACAAAGGATCTATTCACGATCACTTTGGCAGAGCTTTCAAATGTCTTGCAAGCACAAGAATGACGTAGGTTCATGAGGCAGGAGCGTACCGTTGAAGGAGCTTTACCTGCGAAGCATTAGGATGCGGGCAAATACAGGAGGAAAAATGACAAGAAAAGTCCAGCATCAAGCAGTGAAAGCACCGGAAACAACCAAAACCGCAGCAAGGGTAGAAGTTTAAAGCAAAACTATCCACCTTGTCGGCATTGTGGGAAACTAGGACATCCTCCATTCAAACGTGGGAAGAGGCCAGATGCAAAATGCAGCAAATGGAACCAAATGGGACATGAGGTTGTAATTTGCAAAAATAAATCCCAAAAGCAAGAAGCAGAAGTCCATGTTGTAGGCAATGAAGAAGAAGATGAAGAAGATTAGATTTTTGTGGCACAGTGTTTCGCAACCAAGAGTTCCTTTGAAGCTTGGCTGATTGACAGTGGTTGCAAAAACCACATGACATATGGCAAAACCCTCTTCAAAGACTTGAAGACAACAAAAATCACAAGGAACAGAATAGGAAATGGTAGCTATATTCCTGCAAAAGGGAAAGGAACAGTTGCCATCACAACAAATTCAGTTACAAAGACAATTTCTAATGTTCTTTATATACCTAATGTTGACTAAAATTTGTTAAGTGTGGGTCAGCTTATTGGGAAAGGATTCAGAATGTACTTTGAAAATTCGCATCGTGTCATTTATGATCCCTTTGGTCAAGAGATATTAAGGGTTAAAATGAGAAGCAAAAGTTTTTCATTTGATCCAATAGAGGAGGAGGTAGTGTACTGTAATGATAGCAATGCTACTGATTTGGCATAAAAGACTTGGTCACTATCACCTTCGAAGGATGTTGAGGATGAAGAAAACAGAGGTGGCAAGAGGTTTACCACAATTTGCTGACCACGTACCGAATTCTGCTGCTTGTCAATTTGGTCAACTAAAGAGAAATTCTTTTCCTAAATAAGCTTGAAGGGTTTCTCAGAAGCTGCAATTAATTCACACTGATGTTGGAGGACCTCAAAAAAAACAGCATCTTTGAAATGTAATCGTTACTACATTCTATTTATCGATGATTTCACAAGAATGTGCTGGATTTTTTTCTTGAAATTTAAATCAGAGGTGACTGAAGTTTTTTAGAAGTTTAAAAGCTTGGTGGAAAATCAAAGTGGCTGCAAAATTCAGATTCTGAGATCTGATAATGGGAAAGAGTATACTTCAGTCGAATTTAATTTATTTTGTGAAGAAGCTAGCATCGAACATCAATTCACAGCCCCTTATACTCCACAACAGAATGGTGTGAGCGAAAGGAGGAATAGAACAGTTATGGAGATGGCTAGATGTATGCCACATGAGATGGAGTTGCCGAAAAGTTTCTGGGCAGAAGCAGCAAATACCACTGTTTTTCTGCAAAATCGACTTCAAACTAAGGCTTTGGAACAAACAACTCCATTTGAGGCTTGGTATGATTATAAACCTTCACTAAACTTTCTTAAAGTATTTGGTTGTGTATGCTTTGTTCACGTCCCATAGGCTAAACATGACAAGCTTGACAAGAAGGCAATTCCAAGCATCTTTGTAGGTTACAGTTCAATTTCTAAAGCCTACAAAGTTTATCATCCTCAAACAAAAAAGATGACTATTACTAGAGATATATACTTTAAGGAAGAGGAGAAATGGGATTGGAAGAATCCACAATCAGCATCACCAAGAGACATTCTGAGTAGCCTACCTGAACAGAAAGCAAGTGAACAATGGCTGAATGAGATGGAAGATGATCCTCTAGTTAGAGGTTACAAGCCACTGTTAGATATCTATCAAAAATGTAATGTGGCGATTTGTGAACCAGCTAACCATGAAAAAGCTCTCAAAGATCCAAAGTGGAAGAAAGCAATGGAGGAGGAAATGTTGATGATTTGGAAAAATGAAACATGGTAGTTGGTCAATAGACTTGAAGAGAGAAAAATTATTGGTAATAAATGGGTATTCAAAATTAAGCTTAATGCTGATGGCTCTATCAACAAACACAAGGCCAGACTCATTGTCAAAGGGTACTCACAAATTTTTGGTGTTGATTATTCTGACACTTTTGCTCATGTTGTCATATTAGACACAATAGTAATTGCATCTCAAAAAGGTTGGAAAGTGTTCTAATTAGATGTCAAATCAGCGTTTCTAAATAGTGTATTAAATAAGGAAATTTATGTGCAACAACCAGAGGACTTTGTGAAACTTGCAAAAGAACACAAAGTGTATCGACTCAAAAAGGCTTTGTATGGCCTAAAGCAAGCTCCAAGGGCATGATACACTAGAATTGATGAACACTTGCTGAGCCTTGACTTTGTTAAAAGCATATCTGAGTCCACCTTATATGTGAAACATAAGGGCAATGATTTTCTTTTTGTGTCTCGTATGTTGATGATCTTTTTGTAGCAGGAAATGACCTGAAGTTAGTTGAAGAGTTTAAACAAGAAATGATGCGGGCCTTTGAAATGACATATTTGGGTTTGATGACTTATTTTCTTGGGATAGAAATCAAGCAAGCAGAAAACGAAGCATTCGTTTGTTAAAAGAAGTATGCCAAGGAAATAGTGAAGAAATTTCAAATGGAAGAATGCAAGGCTATGAGTACACCCATGAATCAAAAGAAAAAGCTGAGTAAAGATGATGGTTTTGATAATTTTGATGAAGGTCACTATAGAAGCTTGATCGGATGCCTAATATATCTGTGGTTGCTATAAGTCTGCTATCACGTTTCATGCATTGTCCTAGTGAATTGCATTTGAAGGATGCAAAAAGAGTGTTGAGGTATATTAAGGGTACAATTGATTATGGTGTCAAATTTCAAAAGTGAGAGAACTTCAGGTTGAACGAGTTTTCAGATAGTGACTAGACTGGACCTATTGATGATAGGGGTGTTCATTATTCGGTCCAAACCCGGATCAGACCAAAGATCGGCCTAGACCGGATTGGACCGGACCGAACCGAATGAATTTGATCCGGTCCTTAGTCCACAAATTTTTTTATTCAGTCTTTGGTCCGATCCAGTCCGGTCCACCAATCCACTGGCTCGGATCGAGGACCGAATAAAAAAAATTTGAAACTGACTTTTTACTTATTCAATTTTAATTTTCTTTTGTAACCTATAATTTCTCAAACGTTCAAAAATATTAATTGGTTTTTCATGGTGAAAATATGTTGAAATTATTCATATTGAAATAAATATAAGATGTTCACATCGTAAAATTTTGCTAGCTTGACAATTCAGTCCGGTCCGGTCCCGGTATGGTCTTGACTTATTCAGTCCAGTCCACAGTCCATAACTTCCCTCTTATTCGATCCTCGATCTAACCCAGTTCGGTCTGGGTTTGGACCGGTGAACATCCCTAGTTGATGACATGAAGAGTACCTCATGGTATTATTTCAGTTCAGGTTCTGGAATTTTTTCATGGTGTTCCAAAAAGCAAGATATTGTTGCATAATCTATTCCAGAGGTTGAATTTATTACAGCAACTGCAGTAGCAAATCAGGCGCTATGGCTGAAAAGAGTATGTGTGATTTGCATATGGAAGAGAAGGGTAGCACGAATATTTTTGTTGACAATCAAGCTGCTATTGCAATTTCAAATAACCCTGTTTTTCATGGAAAGACAAAGCATTTCAACATCAAGTTGTACTTCCTGAGAGAGGTTCAGCAAAAGGGAGAAGTGGCTATAATTTACTGCAAAAGTGAAGACCAACTTGCTGATTTATTCACTAAGCTACTTCTAACCGGCAAGTTCAATTTTCTGAGGCAGCAAATAGGAATTTGTAGCTCCTAAAGCAAGGAAGACTGTTAGATAATTGCTTTAGGATCAGAGATTTTTCTGTTTAAGTTATTTTATTTTCTGTTAAGGAGTTCTAGATTTTAGGGATGTGATTTACTGGATTGTTGAGTTTATTTTCCAGTTTGAGTCATGGCATAGTGGTTGCTAAATTTAGGCCATATTTCTGTTTACTTTAACTATTTAAGCATCACAAGCTGAATGGAAAAATTATCTCCCTCTGCTGCATTTCTATAGCTTCACTCCCAGTAATCTTTATCTGTTTTTCTATTTTTCATATATTTTTCTAACATAAACAAAAAACATGATCTCAAATCATTGTCAGATTACATAAGAAATTATATATTATACTAGTTTAACATTGCCAAAGCAAAGTGGTGATAAACGATAATTATACTTCGGAAAGAGCATGCAAGTATATTATACAAGATCTTTAAGGTTAGCTTTTTTAATTATTTTATGCGGAAAAGCATCTAACCATTGTGATTAGTTAGTACACCTAATAGTTGTCTTAAACATACACTTGTCTAAAATGTAAAAATGTTCATTTAATAATTTACAATGCTGGTTAATTAATTTAACCAGATCTCTAAGGTATTAATAATGAAGATAATTTATCCATATTAATATAACTATATCTAAAAATGAGTGAAATAATATGCTCTCCACAAGTGTCTTCATATGATTGGTTAATGAAATCTTATTATTAATTTATTTTAATGAAATAATGTAATTTGAGAACAAAACAACAAAAAGACTAAAATAAATATTTTTGGAAAGTTATTGAAACATTGACTGCAACTGGTTGTTTAAAACTTTTAGTACGACTAGATTATGCTTTAATTTTGAACTATCTAATAGAAATGTTATACACGGGTAACAATTATTTTTTTAATGTAAAATAAATTGAATTAATCATCTTAATAAATGAACTGTCTTTTTTCCTACACAATTACAATCACAATTTTGTGGATCCTATTAAATAAGAGGCATAATTGAGATTTTTAACTGTTGAACTTTACATAATTAAATTTTTTAAGTTAAATTTATTATGTATTAATTAATACATTTTAGTTAGTCTATTATTTATTGCTGAACATTGAGATAAAGTCGTATTATAAATATCAACTATACTACTGTAATTGAGATGTTTATTCTCTAAAGAAAGTATTTCAATGAATGTCAAACTCGACTATTGAATTTGTTTGTTCCTTATTATCAATTTTTAACTTTATGCTATAAGTAGTTGACATGCGATTGTTGGTTTTGTCAAATACGTTGTAATCCTAAAGTGCTAAAAAAAATTTCTTACTTGATTTTGGTAATATGAATTAATAGCTGTATAAAAACTTTTTAACTGAATCTACCATGTTACGATACGTCACCAATTTTTTGAAATAGGAGACCAACTTACTAAGTATACATACACCAACCACATATTAATAATGGCCAAAAAATATATGATTAACAACTCTTGTGATAAAAGACATTTTTTTCTCATGTGAATAGCTACTACAAGAGAGACTTTTTTCATTTTTTGGGGGTGGTTAAGAACTTAGGATAAAGTTCACAGGTGGCTAAAAATTAGATTTTGATAAATTTCAAAATAAGAATATTATTGATTATCTAATATCATTATAGCTCCATCAAAAAAATAAAAAAACAACCAAGTAATTTAATTGAACTTCCAAACGCAACAATAGTCAATGCGGAAAGGATCTAATGCATGCATGAACTTCCAAAAAACAGTATTAAAAAACAATTCTTTTTTTTAAAAAAAAGAGTTCACATTTGCAGGCAAAGTGCATTTTGCGTTTTTTGTCCGTGTGACCGTCCAAATGTAACATATGGGCATCTGTTTTTTTAATATATAAACTGGATTAATCGCTTCAGAGCTAATTTTATTTTTGGGGGATCAAATTTCTACTATCTATTTTAACTGAGTGATGCATTTTTATGTACAATTATCTAAACTAATTATCAAGAGTCAGAATTATGTAGTCTAATTATTATGTTTTGGCATTGAGTTGGTGTTTGCAAATGACTCATTCACTCAAAAGGATAGGAATAATTAAGATGCAGAAAGGTGAGAAAGTGCTAAAGAAATTGACTCTCTATCGGCATCAAAGTCATCGAGTAGAATGCTCCCTACTTAATTATGTTAAATGTTTAATTGTTTACGGTACAAAATTGAACAATTAATTGTTCTATTGATAGTTGTTTGAACAGTTGATTTAGTTGTTGTAGTTTAATGTATTAATAGATACATATTTGTTTAATAATTTAGTACCAACATAGGTAGAATCAAGTATTAACCCTTTGTTCTCTTGGATAAGGTCTCGAGTTTAATATGATTAAGAAACTTGTGATGGGAGAGTTACGCTGAAGTTAAAATAATTTTAATGGGAGGAAACATAATTTGGCAATTAGTTATTTGATTATCTGCTAAAAAATATTTTAAAAAGAGGGAATCAACTTTAATTTCATAAATTCTTGGGTGAGATTTTCTCACATAAGGTTTATTGTGAGATGGACTCTTTTAGATATAACTTTGTTGAGATTTTATGGTGACTAATAATACTTTTTGGAGTGACTTTTAAAGAAGTAGCTAATAATTCATTTAGGTATGACTATAATAACAGTCACCCCAATTAGTTATTAATATTTAATAGTTACAATAAAATCATCCGTCTTATGATATAATTTATGTGAGACGGTCTCACATAAGACTTATTAATCAACTTTTGAGTTAGTGGCCGAATAAACAGGACACATATATAGTCCCTTCTGGACCCTCCCCCCAAAAAAGTCCTTAACTCATGTAAGGCAATAATTGTTAATTAATTTTAAAACTTGTGGTTACTCCTTTTTTAGTTTTGATTAGACTCTTAAGCTATTAATATAACACTCTAATTAGTTTACTTGGTCAAAATTCCAACCTATATGTACTTGCTCAAACTCTCAAAGAGCTCGGTTTAATTTGTGGGTTTTACTGGTCAGACTATCAACTTTATCCATAGAATAATGGAAGTTAGATAATATGATGAATTTTAAAAAATAAATAAATAAAATGGATGACATAGTCATTAGTGACCATGAATTATGATCAAATTCAGGATAAGGATGACTAGTATGTATTGTTTGAGCCTAAGTAATTAAGTTAAATTGTTAATCCTAGGCAACGTATTGAATCAAATGGACCTAATATGACCAAACTTATTAATTGGTTTAACAATATTTTTTTAAAATTGGACTCTTTTTATCTTCTTGATATAGTAAATATAGACACAATTATTAAGTTGTTTTGAGTTAATTTGTGTAATTGAATTGAACTTATATATTAAGTGACAGGTCATAATTTAATTTTATCGATTTTTCAATCTAACCCAATATATTTAATGTTATGTTCCATCACAAGTTTAAAAAGGTGAAAAGTTATAAATATTAATCTTAGACAATTTTTTAATGAGCCCTTGCAAGTGTAACTTTCACCTCTAAAACAACAAGAAGGTGACTGTCTCTTCGGAGAGCTCCAATAAAATTGGGACAATTTTAAGATAATTAATTATCCAATTAACAGACGAAGCAGGAAATGCAACCATGTGCCCATGCAGCGATGTCAAATCAGTTCAATTACAATTAATTACTTCGAAGTATTCTTGATTTTTTTTTTTTGGGGGGGGGGGGGGGGGGAGAGGGAGGGATGGGGTACAATTCTTGTCAGCACATAGGTGGTGTTGTCTCAATCATGTCTCTGGATGTTTTGTTCGGTCTTTGTAAAATTGGGGCCTCATTAATCAATTGTTTCACCAGCATGAACCACATGAACCAACTGATCTGAAGAACGAGAAGAGATAAGGAGGGAGGGGTACATTGAACAGTCTAAACGACCAAAATTAAGCACCCAAAAAGAGGGAACTCTCAATGAGCATTTTATGATTACTTAGCCCTATTCTCTTCAATTTATTTTTTGAAGGATGGGTTCAGATTAGTTCAATTTAGAATAAATTCAAAATAAGTTCAATAAATAAGTTCATAATAAGTTCAGCAAATAAAGTCAGAATAAGTCCAACTACGAGTGTTCATCGGTCCAATCCGGACTAGGTTAGACTGAAGACAGAGTTAGAGAAAAAGTACGTACCGAGGACCGGACCAAATAAGGGTCGGACCAGACTGGGACTGGACTGAAAAAATTTAGACTAGATTAAGACCAACTGAAGTAGAGTGAATTTATTTTCAAATACGGTTCGAACAAAGCTTATTGACTCAATTAATTTTGGCCAAAATCATGCTATTATTGATTTTGTTTGCTGACTCTCAAAAGCATTAGTTTACACTTTGCATTATCTTTGATCAAAAAAATAAAAAAGAAAGTCTCGAACTCTTAACAATTTTTTTAATTTTTTTTTTAAAAAATAGTTGGTCCTTGGTCTGGATCGGTAGACCAGAACGAAAACCGAATAAGGTAATTTTTCAGACCAAGGGCCGGACCGAATGCACTCGGTCCTGGCCAGTTTGGTCCAACCTGGTATTCGGTCCAGTCCGGATTTGGATCGAATAATGTACACCCCTAAGTTCAGCAAATAAGTCCATAATCTGTTCAATAAATAAGTTCAAAATAAATTCAGCAAATAAGTTAAGAACACATTCAGATAAGTTCAGTTTAAAATAAGTTTAGATAAAATAAGGCGAGGAGAACAGGGCCTTAACCATACATGTTGGGATATTGTGAACATCACCATTGATTGAGGAATATTAGAGCAATTGTAATGGTAATCCATGTGTTTGGATCACAAACTGGGGGCCCACACCCTCCACATCATCCCACTATCCAATCTTTTTTCGATCTTTTCTCTACATTCTTTGGATCACAAACTTGAATCAGCAAATAAATTAATGCATATGGACCCCACCACAAACATATTTTTTGGTTGTAGACTTTTATTTTTTGTGTTTGTGTGAATAACTGTTGTGCGAATAATTATGACGATATTTTCTCAAAAATTGAATAATTCATCTATAAACTTAAATGTATAAACTTACACACGAAAACAAATAAATGTATAAACGTAAATTGACAAGAAATGAAAAAATTCAACTAATAAAAATACTTACAAAATGCCAAACTTCTTTCTTCTCTTCTTATCTCTTGCTTCAAACACAACCTTTTTCACCATCTCAAAACTTAATGAAAAATATGAGAGATAGAAGCTTCTGTTTTTTTGAATGTAAATTCACACATAATAAGTTGAGTATTTCCTCCAAAATTTTTAAAAAAAAAAGGACGCAAACTAGCCGTTTTGGTGCAACGGCTAGCTTCACAACGGGCATTTTGCACAATTCCCAGATTTTTTCCTTTTTTTTCTCCCTATTTCGGCGCCCCTTCCCAATTAAAAAAGAAAAAAGCTGAACCACCCCTTAAAATGATGTCGTTTTAGGGGGATGTGGCCAAAAAAAAAAAAAAGAAATGGGCGTACGGGCGGACCGGACCGCAGGTTGACTTCGCGGACGAGTTAAGCGACCCGACGTTGCTGGGCAAGACTTGGTCCGCAGGCCAAATTTCCAGCCGGCGAGTCCAGCGATGCAGATGCTCTTAGACTTTTGCCCTAGCAGGTCATATACCATCTAATACTTGTCAATTTTCAAGCAAAGAATGTTAAAAACGGAAACAATTTTTTTTGTTTCATTGACAGATTTTTTTTGGGTGTAATTCACTAGATCTGACACAAAAAGAATTTTAGAAATGTAAAAAGGTTAAGAATTGAGGCAAGTACATTTTTCTTTCGATATTTTTACATGCGCAAGTGCTCGCCGTAAGGTACGAACTTATAACCTTTAGGATCCGATAAAGGTTGACACTGAGTTCTACAGCTACGATTTTTTTTTTTTTTTTTTTTCCCCATTGTCTAATTTTCAAAACAATCTATCTTATGCAATTAATGTATTCAATAACGTTGACTTGAGACACATAGACGGACGTTTCCTTTCGTATAAACTGCCGTCTCAACTTTTTGAGTGAAGGATGCAGTTTTAATTAATAGAACCAACTAAATTGATACACATCACTGAGACTTTTTATTTGTGTAGATAAAACTGGAAACAATAGCGAATGTGAATTGGACACATAACACATCAAGGCCAGGGTGAACAAATAAACAACCAAAAGCATTAATGGGGATCACTTGCACGTAATTGAGAAGACAAACCAACACGGGGAGTTAATTTCACGAGAGCACGATAGAGGAATGCACAAGATAAGCATGCACAACACGGGGAGTTAATTTCACTGATTTGCGAAGACTTGTTTGTGAATTGTGAGTAGCTTCTCACACCTATTACTACAAAGCTGATCATGTTAAATATTGCAAAAGCAATGTGACTTCAGAAATATCATATGTATCGAAATTTCAGAGTATGATGACTCTTAATAATTTACCTACTCTATTTTAGATTAAAAATTGACGATCAATTTCATCGAATGCTGATCATTTAAACTATATATATATATATATATATATATATATATATATATATATATATATATATATATATAGTATATATATATATATATATATATATATATATATATATATATATATATGTAAAGTGCTATGAGAAACGAGTGATTTTTTTTAAAAAAAATCGATAAATCTCCAATTTTTTAACTAATTTAATAGTCAGTTTTATATCAATTATATACAATCATGGTTATATTTGATCAAAATCTCAATGCAAGAATGGTCATGTTCATAAGACATCTATTCAAAAAAATAAATATGTAGTTACACATTATGACATAAGACTAGAAGGTCTAAATGTTTAGCAATACCCTTTCTTTCAAGTAATTAAATTCTTAAAATTTAGGAGAAAGATATGCTCGACTATTTTTATATAAAAACAAAAAAGATGATCTCAAATAATTGTCGGATTAGACAAGAAATTATATTTTACACAAGTTTAACATTGCCAAAGCAAAGTAGTGATAAATGATAATTATACTTTTGGAAAGGGCGTGCAATTAGACTATACAGGATCTTTAAAGTTGGCTTTTCTAATTATTTTATGCGAAAAAGCATCTAACCGTTGTGATTAGTTAGTACACTTGATATTGATCTCAAACATACACTTGTCTAAAATATAAAAATATTCATTTAATAATTTACATTGCTGATTAATTAACTTGATCACATCTCTACGGCATTAATAACGAAGATAATTACAATTATTAATGGGCAAATTAGCTGTATTGATGGGACAAAAGTAGGATATCGAACAAGTGGTAATTTCTTAGTAATTGATTAGGTATTTGTCAATGGTGAAAATTGTTTAAATAGTTAAATTAGGTTTATGAGATAATAACTAAACATAATATAATTAGTTATCATTGTTAGTTATGACATCAAATTAAATTAAGATAGGGTTTTGGGGTGAAGACAGCCAGTTAAATAGCCGTGCAACTCGTAAAATACAACCCCTAATATTCCTTTAGGGATCGGTTAAAACACTAAAATTAGCAAAACGTGCATTGCTAACTTCACGCCATATGAGATGCTTACTAAATAAGATTGTTTGTGAATGTCATAAAATTCATATTTTATCAATGGATATTTGGTGGGCCGGGATCGATGAAGAACAAGAAGCAGTAAGACTGATTAAATTACTGGTTTTGCTAATTATCACCCTTAAAGTAACAGATAATTAGAGTCAATTATATTTGGATAAAAGGTAACTATAGTCCTTATCTATTAAATCTTATCCAATTTTATTTACCTCCAAGGTACTGATAATATTATCTTTTACGTTACTCCTAAAACACCTCCACAAGATTGGGTAACCCATCTCAATGATCCAATCCATCTACTACATATGTTTTCCTCTCTTCTCAATTTATCTCTCCTTCATAGTGCATAATCAATTTTCAGCTTTAATTTCCGCTTAGGAACTCCTCAGATCTTGGTCCTTTAAACATGGACTAATCACTGTTCCACTACAAAAACCCATTCTACATGGACAGCCAACCCCATGATAATCCTAAGAACTTGCGATTTTTTTCAACTTTTCACCAATTTGAACCAAAGACCGGGATGATGAGAATGAATAATTTAAGGGTGAACGTAGGAAGTATAAAATTGAAAAAGGAAATTATAAAACTGTAATTTTTATCGTTGGGTCATATTCAAAAGTCATCTCATAGTAACAACAGTGCTCGGAAAATTAATTGGAGTAGATGGGATTAGACCATGGAAGGAGTCGCCTCGAGTTTTGTGGGGGTGTTTTAGGTATAACATCAAACTATTAATATATATATATATATATATATATATAGAGATATATGATCTAGTCATGGTAATACATGAGAGATGGGACCCGCCACACCGTCCAAAGGCAGTTGGGCTCCACCGTAGTCAATCATTGTCATCAAGTTTTCTTTTTTTTTTTTTTTCCGGGGGCCCCTCTTTTTTTTTGGGTAAAAAGGTAAGAAGCATGTGTAAAAAGGTAAGAAGCATAATTTAAGATGACCTTCTCTCAATGACTCGTCCTAAATTATCTTCAAATAGAATACGACAAAGGTTCCTATGAGAAATTACATTCCACATACTTGTAGAATGAAGTGATAATCAAATTTAGTAAAGCAGTCAGCTACGGTATTGTTACCCTCCCTAAAAATATAATTAATAATAACATTATTGAACCTATTTAAGTAAGTAATGATATCTTAAGCTAGCATTTGAATTTCCCATGAAATTTGAATTTTTGGCAGCCTCCATACAGCCAAATTCCCACTGTATTTTGTATTTGCAACGTAGGTCAGTTCCTTATGCGCTCCCTATTATTTATTTTCATAATTTATTTTTTTTCCTGCTAAAGTCTATTTTATCTATTTATTACGACATTATATAATTTTAGCTTAAGGATAAAAAACAAAAGAAAGAAAACGTATACAGCAAATCACGAATCAAAAAATTCTAACATCCATAAAACTCTCCAAAGCTACAATAGTTTTGTGCCGTGCATATATCTTCCTTTCTTAAATGCCTTATTCTCTCCGTCCTATATTCATTGTTAAAAATATCCATTTTTTCGTCCCATATTATTATCAAAATTTACATTTTCAAAACTTAACGCTATTTTATTGGTTGAAAACACAATTTAACAATGTAAATACACTTAATATTTATTTTTATATATTTCTTTAAATATGGAACAAAAGAAGTATCAATCACAAGCATTATGACAATGTCAAACGTTGCAGCTTATTGGATGGTGCATTAAGATTCTGTATCCACGACTCCTATGGGTTAGAGTTTCTCCTATCTTGGATAATGACAAATTAGGCAAAAGCTCTGTTAAAAAGGGTTTTCTAAGATGATGCTCCTTACCTAATCGAGAAAAAATAAAAATAAAATTTGGGAGGCGATCAATAACATAGCATAGAATTAGAGGTCACTTAATAAATTTCGGGCTAACACGACATTAATATCTTTAGGACTCTAAATGAGCCAATCTTACTTTCCAAGTCCTTGGGTTCGATCAGGTAAAGCTTGGTTCGGCCCCAGCTCAAACTTGGCCTATATGCTTGGTGAGCCAAAATCAAACTACAAGAATTTGGCACAGCTAAGTTTGTTTATTGATGTTTAATGTTTTAGTTTGATAATACTAAGAATAGTGGGATGGCATTCATCCTGAAATTGATTTTTTTTTCTTTTCTAAAATTTAAATTTTTTATGTTCCATTGCGAAGTATGCTAGGGCTTAAACCTAACATTTGGATTAATCTTTAAATTGGTCAAGCTTGATATAACTGGTGTTCAAATAGATAATGAACTCCTATGTTCCAACCTCCAGCAAATAAGATTTTATTTCAGTGTATCTTTGTTTGGAAAAATTACCGAATGAACATTTTGTCAGAGTTGTCTCATATAATTCTTGGTGAAAATTTTGAGTTATAAAAAAGAAAAAAAAACTTGCCAGCACTCTTCTATTGATTGAGTATTTAATTTAATTTATATCATACAAAATATTCAATAATGGTATCACAAAATTCAATTTAAATTTTTCCTCAAAAATATTTACCTCTCACTTGGTTAAAATATAATGTATACAGAATCTTAGGCATCACAGCGAACAACATTTATTAAAGAGCTTAATTGAAATAACCTAATTTCATCTTTAAAAAATCTTAAGACATTATAAAAAAGGACTTCAATTTTTTTTTTTAAAAAAGTGAATTTTACAAATACATATGTAAAACAATCTCATATAAAAATTTATGTCTACTAGAATTAATTTAAAGGTTAGACAAAAGATGATAACTATAAACAATAAACAAGAGCATGGGCCATGGTGGGATTGTGACTCGTGATAACTAAATTATTGGGCACATTTATGAAAAGGACCACGTACAAGACCTAGCAAGAAGCATGATTTTTTTAAGAACAAACAAATATCTGCCCACGTTATGCTGTGCTGCATATGCTATCATGGTCAAGTCACATTGACACACAAAGGCAATAACTCGTACTCTTTTTTTTTGTTTTTTAGGGGAAAATAAACAAACAAAAATAGTGGTTTTCACTATCATATAAGATTTTTTTCTTTTAATCAAAGAATCATGTCATGTGCATTCTAATTTCTATGTGGCGTTTTCGGCCTTTTTTTTAGGTCTTCTGTTTGTCTGTTTCTAGGGATCTTAATTTGGTCCTTTTTTCTGCATTTTCGTGGTCTCTTTCATGTGAAAATAAATGTACTCATTTTATGGAATTGCAAAGTTCAAAATCTATTCCTGCCATTTTTATTTTTTGATCTCTTTTTTATTTTTATTTATTTATTATTTTGTGTTTTGATTTAAACCTGTGAATGCAAACCCGTAGAGTCAACTTAGTCTAGTTTAAGCTAAGAAGGGAGAAATTACGTCTAACCTGTGTGAAGATTATATCCATTAACAAAACTTGAAACCACTTAAGAGAAAGGGGATTTATGTATATCAAGCTAAAGACTCTAATGACAAACAATGACTTTTTGGCAATGTAGTGCGCCTGCTTGGTTATTGGTACTTTTTTCTTTGGGGGGGGGGGGGAGATAATATACCTTAAAGATTTTTCTAGATAACATATATCAAAAGATTTCTAAAATGGTCGAGTCGAAATTCCTCCAAATTCTATGAACTAAAAATATGTTTGAGCTTGGTTTTGATCGGTCCAAATACAACAGATATATTAATTCAAATCACAATAATAAATTATTTTAAAAAAGTATTCTAAAGATAAAGGTGTCTAATCTAAATATCATCTCGTTTTTTAACTCCTGTTGATGACAGATCACTTGATTCATATTCAAGTCAACTCTCATGTCATGTTACCGATTTACAAGGAATAGAAACTTTGGATCAAAACTTAGGAATGGCTTCCCTTCTCAATTGTTGCGAACTGAGGAGTAGAATGATGGGCACATGGTATAAGATAGCTCTATGCCAACACGATTAACAAATTCAAAACTTAGTTGTCAAATGTTAAAAACGAAATCGTGTTAATCAATAAAAACACGAAATTTAACTTATAGTATATTTTTACTTACGAAAGATTGTGTATTTAAACTGTGTAAACATCATTTTAGTACAATCTACAATAATAAATTATACGAAATTTAACTTGCAGCTTGAACATCTTGCTTAAAACCGGCTAGATCTTATGATATATTACACCACTCAGTATTTATAAGCAGCATATGTTGGAAACTGAAAGCATGGCTAGGAAACTTAGGTTGGGTGATAACTACAAAAGAAAAGTGGACTGAGTACTGGTTGGTCACGGGCTTGAGCACTGCACAACGCTGGGCCTGACACTAAGCTGTTCTTCCTAAGGAGAGCCCCACCACAATAGAAAGAGGGAGAAAAAGAAACGAAGCATCACCGACCGCCCCCTCCCCCCCCAAAAAAAACAAGAGGGCATCAAACTGACCCATAGATCAGAAGACCCATTTCCACACATTTTCATTAAGGGTCTTTTTTTTCGTTGGAAAATATGGATTGATAAATTGATAAAATTGATTAAAATCGGTAGAATTTGATTAAAGTATGTTGAAATTGGCATTTTTTGTTGAAGTGAAATGAAGTCGGTTAAAGTGAGTTGCAATTGATTGGAGATTTTTTTTTTTTTTGGGTATGATGGGTAGAAGTTGATTAAAATAGTGGAAAGTAGGTTGAAATGGGTTGAAGTGAGTTGAAATAGGTTAAAATTATTGAAATTCGTGAAGTGTGTTGATGTGGATTGAAGTAGATCGAGGTTGGTGAATTTAGATCTACCAACGAAAAGAACAAGGCCTAAGTTATCTGAGTTCATCACATCCTCCAATACAACCTGATCTACACAACAAACCAATTAATATTCTTTTAAGTTTTCACCCCATTCTATGTTGAATGTCCTTACTTATGAGTTATGCATGAACAAATCTTGTCATGCACAAAATCTACTCATTTCTTTTTTTTCTTTTTTTTTTGATTTGGTTAGTGCTTGGAAATAGTTGAAGCACTTGAGAGTATTCGTAAGTTAGTTTTTAGAAACTTTTAGCTGTTTGAGAACCGTTGTAAACAATTGGGACTGGTTGAGAGTGTTTAAAGTTAGCAATTAGCATTTAAAACCATTTGAAAATGTCTGGGAGTATTTGCATTTAGTAAAACGAATGGTCGGCCCCAGAAGAAAGCAACACCCAACACATATCAGCATGCTTTTGCATGCTTTAGGTCCTGTTCTTTACTTCTTTTCACCTTGAATTATGCAATTTGAATTTCTAGTTTTCTATAGATTTTATATTTTTAAAGATATCTCGATATTTCTAAAAATGATCAACGCAATGAGAGCTAACAAAAGCTCCAGATGGGAGAAAAAAAGAGTCCGAATGAGTCTTCTTGTGCTGTGAAAATTGCATATATCATTTGCCGAATCAATAGATCCATGATTTAGGAAAACACCTGTCATCGACATGATTAGGATAGATATTAATCAACACAACAAGCAACTTGCTAGTTTATCATCACTTGCAAAAGTAAAGAATTTTCTAACAAAAATTATTAGGCATCTCCGACTGATCCAAATATATATATATATATATATATATATATATATATATATATATATATATATAATATATATATATATATATATATATATATATATATATATATATATATATATGATTAATCCAATCTCCAACCTCACCCTTTCGAAAAAATGACCTGTTTTCTACCCCGGAAGATGATTTACCATTTTTTTCACTTTCAAATTGCTCAAATTATCAAAACTACACAACTTGAGAGTTCCTTCAGCAACCCCATTGACTATCCTCCTCTTAGCATCCACAAAATTCAGCCAATCCCTCCAAAATGCATAATGGGTTTTTCTTTCAGGTCCTCATACTTTTGTTTTTTTATAACTAGTCTAGGTCCGTACTTTACACGGAGCATGTTCAAATAGACATTTTGTAGATGTATTATCGAAATAATAAACGAATAGTTATGGTAGACATGATTATTATTATAATTTAGATGAGATAATAGAAAAACTCAATGAAAAAGTTAAGTATACAGCAACTTCGTGCATAACCAATGGGATTAACATTTGAAAACTATATGATTATGAAAAAAGTCTATATAAGTATGGAGATAGTATATAGTGAATTTATTACAAAGTACGCTAAATGGGGTGATTATAAGTCAATTTATGACGCCAATGACAAAAAATCCACGCCCTCATTTTGTTGTGAGCAAAAACTTATGAAGTCGTTAATTGTCTAGTAAAGTTAGGTAGAAACTATTCTAAAGTCAGTTTAGTCTAAGTTTCGCATGTAACACAAATAAAATTTATCTTTCAACGAAAATAATTTGAACATTATATTTATGCTAATATATAACTTTTTTGGCTATTTAAAGTGGCCCATTAGGGGGTGCTAATATAATTATGTGTTTATAGTTTATACATTTGATTTTCAAATCAACTCAATAGTTTCATGGGTTACGATATAAACTTCCCATGCCCTTATGTTATCTTGCAAGAAATTGGTTAAGTTTAGATTTGTGGGTTGAGATATTTATTAGTTTGAAGTGTTATGGTGGTTTGAGACATTTTATTTTAAACAGTAAAAAATTAATTATAATTTTAGGTGTTTTATGAAAAGAATTTGATTATTGGATTTGTATGGTTTAAAAGAAAACACAAATTATTTCATTTTTTCTTGTGCTTAAATAGATTAGATTTTGGTCAATTCATTTGAAACGTTAAAAAATTAATTATACTTTTAAGTTTTACATGAATTAAATTTAATTATAAGATATGTATGCTTTGAAAGAAAAAGCAAAATATTTCGTTTATTTCCTTCTATTTTCAGTTTCATGGGCCTAATATGATGATCGTTTTTTTTTTTTAATTTTTTTATGTTTCACTTCAAACCTTACAATATGTTATATTGTGCTTACAATATGTAATTTTTCAGTACAATCCTTACATATATATGATCATAATTAATACTAACTATGTTATCAAATTTAAAGAGAAAGATAAAAATGACAATAACGACAATGGCGATAACAACAACAATAGAAATAATAAAAATAATCATGGAAATCATATTTATATTTCTATTATATCTAATAATAAATGCTCAAATGTATATTTGTATCAAAAAAGACAAAATAGTAATAATAATCATGGAAATTAAAAATATTCATTATTTCTATATAAATGTGTGTATTATATTATGTGTTAATAATAAGATGTCATATAAGGTTTTACAGCTTGTTCAGTAATTATAATTTGGTTTCCTTAAGTTAAAACTTCGAAAACATGAACTATTCTATAATAATGAAATAATAAAAACTTTTATATCCATTATACTCTCTTCATCTCTCTTTGATACTGAGATGATTATAATTAATATTGACTATGTTATTAAATTCAAAGAGGAAGACAACATTGCCGACAACGACAATGATGACAATAACAACAATAGTAATAGTGAAACTAATCATGGAAATCATATTTATTTGTCTATTATCTCTAATAATACAATGCTCAAATTTATATTTTTATCAAAAACTACAAAATATCAATAATAATCATGGAAATAAAAAATATTTATCATTTCTTTATAATTGTATATATTATATATTGTGTTAATAATAAGCTATCACATAAGGTTTTGTGGCCTGTTCAGTAATTATAATTTGGTTTTCTTAAGTTAAAACTTCTAAAATATGAACGTATTCTATAATAATGAACTAATAAAATTTTTTATGTCCATTATAATATCTTAATCTCTCTTTCATAATTAGATGATTATAATTAATATTAACTATGTTATCAAATTTAAACAGAAAGATAACAATAACGACAACAACAACAATAGTAATAATAGAAATAATCATGAAAATCGTATTTATTATTCTATTATCTCTAATAATACATGCTTAAATTTATATTTGTATTGAAAAATACAAAATATTAATAATAATTATGGAAATCAAAAACTTTTT
Source organism: Carnegiea gigantea (assembly GCA_029747015.1). Classification (NCBI taxonomy): domain Eukaryota; kingdom Viridiplantae; phylum Streptophyta; class Magnoliopsida; order Caryophyllales; family Cactaceae; genus Carnegiea; species Carnegiea gigantea. The sequence goes on from JAKOGI010000041.1 coordinate 1,434,784, forward strand.
GGTTCGTGTGAGCCACAAAGGACAATATAATACAATACAATAAGGGAGGGGGGAATCAGACCTGAGACCTAATATGCCCAATAAAAAGAGAGAGATTATTGTATGTGCTATCTATTGAAGCGGTTATCGAGATAAATCCAAGGGCTGAGATCGCCTATGATTTTGATCAACCATTGTGAAGCAACATTTATCCGAACTTCATTCTCATATTAGCATTTTCCATTTCCTCAACACTCAACCCCTTACACATTTTAGCATTTATGGTATAGAGATTGAATGCCAAGGGTATGAAACGTGAGGACAACAATGTAGCCAAATTACCCCCAAAAAAAAAACAAACAAACAAACAAATAGAAATAGAAACAAACAAACCAACCACACACACAGTGGACTATAAGCACCTAAACGAAAAACCCACATCGCAAGTAACCCATGTCTAAGAGAACAATGTCGGGATCGAAGCAAAATTCTTGGTCATGTCCTTTGTTGAGTATAGGATAGTATCTTTCCAAGCCTTTGACCGTAGTGCCACCCTCCACTTGATAGCTTGATACAAGGTTACAACGTCCAAGTTCTTGTGCTGAAAAACCAGCCCATTTCTTGTCATCCACAGGTGCCATGCTATCGCAAAAAAAGATGTGAGCCACAGAGTCTTTCTAATTATATTTCTAGGGGCCTTATAAAACCATTGATAAAAAAAGATCCTAAAGGTATCTGTTCTGGTGACCTTTTGTCCAAGATCGTTTGCGACGCATCTCCATATGCCCAAGGAACGGAATACTTCACCAAAAGGTGATCCAGGTTCTCACTATGAACTGAGCAAAATGAGCATATATTGGCCTCCGATGGCAATATACTCTTTATCAGCAGTAACTCCTTGGCGTGGTTGTCAAGGAGGCCTAGCCATAGGAAAAATTCCACTGTTGGTGGGGGTTCATCCATATTGAGCACGCCAAGCTATCAACTACAGGTCCTTGAAATAGAACATTGATCACCTTATGCTCAAGTTGTTTGATTGTAAATCTGTCCTTCCTACTCCATGATATTTGACATGCTTTATCTCTACTGGGAAAACTACGAGACAGTAGTGTGTTAGGCTCCTCGACATGCTGCAACTCTGAGGAGGTGAGGTGTCTTCTCCATAGAAGTAGGACTGAGCAAAAAAAAGGGTACCCTATTCCAGACCTGGTTCGGACTCGCTGGGTCCATACTAGGACCCAGTTGAACTAGGTCTGGGACTGGTTTCAAAATCCTGGAACTACTTGTAACCGGGCCCTGAAAACTTGAAACTGGAACCGGGCCCGTTATCCAACTACCCGGTCCAATTAGGCTTTTTTTTTTAAAAATATTTGAGTTACCCGTTGATATCAGATGTTGTTCTCTCGATGCAGTCATGATTTCCAACTATATATTGATATGACTAAATTTTTTTGTTAATGTATAATAATATGATAAGATAGTATTTTTTTTATGCTTGGATGAAATGAAATACTATTATTAGCTAACCAATTGGAGTAACCTCATTTAAAAAGAAAGTAAAAAATTTTAAATTTTTTGAAAAAGGGGTGACTCCTGACTCGACAAGGGGGTTCATGAAAATCAATTTTGATGGATCAAAATCATTACAAGGTGCAGCAGGAGGTTTCATCATTCGTAACTGGGAAGGGAAGTTCATTCAAGCATAAGCATTCAACTTAGGAGTATCCTCAATAATCTTGATAGCAGAAGCAACAGCTATGCGCAACGAAATCAAAGCCGCAGTACAAGCAGGTTTCACTCATATTCACATAGAAAGAGACAACAAAACTCTCATTTAAGCCGTTCAAGGTCATATTCAATCGCCGTGGGAAATACAAGTACTCGTACAGGACATCCTTGCTTACATTTTATGTAATAAGGTTTTTATTCATCATATTTTTAGAGAAGGTAATTGCGTAGCCGATTGGCTGGCAAAATTTGGTCATTCTGTCCATTCCATGGTTGTATGAAATGTGGTTCCGCATAGGGACTTTCTTTCTTTTCTTTACGAGGATAATCTAGGGAGAACCCTTGAGAGAAGAGCTGTTTAGATTGTAATGCTTACCTTTCTTACCAAAAAAAAAAAAAAAAAAAAAAATGCCCACCCTAACCTCCTTCTCTTTCTTTTGTCGTATTTTTGAAGATTAATAGGTTGGATTTTTGCTGTGGATTTTATAGAGGTAGAGATTCAACTTTGCAAAGACTGCGATAATTATCTAAAACTTTCAAGTTGTGGGAAATTTAATTCCAATGATAAACTCCATTGCCAAGGGCACCCGTAAAGATGGATAAAGTTGACTTGACATGATTACCGATTCAAAACTGACACGAAATTAAGTGGGTTGAATATAGATTTTCAACTCATTTAATTAAACATGTTGCGTTCAGGTCAAGATTCTCGATACGAAAAAAAAACCTATTGAACCCATTTAGTTGAGTGGATAAAACAGGACAACCCATTCAATTTATTATTTACTAGTTTACCCATTTATTTGATAATTAAGAACACACAAACTAAAAGTAAATATGAAAATGTGAATTAGGAATAGGGAGGGCTTTATGCAGGAATTACTTAGGCCTTGTTCTTTTCTGCAATTGGAAAGATTTAACTTGCAACTTACAACTCTTTACAGTTGTATCTTATTGTGAAAAAGAATACACCTATAATGTGGTATGTAAAATTAATATTTAATGCTAAGTAATTACGTATTAGTTGGAAACATTAAATGGGTAAATGAGTTATTAAGTGATGTGTTTATCTTAAATGGGTTAGACAAATCAACCCGTTTAAAAATTAAATGGGTATAGTTCAAGGATTTCCAACCTGTTTAATAATAAGGTTAGGTTGAGGTCAAGGGATTCTCACTCATTTAAATTCGACACGAACAAGAATCTGACCCGATTGGATCTATTTTCTAGCTCTAGGTACCCGCAAGGGTGCAGTGAGGGTCAAGAGTATGCTAAACCACGCGTAAAATTAGGGTTAGAAAAATCCTACCTAATAACCCTCATGTTTCGGCCCTCAAGCTGCTCTGCCCTTCAGTTTGACATAGTCTACTTTATATCTTCATTTATTTCCCCCCAAAAAAGAACCTTACCAACTTTGGTTTACAAACCATTAATCACCAATATAAGCCAATAATAATATTGTCATTGAATCAACCAATTCAGAAACATCCAATAAAATGTTTTCAGTGAATAATTCCAATTGACCCACTCACATGATATGGGCCCAATCTTCTTCACCTTGGGCCACGGTGATAAAATGGTTCATTTGCAAGACCACTAACAAGCATAACAACGATACAATCACGAAACTAACCCGAACAACACCGTAGCGCCACTCCACGATGACACCACCATTGGTGCTGCCATGTCTACTCTCTCTCCTCTTACTTTCTCTCTCATCTCCCTCTATCTCCTCCTCTCCGCCGGCACCGGCCACCGTATGCGTTGTGGGGAGCGGAATCTCCGGTTCATCGCTGGTCCACTTCCTCCGGAAATACTCGCCGGAGCCGTCGCCGTTCGGAACCATCAGGATGTTCGAGAAAAACGCCGTCGTAGGCGGTCGTATGGCTACCGTCACCATAGCCAATGAGACCTTCGAGGCTGGTGCCTCGATCATCCACCCTATGAATTATCATCTATCGAATTTCACGAGTTTGCTTAAGCTAAGGAGGAGGATTAGCGAGGATGATGATGATGCTTCGTTAGGTATTTGGAATGGGGAGAAGTTCGTGTTCAAAACCCTAAATTTGAATTGGGATTTTCCATTGATGAAGTTTTCTTTGGTGAAGAAAATTGTTTCTCTTCTGAATGCGGTGAAGTTGTTCTGGCGATATGGGTTTTCGTTGCTCCGAATGCAGAGCTTTGTGGAGGTGTAGTCTCTTTCTGTCTCTCTCTCTCTCTCTATTTCCATTCCTCCTTTTGATGTTGCATTTCTGGGTTGAGATAGTCAACAAATTAACTTATCATATCGAATTCTGAAGAAGAAATTGTATTAGAAACTGATGTTTTGGGACTTTGATTTTGCTCTGCTTTGTCTTGGATGAATTTCCTTGTGTATTATTGTTCCAGAGGGTTATGTATGCGCTTTAATTTTGTTGCATTTCTGCGTACATGCTTCCGTTCTGAATAGGAGTTGCTGCTTCTTGCTTTTCTTTGACATCTACAGAAGCTAATGCTGTGCCTTCAGTTCTGCCCAAATTGTCCCGTGTCATGGGATTCATGGCAACCACAAGGTTGGGGCTAATTTTACCGTAATAAAGAACACATCAAAGAAAACTTCCTAGTTCTCTAGTGTAGCTCACTGACTGGTTGTGAGTAATGTTGAAATCATTGTCTTCACCTTTAGATTGCTGTTAGGGATATTGACTACTTTGTTTATGTATGGAAGTTGGGTATATGTCTAAATAGTGCAGTTTTCTGGCTCAGGCTACGTTAAATAACTTCTTGAAGTACTACGAGAGCTTTGATACAAGGCCTGTCTTTGGCAGAGTAGAGGACATGCTTAAATGGTCAGGTTTATATAACCTTACGCGCCGAAGTTTGAAAGACGAATTGGTTGATGCAGGATTGTCTTCTTTACTTATACAGGAGCTTGTAACTGTAAGATTTCTTCGTAACTTCTCATAAGCATTTCATTGATTAAATCTTGGAATGTCGTTGCTTGTACCCATTTTATTATGCGAGGAAAATTAGTTGGCTTCCCCCTCCACCTTTCCGAAAATCCTTTGGCTTATCAGTTCGCTGTTTTCCCTTTATATCTTTTATGTTACTACGGACACCTCAGAGGTATCTGAGGGTTTTATTTGAGATTAAATACTTCACAGTCCCTACATCCCATGTAAATACCCAATGGTGATGTTTATGACCGTGGAAGAGTGTAAGGAGGAAGAAAGTTAAAAATAAATTTTCCCAAGGACGGTGGACGATTATTTTGGGACACCAAAAATTGCAGATGAGACATCTGAACTGTGACAGAGGGTAAATATGATCTTAGGATGAGTTTCACATCTGTCCTGGAAGGTTGGAACATAAAGCAGGATGTTAAGTTTGCCTTCAGAACGTATCATGTACTTGCGTTCTTATGAATGCCTATTTGATAATAAAGTAGAATCTGTTCAGCTTTGCCCATGTTGAACGTCTAAAGTGTTTGTTGTTATGTTTGGCAGGTTATCACTCGAATCAATTACGGTCAAAGTACCAGCATGAGTGGATTGGCTGGAGCAGTTTCTTTGGCAGGCTCTGGTGGTGGTTTATGGTCTGTTGAAGGTGGCAATTGGCAAATGGCTGCAGGACTCATTAGTACTTCAAATGTTGAGTTGCACCTGAATGAAGAGATACTTTTTGTCTCCCATCATGGGACTTACTATGAGCTTAACTCAACTAAAAGAAATAGTTACAAATGTCATGTGACAGTGTTTGCTACTCCACTGGACGAGCTGGACATTAACTTCTACCCACCTATTTCAATTCCAGAGAGGAAGCTACAGCATACACACACTACTTTTATTAGAGGCTTGTTAAATCCTGTGAGCGGTTTCCTCGTTTGCCATTGTTGTCCTATATGCAGCTCATTTTTTTTTTTTTTTAAGTTGTTTCTTTCTTTTGTAAATAACTTATCTTAACGTTTGCTTCTTGTTTCACTTGAAGCCATATTTTGGCCTCAGAACAATCAGAGAAGTTCCAGACCTGGTAGGAACCATTGAGGATCCCAACATTCCCTTCTCATGTATATCAGTTCTAAGGAAACATAACGACGATGACATAACGTATAAGATGTTCTCCCGGAAGCCATTGGATGAGAATTTGCTTGATCAAATATTCAGGTAATGTTGTAGGCATTTATGCTTGAATATCATTTGGCAGACAGCTGCCTTCTGAACTCATGATGAAACATTAGTTGCCAGATAGCAATATTGAGTCCGTTGATTCAGTTGACTGACAAGTTGCTGCCTCCTGTTCATTAGTGACATTGTGGCAGAATTTTGAAGTCATGCCTGGCATGGTGGTTGTATGTTTGTGACGCACCATGACCTTTTGTTGCTATGCTTCTGAGAGAGCCATAGCAAACCAAGTAGCTTTTGAGTAAATATGCATGTGGCAGCAAGAACATTTATCAACTTCCGCCGTCTCGCTACCGAAGAGTGTTTTATTTAATTGGGCCTTAATTTCTTGCGGTCTTGTTATCGGTCTGGTTCAGTGTCTACGTTGGGTGTGCATTAACCTATAAAGCATGAACTAAGTGGCCTTCGGTTTACGGTATTGGTGTAGATAAGTTCTACATTTCCAATGGGCTGTTCCCTTTTTTTTCGTTTGCAATAATTAGTGTTTGCTGCAATGCAGCATCAGGAAAGCGACAATCCGGATAGATTGGGCAGCATATCCTCACTATGAGCCTCCGGAGATATTTGCACCCTTTATGTTGGATGATTGGCATTTGTATTACATGAACACTTTTGAGAGTGCAGCTAGCGCAATGGAAACTGGTGCAGTTTCAGCAGAGAATATGGCACGCCTTATCCTTTCAAGAGTCTCCGCTGGAGTTTATTCACACGTTTGTGGCAAGGAGAGTTCTGCTTTCAGCGGTTGCAATGGAGATCTGCACAAGGATTCGTAACCCTGTGAACTATGCATCATCACCTAAACCTGACCACTGTACATATGTATAAGTTCACTATATTTGTAATATTGCATAAGAAAACATACGTAACATGATCGATCGCCAATTTTGCATATAGTCTGTGGTTGATGCCGGATTTTACCTTTGTGGGATCCACATATATGATGCTACTGACTGCAGTTTGTACTTTCATCGTTTGATGTTTGTGAGATTGCCTCTTTTTTGTCCCCCCGGGGGGGGGGGGTTTGGCTGACTTGTCTTGATGTGCCTCCTTCCCTAACCAGGGTGTTTTGCACCAAACTGACAGGAAACAGTGAATTATTGCCTCCTGTATTATCCAGGATCCAATTGTTTTCACCCTCCTCTTAAATGCACCAAAAGAAATGACACGATCCGTTTCCGCAATTATAGGTCTGGTTCACAAGTAATGAGACAAGGTGACACATTGATGGAAGGGGTTAAACCCCCCCCCCCCTTCTCTTCCTTGGGTTCAATTGTGGTGAGTCTTTTACATAAAGATGCGATGTATCAAGTGTGTATTTTTATTGTTGTCTGAATGTGAGTATTGTAGTTCGTCTAACACGATTCGCACGAGGGAGAATAGGAATTTTGTAATTCATAACTTATGGAAAGTTTTTGGATTTTTTTTTTTGGGGTCCTTTTGAGAAAAAGAATACCCCAACCCAAATAGAAATTAAGAAAAATAAGTTTTTCCCCCTTCACTGTTAGAAAGTGTCCTTCTACTAGATTTAAGGTTTGTATCATAATTTTTTTTTTTAATAATAAATGATGAATTCACTGATTGAAACTCATATGACATTCACAACAGATCTCTCATCCAAAGAAGTGCATCATTAGAATAACAAAATAAATTCTCCGTACAAGAAAACTAACATCTCCCTTTCATTTAATCAATGTTTTATAATATAGCTTTCAACAAGGAGATCCGTCACACTTGTATAGCTTTCTTGTTGAGAAAGTTTACTGGCTATTGTAGGCGTAACTTGAAAAATTGATATATTGGGCAGATCAGTATCGCAGTCAACAATAATCGAACCCAAAATAAATAGAATAGCTTAAAACTCAACTAATAGATTTACGCTAAGAATGAAAAAAAGTACTACCGATCGAAAGAAGCACGGAAAGACTAGTGAGAATAGAAATATATAGTATATTCAACAAAAAATTATTAAGAAAAACGTAAATAAAGTAGAGATTAGGGCTTACCACTGGCAAAGATGTCAATAGTAGCCCCTATGAGCTAGATCGAGGAGAAGGGTTTTCTAGAGAGAGAAAGAGAAGGAGGAAGAGAGGCGACTAACAAGTTTGTGTCAATTTTAAAATTTAATAACCTTATCAAACGTGTGTTATAAGTTGAAACATATTCTCGGAAACATAAAAGGCAATAAAACTTTTTCAAAGAAATAGAGTTCATTAAAGAAAAAGTCGCAAAATACTTATTCCATCTTTGAAATTTCACTCAGACTTAGAAGTAAGACTCCAATTTTTTTCATTTGACCTAATTTCCTATATATCATCTACTCATTCTTTTTACTTTTCTTTTGTGTGTAAAATTTGACAAATTTTGAGGATCATATTTAACTATTGACGTGCAAAAATTAATTGTGAAAAAGATGAGAATCTGAAATCATTGTAAACAACAAATTGCCAAATAAATAGTCACAAATCAAGTATCAGTAATTTAAAACAAAGGAGTTCCTCATGCTGAAAAGGACATATGGGTAATGCAACATGAACATAAACGATGTACCAATACGATGCAAATCAACAGACACACGTCCATACTCCAAAGGGCAAAATTTTCAATCTACCAACAGATGTTGTTCTATTGCAAACCCCCCCAAAAAAACTACCGAAATTACAATCGATGTTTTTTAATGCTAAAACTTCTATGTTTGCACATTCTCTTTCGTATCTACTCAGATTTTGCTGGCCTCCTTAATCTGGAAATCTGCCCAGAAACAAAATTACCCATTTTGCTCATTTTTTTGGGTAGGTGAACACTGAAAATTTCGCACTCTTTTATGGCAATGTTTGTGTTTCTTGATTGTTTTTAATTGTGTTGTTGTGGGTACCCTAACTTTCATCACATTCTCTCTCTTTTGGGTTGCCCAGCAATGGCTACTGAAGAAAAGAGTGATGGGTTGGTGGGTTCATCAGCAGCAGCTTCAACCCAGAGCCAGAGGCAGAGATTTTACGTTGAACTTAAACCTGGAGAGACCACCATAGTTTCTTGGAAGAAATTACTCAGAGAAAGAAAGACTATAGATCAATGCCCTTCTTCAACTAATGGAACTCTTATAGACTCTTCTCTGACTGGGACGCACTGTTCTTCTGCTCATGAAACTCCTAGGAGGGCTCTGGTGAGTGCTTTCGAGAATTGCCCACATTTTTGTTTGGAGTAATTTCCTTTTTTTTGGGGGGGGGGGGGGTGTTATGTTTGCACTTTAGATTTCATCCAAATTGAACTTCATGTTTTTGCTATGTGGATGATTGATGGAATTCTGTGTTTCGCGTTCATAGTTTTAGAGTATCCCTGCCAGTTCTGAGAGATTGTTGATTTGCTATATGAGGTGCGAAGTTTATGCAATGCCTAAACATTAGGCTTGAGCATTGAGTACTGTCTTTTTTGCTACAACCGGGACAGCAATTTTGCCACGTTTTACCAGCAAGGATTATTGTGAATTGATGTTGGGTGTAGAATGCATTTGGATTTTGTCCACCGTGGAATGATTCATTTTTACAATCAAATTCCCTCTAATCCCCAGCATCATAGAATTCCAGGGATTTTTTCTGAGGTTTGCTTTGCCGGCTGAGTATAGAACGTTAGCTTTCTCAACCGTGAATTAGGATTGTAAGTAAGTGATCAGTAAGGGGGAGCTGTCCTAAAGAAAGAAAAAAGGGAAAAAAAAGCATTTTGTTGCTTGCAGTTTTCTTTTATTGAGATATAAGAAGGTGTGGTGCTACATTTATGGTGTAGCAAGTGACGGAAGTGGAGAATGTTGATACTATTGATAAGAGGAGGATTGCTTTCATTGTATAGTATTGGCTATAGTAGGCTAGTTGAACATTATGTCCCTCCAATCAATTATAATATTATTAATATTTTGTCTTAACTAGGTTCGTTATATACTTTAATGGTATCAACATTGTAGAACAAAGTCTCGGTAAAGGATAAAGATTCCAACAAATTATTGCAATGCCTGCGTTATATGGCATTGTGATTATTTAAATTGGATGCCGAATATGCTGTCTGTGTGGGCTTATTTCTGGAAGCATGCTCTTAAACCATAGTTTTGTCTGTTTGACTATGAAAAATCACTGGGTGTCTTACCAAATGCTAAGACAATCTACTTTCTATTTTAATTCAACCACCTAGCATTATTAGACTTACAACTCTTGTTAATTGATTAATTTTCTTGGCCATTGTACCTCTTTGTTATTGCTTTTTGTGGTGTCTCTTAGTTTAAGTAGTGTATATAGATGTTCGGTTATGTGTCATTAATGCTGAGTATCTGAAATCTCAGTTCCAGAAACTGCGCATTATCTCACTAGTAGTCTTACCAAATACTAAGATAATCTGCTATCTATTTTAATTCAGCCGCCAGTCATTATTAGTGTTACAAATCTTGTTTAATTGATTAATTTTCTTGGCTGTTGGGACATCTTTGTTATTGCTAGTTGTGACGTTCCTTAGTTTATTTAGTGTATGTAGACGTTCGATTCTGTCTCATTAGTGCTGAATATTTGAAATCTCGGTCTATTTGTACTAGTATGTGTTCAAATGCTTCATGGACATGTTGAAATCATAGGTTTTCCTAATTTAGTGCCAAGATACTATCTTATTTGCGGATTATTTACTGTTGATCAATTTATGGATGCTATCTTTTGTTAGTCCTTCCAGTCAAAGTAGTTCTGCTGCTTCCTGCCCAACTTAGGCTCTTTTCTCTGGCTATGTGAGGGGCTTAATCAGCAGTCGCACTTGAAGTTTTCTTCCATCAGCATCCTGGTTGAAGTGCACCACAAGGGCGAGGAGAGCATGTTACTTACAAACTCGAATTAGGAATTTTTTACCTAAACAGTCATGGCTTTTTATTTTTATTTTTTTTGATACGGAAAAATCATGGATTATTATATTAAATGATTCCGTGATACACCATTTTTAGATATGAATTGATTCAAAAGGTCACCTTTTTTCAATATGTTTCGTATGGGTGCTATACAGATGCCATGGTATAAAGACTGTTGGTTTTGTTTGGTGTGTGAAGAAGTGCGTATGCCGCAGGAGTACAGGACCGCCACAGCACTTTTGCCTCATATCAAAATCTAGATCTGCTACATCCATGTCTTATGTCTTTTCTTTTCTTTTCTTTTCTTTTATATCTTTTGTGCAAATGGGAACAAGTTGCAGATTCGTAAGCATCATTTTCTAAGCCAAAAAGACTGTGCTAGAACAAGCATAATGCCTAATTATCTGTATATCTTGCCCACTATTTTGTGTTAGATATGTTGGCTATATTGCTTGTGATATTACAGAGTTAGCTAACAATAAGTGAGTGCCTTCCTCAACTTCTTATTAGTTCCAGAGTTTGATAGTTACTTGCGAAAAGAGATGCTAGTACATATAAGTGTCTTCTTATAGTCGACTGACTATAATGAATTATATGAAAGTACCAAAAATTTAAAGCAGAGAATATATTCCATAAATGCAAGACCAGCTAAATTTTATGTATGAGGAGCTGAAAGTTTCCTTTCTATCTTACCGGTAAAGTGAAAAGCCAGAAGCACATGGTACATATCGGATGACTTGCATGTCAAAGATCCACAAATAAAGTTAATAGAATTTAGTAGTTAAAGCTAGAATTTTGAAATTCCAAATTATGTAGAATAAGCATAGTCTCAATGGGGCAGAAGTAGCTTGAAATTCAGAGAATCGAATGCTTTCAGCAAGTGCAACTTGGAACACTATGTCAAGTAGAAACAATGTGATTGATGTATTGAGGCTAGGTGCTATGGTGGGGAGATGTAGGGCACCATCGTACTTGGGTAGGGATACATTTTTTTCTTTTTTGGGGGGGGGGGGGGGGAGGGGGGTGTCCTTGGTCACCTTCTGAGTTGGAGATGCTTGAATGCTGGTAGATGGATGGAAGAATTACAGCCAAACCCTTACGATAGGAACTATGGCTTTTAGTGAGGTGGAAAATTGGTTTACAGTGCTAAGAGTGTTTTTATGGATGTCATCAAGGATGAAAAAGCGTGGAAAGTTTCGTTTTGGAAGCTTAAATTCGGCAGGATACAAAATCAACTTGACCAACGTTAGCCTAGTGTGCATTTTTCTGCGGGATGATCCTTCGACCGTAGGGTAGCAATAAGAACAGATGCAAGAGAGCAGGTGAATTCATGCCTGTTGGTACTTAATGCAACATGATCTTGGGTGAGATTGTACATTCTTCATGCTTGCGGTTCATAAATTGGTATAGAGGACAAACGAAATTTCTTCGGAGCTGACATACATAGTCAATAAATAAGTTTCAAATCATTGGGTTTGGAGACTGTCCTGCGGCATAAAAAGCGTATTGTTTAAGGATAGCTGTAGATCAAATTGGAAGTAGAGAATAGGTGGCGGAGTCCCATAAGAGCATGGAGACATTACTGCAGACGTTGGTATATAGCTAAGCCACCAACGTTAATCTTCATTGAAAATGTTTTTCTTTCTTGTGTTTCTCTTTATCTTCGATGGTAGTTGATTGAGCTGAGTAGGGAAATTTCAAAGATTCGATCAATGTCAATTATTAGATTTGGGAAGTTAATTACGTTGGCAGTTATGGAAGAAATTGACTGAACGTTTTTGTCACATTGAGAGTTGAAATTTGCCTTTTGAGGAAGCTGTAAAGTTGGAGCGATAGTAGTAATGCATTCCAATCTGAAATGCAGTATGCTGCTTAGTTATGCTAATCTATTTATGTTTCTAGGCTTTTGTATTGTGATTGCAATATGGAGGTTGCTCAGAATGGGAACATGGATTGTGGGGGGCCTGGCTTCAATGTGTTGATTATTACATTGGTTGTTTGTTCTATCCTTGTCTTAGTAATGAATATAATTTTTTTGACCTCGAGACATAATCAATGTGGCAAGTTTTAGTGTTCGCTATTGGTGATGCTGTGTGATCGCTTTCGCTATCCTGGAAGTGCATTACATCATTTAGTGATTATTGGGAATGTATGGCTGGTGAGGTGAGTATCGGTATCAGTTTTATCCACTTACTGAACATCTAAAAATGACAGTCTCTTGAACTCCTAATCTTTATTTTTTTACTTTTTGAACTATAATGGAATAGAGCAAAATTTCCCACTAAGGTGTTGTCAACTTCCGTTGTTGTGGAGAAATAGGTGATGAATTCCTCCGATTCTTAGTTCTGATGGAAACAACATCTGAGCATTTAATTGTGGGGGTGAACCGTAAACATGTCTATCTTTAACCCCTTGCGGCCTACCCTAGTGCCTAGCCTTATGTGAGGCTAAGGGCTATTCGTTTGGTGTAGTCTGGTTGGTGCTGATATCAGTCTTAGAATAAGCTTTTGTTTGATTGAATTCCACATTTACCACCTCAATTTTCCATCTTCTGACATTGAGGTATGGCATTGAAATTGTTGATTGAGAAAAGATATCCCTTATTTGTTTCAAAGGCCTTCTGTTCACTGATTTAGGCTATCAAGACTTAAGATTCTTGAAACTGCTAGTTGTTATGTAGAAGGATAATTTTTATGGTTATCTTCTCCATGATTGCATAATCAGAGATTCAGAGGATCACTAAGGCATACATTCTTGTTGTGCGAGTTGCCTTGCCATTTGTTTTTACTTCTTCTATTGGAAGTGTTATTGTACCGAAGAAGGTGATAACGCTGCTTGCACATTGCTTTCAGTTCTATGACGGCTCAAAGCGCCTAAACTGGTGACACGAGGATTTTCAGTCCTCTGCTCTACCAGCTGTGTCCCCATTTCATTCTTTCTACACTATCATAAGTTCATAACCACATAAATTTGTGACTATTATATGCCTTGTGCGAGTGAATGAGTTAGAATGTTCATGTGATTAGCCTATTTGTTTAGATAAAAAATCAAGTGGGTGGCCAAATTCATGTTGTATTGATTTAGAAAGCCATTGCTGATGTACAAGCAATTAAAACTTGAGATCAGTTAAATCGCATGTCTTAATCATGATGAAAACTTGAGTGGTCAATTGAAAGAAAAATGCAGTTTCCATTTCCTTTTGGTGTACAGAGGATACTGAAGTAACTATCACTGTGAAATTTCTATATGATACATTTCAGCTGTTAGTCTTCCTCTCCAGCTTAGCGCCCCTGATGTTGAGAGATCGTTGGACCTTGAAGCTGGCTCTTCCTTCCTGCATTTAAGATCTCTGAGTTGTTAGAACCCCTTGATATCTCATGTTTGGCTTCTGTTTTGTTTGGCCAGTCACTGAAAATTGAAGCCAATCAACTGCTCTTCTCAGATAACTTGTGGGACAATTGGACAGAGATATTCCATTGGGAAATTCTGTCTGTGGGCTTGTCATTTTGCAATACATCAGAATTGGCCACGGAAGGTCTTTTTTTTTTTTGGTCGTGGGGGGGGGGGGGGGATGATGTTCCTGTTGGTTCCTTTAATAAACTTCCTCTAGTTTATTTTTCTGTGTGACTGTTTGACGTATTTGTCTCTGCTGTGCAGGATGACAACTCTGAAGTTGGCGAATGCAATGATCCCTTTGTCAGGAATGGGAGACTTTACCACCAGTATGATGCTTCTTTGTTTTCTTTATGGTGATTAAAAAGTTATTGCAGATGCTCTATGGAGTACATGTATATGTTTTTTTGTTTTTGTGGTCAATGCTTTAGATGACTTGTAGGTGATTTTATGTGGGTCTAAAAATAAATGATACAATAAGAGACATTTAATTTTCTGGGAGTGATAGGATTCTCTCTGCTCATCAAGCTTTCTTAAGCCTTCTCTAATATTTGTTATATACTAATTTATATATGAACATAATTGTGTCGCTTCTTATTTGGAATGTTCCTTGGCAGAAGCACATCATCTGGAAATCAACTGCTGAAAAAGCGCAGTGTAGAAATGACTGGTGTAGAAGGCAAAAAGAATGATGATCCTTCTATTAAACATGTTAGATTGGAAGACAGAAGTTCAAGGGACGGTGCCAAGACTCAAATGCTGTTGGATCAGCCTTTCACTCGGCCCAGTATACCCCCTGTGGTAAAGGATCGCCATCTTAATTCGCCACCGTCATCAGACGCTCATGCCCCTCTTGTGATGTATAAGAAGAAATCTGCTGCTTTTGGCAGTAAATCCAACTACCCTTCGCCTGTGAATGCAATGGGAACTGCTTCTACGTCTGCATTGAAAACACAACAGATTTTGCAGAAGACTGAGCAGTTCTCTTCTGGGAGGAGCAGAATAAAAGGAGGAATTTTAGGTGATCCACCTGATTTTATGTATCAGAAATCTGTTGGGAAATGCGTCCCTTTGCAAACCTATCCTAGATGTAGGAAATTGATGAATGAGACTGAAATCGAGGTGTCCTTCAAAAATCAGCACAGTGGCAAGGGTAGGGGAAGTGCAGAACTGCTTGATGTTGGTTCACCTGGCTATAACTGTTCATTGCAACATTCAATGCGCATGGTAAATGTCTGAAACATGTGGCCTCAGAGATGTCAATGAATTTTTTTTGATTTTGCCTTAATCTTCTAAACTCTGTTCCTTTAATTCATTGTACCACCTTCAGAGAGCCGCTTTTAGTCTGTTGGTCATTCTGTTTGTTCTTTTCGTTCAATGCCAATTGAGATGGTAGATCGTCACCCAATTTGAAAACGGAATTGATATTTGCAGTCCCAATATGGCTATGGGCAATCCTCTATATGAGAGCACCACTTGAATGCAGACTAGCACAAGTGCAAGTTCACCAGTCTTCTCCCAAAATAGAGATTCTTCCTTTCTTCAACCTTTCTCACAGTGGCCGGAAGTCACTCCTTTTTTTGGATGCCTTTAGTTAAAAATTCAAATACTAAGTTGTTGCTTATGTTAGGATTTATCAGAATTATTAAATTACTTACATCATGCATGTATTTGCTTGGGCTCTGACAGGGCTTCAGGTTTGCATCTCCTTTCAGGAGTATTGATTTGTGTATCTGCATGCAATGTATCTTGTGCTGTGATGTTCTATTGACTTCCTGCGTTTTTACTTTGCAGAAAAGTGCTTCTGCTGCTGTCAATAGTACTAAACCTGCTCAGCCATTTAATGCAGTTCTTGAAAGGGCCATTGGAGAGTTAGAGCGGACAGTTGCAGAATGTGTGCTTCAGTCTTTCTTTTCTAATCAATTGTGCCCCTAGCTTGATCCTATAGAGATGAGGTTTACTCGTCAGAGTTCTTTTAAGTGTAAAAAACTCTGCTTAACATAATTATGCTTTCTTGGCAGCAAAATCATTTAAAGTTGAAGCTTCAGATGCTCATATCTCATGGTTGACAATCGAAAGAGAATTACCTCTTGAAGTTAATCTGAAGCTTGGTGAAGTTGCAAGATTAGTGGTGCTGTACAATTTTATCTCTAATCTTTATTTACTAGTGCTGTACTATTGGAATCTCCATTATCTGTTAGCTGTCTGCCCTCAGGGTATCATACAGAAACTCAATTAATCTATGTTGGTATGCAGCAATCAAGCAAGGAGGGAATATCAGAGGAGTTGGTTAGCTGTCTTGTGAATATTATTGGGAAGCTAGTGCATGGAAAAACATTAAAGGTACTCAATTTGCGAGAGAGGCTAGCTGCTTTTTTGTATCTTTCATTTGTTTTCTTAGGAAGGTTCAAAATATTGCAAACCATGTAATTTATGCTGCAAGTGATGCGCTTTTCTTTAGGTGCATATTTTCTTCTAACTCATGTATGTTCTTAAATTGTGGATTTCTTTCAGTGTCTTTCCTTCCCTTTAATAATTCGGTTATCTTCTCTATTCTAATTTATTCATGTCTTGAAGGTGTTAACAACTGATCTAAAATTTTGTAGAGACTTTTGAGAAAGTTTGTCATGCTGAAGTTGTCTGCAAAGAAGGAGAGAGCTGAAAAATTCAAAGTGATCAAGAATGAGATTCTTGCAATGGTAAAGCATATATCTCTCTTTTAATCTTCTCTCATGATCAGTCATCTGTTATCCTTGGAAGCTGTGTTTCTTGAGGGTCCACTAAGTAATTTGGTATGGCAGGCTGTGGGCCCTCCTTTGTGTCGCTTCTTTGGCATCATGTCTCATCATGAAGTATATCTAAATGAGCAGGCATAGCTTCTTTGGCAATCAGTTTTATCTAATCATGAAGATATGAAGCTTGGGAGATGGTTCTTCATTAACTTCTGATATATTACAAATTGCTCGCTCGTTCAACACTGTATCTTTCATGTGTTTTATATAGAACATTGGCATCATGTCTCATCACTAATGCAGGTTTCTAGTCGACAAATTGGAGTAACCAACTGCCCTGATTCCATAGAGGAGGCGATCCCAGCAGAAACCTACAAGTTGGATAGTGCCATGGAGGATAAATTATGTGATCTATATGACTTATGTGTTCAGGTGCTCATATCAACAGTTGAAAGACTAACTATCAAGCATTTTGTGTAGTAAATCTGAGAAAATTTCTCTTGTACTATTCTTCTTCCAGGGGCTTTCTGGAGACAAAGGTGTTGAAGCCCAGAAATTGTTTATCCAGGTAATTTAGAGGCAGCTTAATTGTTCCATGACTGGGCAAGCAAGTTTTTCCTTCCTCCATTTTTTCCCCCCAATGAGGAAGAAAATGAGGGGGACAAAAACAGAAGGCCTCTTGTGGATTTTAACATTCATTTGTTTTTTACTAGCTTGCATATTTGTGGCCGAAAGGGGTCATGGATCACCATAAATTAAGAGATGCTGTCAGCAGGGCAAAGAGCAGAAGAAGGGTGTTGGTTGACAAAGATCAGGCAAGATTGTCACTTCTTACATTGAAACCTCAGCATACTAATTTTGATTTTATGACAGAAAACATTCTTCCTGCATAAAATTTTGAATTATTTGTCGTTTGTTTGGTGTTAAATTTTGGATTACTTGTACGGTTGTATAGTTATTGCATCAGTACATTATGATTAGTATATACTCTTCCATATAAAGTTAGGACATGACCATTGAAGAATTAGATGGGTCACGTTTTAGATGGCTTATGTCTGTGTGATCTTGGGATGAAAAAGCGTTGACTCTTTACTACTCTATGGCAACAGAAAGTGGAGGATAGACTATAAAGCACTTTGCTTTAGTCTACAAAGCCCTAGTATTTAAAGCCTAGTGAACATGCATGTCAGATTTTTTCCCTATGTTGTCTTGATCATTTTATATCTATTGCACTCCCATTTTCAGGGTAAGAAGTTGCTCAAGAGTGGCAGCTCGGTTAGCCCAATGGTCACAGATCATAATAGAACTTCTGATCTGGTTCCTTCTCTGAAGAGGAAAGTCACATACTCAGGCAGCTCCTGTGATCTTACATCATCTCCTTCTGGCCGGACACCTCCCATGAAAGCAACAGTGGATCATCCCGTGGTATTTCCTAAAGCTTCATGTCCGCCTCCAACAGGCGTTAGACAACATAAGTTTCCAACAGAAAGGAAGCTTCAGAGTTCAGCAGCTGATTCTCCAACAGGGCAGCAGGCCCCAGAGAAAAAGCATGTAACAATCAGGTTCTCTTTGAAGCCGCAGGATGGGACACAGAGATACGAGGAGCAAGCTGCCATGGACAAGTTGAACTGTTCAAGAGTCGATGCTCATATGACATGGAAAGCATCCAGTTTCCCTGGATGATTTGCTCCTTCTTGGAAGGAAAGTAAACCCATCTATCTCCTCTTGGGTTAGCTTGGTATGCCTTAGACCAAAAAATTGGCATCCTGATTTAGGTTACAAAATGAAAGAATTGTAGGGTATGAGTGGACTTTTTTTTGTTTTTCTGGGTTAAACGGACCACAGGGTACGTGTAGTATATTTTGGCTGGTGGCTATGCTCTCTTCCATATTCTCCTAGCAGTCACCCTCATTGCTGGGAAATTTTGATCAATTAGTAGTAGAGCTGTGTAATAGGTCGTGTCGGGTCGGGTTCGTGTTCGTGTCGAACTTAAACGGGTTGAAAATTTCTCGACCTGAAACTAACCCGTTTATTAAACGGGTTGAAAAACCTTGATCTGTACCCATTTAATTTTTAAACGGATTGACCCGCTTAACCCGTTTAAGATAAACAAGTCAAATTCAGTCGCCTAATTATCCATTTACACATTTAATATCTTCAACTAATACGTAATTATAGTGTTAGAAATTAAGTTTATATATTACATTAAATAATTACTCTTTAAAATTCCCCTGATTCGTCATAATTTACAATTTTTAAAAATTTTTATATTCTTAATTATCTAATAAAAAGTAAATGGATAAATGACAAATGGAAAAATGAGTTGAGTTATTTAACTCATTTAATTAAACGGGTTAAATAGATACTTTTTCGTGTCGAGAATCTCAACCTGAACCTAACCCATTTAATTAAACGGGTTGAAAGTTTATACCTAAATCCACTTAATTTCGTGTCGGGTTCGAGTCGGTAATCGTGTCAGCTTTAATTAGTAGGTAATATATGACTGATCTATATATTCCCTTTCCAGCTTCTTCTTCTTTAAGGTTTAGCACGTTGATTTTGTACTTAATGCTCCGTTTGTTTGGCTTGAGATGATTTCTAGTTTTCATAGGCCTTTCGGATACAATCCAATGCCTTGCTTTGCACATAATGTTGTGTACATCTTGATCTCGTTACACCTCACTACTGGGGACCTACTGCACCGGATTTTCAAATGCCAAATATAAAATTGCGAGGAATTATGAATGCTAACATTTACAATACGTGGATCAACTTTGAACTTGATACCTACCATGCATCATAGTTGATTGTCTTGTGCACAGTGGTGCTTTGGTATGTGTTTCTCGGATTGTGGAAAGGACATTTCTGCGTCATTCTTCTTTTTAAATTTCAGATTTATTGTACATATGTGTGTATGCCAGAGTTTTGCTAAAATTGTTAAGGTTTCGAAATAGAATAGTCAGAATTTGACGAGCGAAATTCGACTAATTGAACCCAATAAGAATATTCCCGGACCAATGTTACTAGAGTTTTCTTGGCAAATTTAATGGACTAATAGTATATATAAACTTATTTAAATGTAAATGAACTTATCAAGCTGAATCGTCACGGGAAATTCTATCATAAAAAGTGGTTGAACCAAAAAAATAATAATGGGATCATGACCTACATGGACGAATTTGCTAACCTAAAATCAATGACATAATGGCAAGGCTTGGTCTAACAGATAAAAACTTATGTGAACAATGAAATCTTAATTCTCTAAGTTTTTCTGATAGAAATGATTCTTTCTTGGGAAAATTATCTCAAATTTTACTACTTATTTTTGTTCATACACTAACATAATCATTTGTTTGTTCCCAATTACATGATTTTGTAGAAATCTATGACCAAATATCTAACAATTTTAGGTAACTATATAGTACAGACTATAGAGGACTTAAGATGGCAAACATTTAAGCGTGGTTCAAATTCAAATTGAACAAATCAGATAATGTCTAAAATTTACAGAAAATGTTCATGATTTTCAGATTCAACAAAGTCGAATAATGAGATTGAACAAAAATTTGGCACCTCTAACTAGGATGGTATCAAGTAATCATGATGCACCACCCAAAACATTGAATCCGCAATTCATTTGGAAAGAACTAGACAGCCAGGGGCGGCAACAAACGAGAAAAAGAAAATTTTTGGGGGTAAAATTCAAAAATTTCAGCAACCCTTAAATTTTGAACGCACTCCCATTCCTGAATTGCAGGTGCCCCAAATTTGACACCCTACCCTCTCTCTCTCTCTCTCTCTCTCTCTCTCTCTCTCTCTCTGTGAGAATGTCAGGCAGGGGAAAGAGGAAGGACGACGACAACCGCGCCTCCGACGGCGACTCCGACGGAAACGCGCCTCCAAGGAAGTCTGCGAAACAAGATGACGACGAAGACGGCATAGTCGTCTGCGAGGTTTTGCTTTTTCTCTCATTGTTCTTCATTTTGTAGTGTGTATTGTGTTGGGTTTTGCTGATTTGTTTGATTTTGAGTTTAATTTTGGTGGGTTAATCCTTAGATTTCGAAGAATCGAAGGGTTTCTGTGAGGAGTTGGCAGGGGAGGGTTGTTGTCGACATCCGTGAGTTCTACGTCAAGGACGGCAAACAAATGCCTGGCCGTAAAGGTGAGCTTCCTCTCTCTCTATGGCAGTTCGTATCTTTCCATTTGAATATTGAGGGCTGTGGGCTAATGGTAATGGATGTTAGGGTTTTCGTAGGTGCGCTTCCAACCCCTAATGGCTTAGTGAATTGGGAATTATGGAGAGCATCCGTTTCTATGGGTACTGGTACTTAGAGATTTCCATGTCCCTTTTCTTTTAATTTTTTATTGTAACATGACAATTGCTGCACAAGCGCCATCGACTCTGGTTCTGTCTGAACTGGTTAGTGGGTGGTTCTCTATGATGCAACCACTTATGGAACCAATGGCCAATATGAGAGTTGGCTAGGGAGTTGGGCAAGATGGATGGGGACCGACCCTGTACCCGTTCCTACTAGAACCTTTTTAAGTATTATTTTGAGGGTTTAGACATCCTTTTGAACTCATGTCCTTCTTGAACACCATCCCTCCCCCGCGTTTTGTACTTAGCGTCATTGAAAACCAAACCTCAAAATCAATAACCGGTGTGATCATGCTTGACAACTTGAGTAGGATTTAGGGAGATCTAAATGTTTGTATCTTTACTCATACAAGTAGGGAGGTTGATTTTAGGAAACATGTGAGGGTACTTTTTACGAAAATGAATCTTGTGGCAGATTTAAAACATTTGTAGATGTAGAGGTGTGGCCTTGGGAACCAATGGGTGGAAAATCTAGTTTCAAAAACTTCTTTTGTGCATATTGCATTTTTTTCTATTATACTGGGATGAATTGAAGTCTTCACGTTCACTCAAGGACAAGTTCTGAGACTTTTGTTGCGGGGAAGGTCGGGTCTTCTGTGTGATTCTTCATGGAATCTAATTTAAAAGATAGAGCCCAAGGTACAGTAATGTGATAGCAGTTTTCCACAAGAAATCAGTCTCCATTGTACCCTATCAGTTGGAAACTCCTCTGTCATCTGAAGGCTAAGGTCAGTGAAGAAAAGGAAATCTCAAGACAAGAATCATTGAAGAAATTATCACAAGAGTGGGAATCCAAGTTGGCTTCCGACCTTACTTGATATTATATGCTTTGCTCAGTTTTTGTTGCTAAATTTAAGGCACCTTGTTCGGTCTCATAGCAATATGCAAGCCTCTGAAACTCCTGCTAAACTTTAGAAGGGTCCTAATTAAGGTGTGTTATGTTCTGGTGATCTCTTTTGAGATTGTGATGTTCTGGTTTCTGGTAGGACTTTCAATTAGCATGAGGTTTGCTTAGTTTGCACATGGTGATGAGCTGCTTGGGATCCTGGGGTTAAAACTTGTATGGCTTCCAATTACAGAACTTGAAATAGGGTGCAGCTTTTTGTGATGCCTGCTTTCCTTTGTTTATAAACTGTTTTTAGCATGGTCTTTCACTAATTTATTGTTCTTGTTCATTGCAGGTATCTCACTCACCATGGATCAGGTGTGCATGCTTATGTCAGCTTGAAATTTTTTGTTTCACTTTATTGTTTGGTTTACATTTACCATTGCTTACCTGTTCCTTTGGTTCTTGTAGTGGAAAGTGCTTCGTGAGCATATTGAAGAAATTGATCGGGCAGTTGCTGAGAACTAGGCTTGCAGGAGGACATAATCTTGTTCATATGTTTGCTGCGTATCATAGGCTCCTTAGATTTTTGGTTGTTGCATTGGCCTAGCCCGGGCAGTTGTTATTAGGGCAGTATTATGTGCTAATGCTTTGTAAGTAGGATTAAGGTAAATCTGCATAGAACAATGTCTGGATGTAGTGTTGGGTAGGTTTTGATGGCGTGACTTCCCTTGTTTTAAGTGATTTTGTGGCTTGGTAAATCTCAACAGAGCTCAGTTTAAAGTTTTAATCTGATGGACCAATTTTATGCATTCGTTCTTTATTTGGGAGCTATATTTTTTAGGGTTCTTGGTAAAAAATTTCCCACCTTTGTGGGTGTTTTGATTTTGGATAAGTTAGATTTGCACCTCTATCAGAGCTTGCAATTCATGAATCTACAAGCACGTGATAGATTTTCATTGCTTCTGATTGTAGTCATTCCCAAAAATAAGTAATTATGCAGTCTGTTATTTTGGCGTAGTTAGATTTTAAAGTTCTACCATTTGGTGTTGAATAGCTGGGCTCAATTCCCACTTCCGAATCTTTCTGAAAGGAACTTGCACATGGAGAATTCATAGTATGTTTAGAACATTGCGATGCATTGAAAATCTGATGACCTTTTGGGATCATATATCAACCATCAATGGAAATGAATGAAAACGTATTTCCATTCATGTCTGTTTTCACAAGAATGCTTTCATGAATTATGAAAACAATAACGTCCAGCAACAAACAAAGCCTTCATTCTGTGAATGAAGATCTGCAACATTTGAAGATACAACATGGGATGGGAGGGTTTGCTCCACCGTAGTACATTGGGCATCATATACAGAATCTTTCCGTCAGAAATAATCAACAGGATGTTCCTTGTTAAAGTAATCAATAGCCCCCACAATTAGCCAAACAATGTACCTGTAATGGTGACTGGGCAGCAACTCAAAAACAGAGTCAAGTTAAAGTTGGCAAAACAATCCTAAAAGAAAGCTTTTACCGCACTGATGGATGAAAAGCTGCTAACGTTGTGGCTTTGTGCCATTTAAGCATCATAAATGAACGGCTGGTATGCCAAGAGATCCAGTATGTATGAGCCTCCGTAGTATCTGGAACATTAGCCAACACACCAAAGTCTACGATTTAGTGCTCCAGGACACAAGAAGAAGATGATGTAATGGTTATCAAAACTACCAAAGGGCCACCGATAAAGTTTTATTCCAACTCAGCTCCCGATTTTATTTTAGGGATGATGATTCAAATGTCATCAGGGCATTTCGCCGAGAGTCTCCCTAACCCACCCTGCCCTTCCAAGACATCTCCTCCTATGGTGTAATGTGTATGATTCAAATGTCATTAGGGGACTTGCCAAGGGTTCCCCTAATCCACTGTGCCCTCCCAAGCCCACAGGTGATGAGGCCTCAGATGGGTTATCTTACCTACCCCCTCCTACCATCCCCCTCAACTCCCCCCCCCCCCCCCCCAAAAAAAAAAAAAAAAAGCAAAAAAAGAAAGGAAAAAGGTGGTGGTAATGATATGGATACCTCGCCACAACGGGCACTAATCTTCAAAGGCACAATGTTATCAGCCCTGGTGGGACCAATGTTTATAATTGCTGTAGCTGCACCTGCCTCATGAGCTGCCCTGCAACACCATTTTGAACATCCTTGTAAGGGACAGAAGAATGGTAGGAGTGGGGGATGGGGTGGGGTGGTTCACATTCAGTAAGTTTCATCTAAAAATTTAATTCCTTTTGAGTTTCCCCTTACGCATATTCAACAGATTGCAAGTTTCTCTTCACCTTATCTACAGATACTCTTTCTTTTTGAATTTTTCTTCTTTTTTTTTTGGGGGGGGGGGGGGGGAGGGGGTACACTGGGAATCCACCCCCCCCCCCCCCGGGGGATTTTCCAGCTAATGTCAACTCAATTACCCTCCTCCCAGCCCAACAAGAAAAAAGTAGTGAAAGGCTTTTGCAGGCTTCCTCCCTTGCAACCTTGCAGAGGAGGAATCTATGACCACCAATATCCTAGTGATCCAAAGAGAAAAGGCTTATTAAATGAATCTAACAGTTCAAAGTATGTTAATCAAGCAGTCAAGGATTTTAGATGATGACAAGAATATAACATGAATGATACCCTTAATGAACGATAGGCAGTCGATAATTCTTGCTTAGCTAAAGCTTACATAAGCAATACAAAAGAAGCAGATAAATATATTAACCAGTAGTACCTAACTAGTCTGAAGGCAGACATCGTCATTACAGATGATCCAATTACAAGAAACGCATCACATCCTTTGGCCACTTGCATTGCTTTGTCAGCTCTGTCCTTGGGAACATTGTCTCCAAAAAAGACAACCTTCAAAATACACACGGACAATCACAGACATTATTACAACTACCAATGGGGTGGTCTATAGGGATTTGCTTCCTGTCAAAGAAGTATAGGTTGTCCAATTCCACTGGGGGCATCTGGGACCTTCTCCCCTAGGGTTCCCCCATAGGCAATGGATTACTCAGCCCCCCCCCCCCCAAAAAAAAAAGGTATACATATACATATATAATATATAAATTCAATCATCCCGGCCTCCAGAGATTGAGCACAGAAGGTAACCAACCACAACAGATGCCAGTTAAAAGACAAATAATAAGGCGGTACGAGGACCAGCACCAAACCAGGTAATTCAACTGAGAAAATATAGTGCATTGACCACATATATCTCATGATTAAAAGCTAACAAATGATTTTGGAGATTGAAACCTTTGCATTTCTCAATGAAAAAATCCACAATCATCTGGTATTCAATTTTGCATAAACCTTAATTGGGGAAAAAAAAAAAAAATTCAAACACCCATTGATGGTTGGGGAAAGGAGGCGGGCGAGGGGGGGGGGGGGGGGGGGGGATTGATGATGGTGAGTTGGCGACTGGTCAAATACATATCAGCATTGGAAGCATCTTACCTCAGGCTTGAGCACTCCATCACATTCAGGGCAAATGGGGATGTGGAAGTCTTCTTCCCAGAACTTCTCATCGATTTCAATATCAGCATCAGGCCTTATTCTCATGCCAAAACTTTTATCTGACCCAGGGCTCTCAAAAACCAAACTATCAATTGCTGCTGCCCACTGCAATGATACATCATGATCTCAGTTACCACAGACAGAAATATAGATACATTATGATGTCGGTTACTACAGAAAGCGATATAGAGTATTAGGTCTACAACTCTGCTTTCGAATGCCGCGGCATTTAAGTTGAAAGTCGAATTATACTCCCTCTGTTCCAAACAGAACTCACTGCTGCCTAAATACAATCAACAGAAAAAGGCTCCATGTAGGGATAACATCCCTATGTGGGAACCTCATAAAATCCCGATGGTGATATTGCAGCTTTAGTGAGTTGAGCTTATTGCATGTCATCACAGGTTTCCAAAGACCATCAACATGTTATAGAGGAACAGCAAATCTGTTGTTTTCCAGAAAAGCCAAAGCACGGAGTCCGGAAACCGGAATATGGGGGTAGTCCTATTAGCTGGAAGCCACCATATCATCAGTTTCTTAATCCATAACAAAAGGTGTCCATGATGGAACAAATGTATATGCATAATTGCATATAATGTAATGGATAGGAGTCGAAGCCTTCAATAAACTAGCTATCCAGCTATCATCTATGCATATAATGTCCACTAGCTATAACTCAAAGCAAAACATCAATACATAAATAGCACCGTGCAACGATACAAAGTGTATAAGAAAAGCCTAACCTCAGGATTCAGTGACTTCAGTTGGTCCTGAAATACATGCCGACAAAATGAATATCCACATTCAATACAGCCCACTGTGTATACAGTTCCATGTAATTCAAGAGGGTTGCTTCCAGCCCGATGATGCAGCCTGAAAAAGATAAGAAGAGGGAGAAGGGAAGGGGGCTCAACAATAGTGATCATGCACATTGCAAGACTCCATGGAAGCACAAAGAAGAACAGAGGAGCACCTGTCAACATTTTGTGTGATCATAAAACTTATCCTTCCAGCCTTTTCTAAGGATGCTAATGCAAAATGTCCAGCACCAGGCTGAGCTGCTATGAACCGCCTCCATCCAGCATAGCTCCTCGCCCAGTACCGCCTGCGAGCCTTTGCTGAGCGCACAAACTCCTACTGACATAAAGTAGTGCACGATAAATCAGTTGACTACCTACAAACACAGGTCTACATCAATCGCTTAAGTTGACAACAAAAGAGGAATATCAATTTCTAAGTTACTTGGACTTTGGTTTCATTCCTAGTATTCTGTCAGGTACACTGTTTCAACATGGCTATGGGCACTTGACTTTTCATGTTAGAGACAAACAACTGTGTCTTTTAAAAATGACCATGCTCAAGACCTAGATCCATGCCCACACCCAATCAAATGGCTAGGTGTGACTTGTGAGTGACTCTGACCAAAACCATGAATTTAAAACAACAAGAGAAAAATATGCAGAGATGATACTCCCCAGAGCAGTCCCGCAAGCAGATCACAATTAGAAATTTACAGAGAAACAGAAAAGATTGATGCTTGCACTGCCACTTATAAGATAGCGACTATTAAATGAATAGCCAGCCAAATTTCAACAGTTACTTGTATGTTGATCAACATAAATTTCAACCCCTTACTATCCGACACACATGCACATACACATGCATTTCTAACAAAAACCAATGGGCCATAAATTGCATGTAAGTGATATGGACATTTGCCTGCTCTAGAATGAATAAACGATCCATAGGTCCAAAACTTCAAGGTTCCCAAACTAAACCCAATATTAACCTTAGTTTAAAAAAGCGCGCCCCTAGGCGCAGGAAAGCCCAAGGCGCATACCTCGGCGCCTTAGAGAGGGTCAGGGGCAGCCCATTCCAAAGGCGCGCGTCTTTGGGGCTTTTTCAGGGCTTTTTGCTGAGGCACGGGGCGCGAGCTTTCCGGGCTTCTTGGATCTTAATGGTTTTGTGTGAGAAAAAAGGGAAAAAAAACACGCAAATCACACTTACAACCCTTCGGCTGCTTCAGATCGAGCCTTCTCTGCTTCTCAGACTTCTTCATCCTTCACTCCACCGCAAACCCTAGCTCTTCAACAGCAGGTAAGTGTTCTCTACTCCTCTGTTCTTTGATTTTTCCATCATCATCCTCCTCCTTCTACTTCTTCTCTGTGAGTCGAACCCCATGGGACAGGATTCGAGCTCTCTCCTTTTTTTGGGGGGGGGTTGAAAGGCTGCACGCATGGTGCTGCAGCTGCTGCTACAGTGCCCACTGCCCAGACCCCTTGTGCTCTTCTTTTCTTTTCTTTCTCTGTCTCAAACAGCCCCTGTGGCCCTGTCTAAATAACCCCCTCAGCTTTCTGTCTAATTCGATGGGGTGTTTGTTGTCTTTGACCCTTTTTTACATTGTTAATTTCTGCTTGTGCTGTCTATATTTCATGCTGTCCATTTGTCCTCTTCTTCTCCTCTTGTTTTTTTTTTAAAATTTTGTTATTTTTTTTAAATGTTTAGAAAACTCTTTTTAAGTATCATATTATGGTGGCAGCATTATCTTGGGGTGTTGATTCTCTGTTATGA
The DNA here is from genome assembly GCA_029747015.1 of Carnegiea gigantea. Lineage (NCBI taxonomy): Eukaryota > Viridiplantae > Streptophyta > Magnoliopsida > Caryophyllales > Cactaceae > Carnegiea > Carnegiea gigantea. The sequence goes on from JAKOGI010000041.1 coordinate 1,462,972, forward strand.
TCTTAAATTTAAGTTGAAGTGTTTATGTGTTAAATTTTTAATTATTGATTGCTTTGTTTAATTAGTTGTTTGTTTTTTTTGGTTGAAAATTGTAGTGAACTCATTTGAGGTGTTGATTTTTGGGTTGAATTACTTGAATGGAGGATACATTCGGTACTCCTACGGGTTCGGTCTCCTCTAAACCTTTAGATCCAGGAAGGAAGTATGGTAGGCAAGATAAAACTAATAACAATAATTTCTATTGCAACTTCTGTGGAGTGAGGACCATGGGAGGAGTTTATCGGCTTAAGCAACATTTAGCGGGAGGGTATCGTAATACCCTAGATTGTAAAAAAGTCCCTGAGCATGTTAGGAAAGAAATTCAAGACTATATGGAGCTAAAAAAATCAACAAAGGAAGCATATGATATATCTAGACAAATGCCGCAAGGCTACTTTGTTGATGAAGATGAAGATGATGAATGTGTTGAAATGAATTCCAAAAGCGGAAAACATGCAAGTGGCGCAAGTGAAACAAAGGGAAGTAATAATGTGCCTTCTAAGATGACTCAGATGACTCAGATGATGATAATTTTGTGTTTGAGGGGGATACTTTGACTTGGGCAGCTGTTGCTCAAACTTGTGGCGCTAATGAATCCCGCTATAGCACTAGGCGTAGAGGATCAACAAACACTAGCACTGCTAAAATTTCGGCAAGGGACAAAGGAAAAGCTCCCGCTCATGCCTCTGGTTCTAAATCCTTCCGAGCTCGTACTCAATTGTTTGATGAAGATGAGGAAGAGGAATTTGAAGAGTCTTCAGAGGAAGACGAAGATGATATTGGAGATGATGTTGAGTTGGTGGATGATGATGAAGATGCCGAGCATGTGGTGTTAGATGATGACGAGGATGCTTAGTTCACCTTTATAAGCTATTTTTCTTTGTGTGCTATGTGTTTTATGCTTTCCTTCTATGGCTATGCTAGTTTCTATCTTTTAAGACTTCTACTATCTTCTGGTGTGTACTTTGAGAAACTATGATGTTATGTTATCGTGTTTTATGACTATTTGCAATGTCATTCGTGGTTATCTTGATGTTTAATTTCTTATTTGATGTCATTATCTACCTTATTTTCAAAGAAACATGGTTTGGGAATGATTTTGGAGCATTTTATGGTCAAAGTGCGCCTCACGTCTGAAAAGCCCGCGCCTTCGCCTCGAAGCCCGCGCCCCGGGCTCCAGGACCCTTTGCGCTTTTTTGCGCCTCGGGCTTTTTAAATCTAAGATATTAACAGATAAAAACCACATAATGTGGAATTCGTCATAATGGAATATACATCAAATAGAACTGCTCAAAGCATATCCATTAAGATTACCTGGTGAGTAATGGGTCTAAAACCAGAACTGTAAGCTCCATTTGGGCTGCAGAAACGTAAAATGGATCAGACTCATCAGCATTCCACATATCAGAAAGATCCTTGGACTAGTGAATGCAGATGTTCCAACTCCAAAAGCTTCGCGGTTGGAAAATAAATGTCATAATCCCACAAGTCCACCAACAGAATATCGTCCCACACCATAGTCTACCAAAATTTATACTTTATAGAGGTCCATCATTTTCTCATAACCCACAAGTCAAACGCCCAAACTTCACTCATTCACACAATTTTCACAATGAATATGTAAGCCTTATAGGCCATGTTTTGATCACACCCTTTCCATAGTTTTCATAAAGCCTTTGGGGATCGCTCTTGGCACAGTGGAGAAAGAAACTCTCCGTATTCTCAGATTACACAAGTTTCCACACATCAACTAAGAATCTAAGTATGGATATGATGGATCATCAATACAACTCTGAAGACAGAGAAACCAATCTACCTTCTATAATCCGGGATTCCGCACTCTGTGCTCATTCCTGCTCCAGTAAGTACCACCATATGTTTACTGCAAAGAGGAAAGGTGAGACAACTATTACTAGAAATCATCCCATGCCACTCAACACCATTTTCCAATTGAATCTGGTTTATTGGCTCTGACTTCCACGTAAAAGAATTTGAAAAAGGTAATGATTAGGAAGTATAGACATATTGTTATTTACCTTTGATCAAAAAACTGATACAAAAGGTCGATATCCTTCGCGCTGGGAGGTGGTGCATAAGGAACAGTTTTATCATCTCTGACATAGATTACAGTTTCATTTTCCTTTCTAGCAGGTGGGATTCCAGGAACTGACATCGAGCATTTTGTTTGTAGGGATCTTGATTGTCTTCTGAACAGTTTGATGTTTCCCGCTTTGTTTGACGGTATGCACAATTGGCTACTTGAAGTAGAAGCATCTATAAACATCATCATCAATGTAACCATTCCATGCCGTTATTGCACTGCAAAAGCTTAAAGGAGACTTGAATAGAACTACTAGTACTAAAAGCTGAAGAGAATAAAGCAAAGCTCGCCTGGCAGTGAAGTGCCCATAAATTTTCTCACATGCTTGAAAGTCTGCAGTTCAAACAGCATTGTGAATGATGCTCAGAACTTGTTGGAGGTATCAAAGTGGGGTTGTCCCACATTGACGAAATGTAAGGGCTTAAGCATGTTAACATTTGTGAGTTACTCCACCCACTGCAAATTGGTTTTGGGTTGGAGCCTCACTTGGAACTACTAGTACTAAGCATAAATTTTCTCACATGCTTGAAAGTCTGCAGTTCAAACAGCATTGTGAATGATGCTCAGAACTTGTTGGAGGTATCAAAGGGGGGTTGTCCCACATTGACAAAATGTAAGGGCTTAAGCATGTTAACGTTTGTGAGTTACTCCACCCACTGCAAATTGGTTTTGGGTTGGAGCCTCACTTGGATTATATGCATTTCTCGTTTGCTTGAGGCCTTCATATAACAGAATTGCAGTTAAAAGATTCACTAAGAAGTTGGTACTAGGCACCACATTACCATGTGCTATATACTAGAACTACAGTTAAGAAGTTGGTACTTCGTACTGCATAACTGTATATTACATCAAGCACATACAGAGGTGTACAATTAGGACATGATACACTTGTATGACGACTATGAGAAAATGCTGATCTTTGCAGCGTCAATCAGAAGGGACCCTAGTGGTAAAATTTCAGCCTCAGATTATAATGGTGCACATCAAAGTATCTAACTGACAGTTCAGTAAGATTAGGGCATACAAAAATTTGCATAAAACCACAGAAAACGCTTATCTCCTTCAGTGTCAATCAAGCATGGAGCTAGAGCAACATTTTAGCCTTGGATTATAGTGGACTACATTTTAGCATTGGGTTTGCTATTCCTAATTTGTAGAGATAAGCAAGACACTATTCGGTTTTTGGATTATGGTCAAAGAGAAACAACCATTTACATTCATAAGGGCAAAGATGCATACATTTGAAGCATCCCACACCGCCACCCCCCTCTTCCAAACATACACACGGCACTCTTTTTTGTCACAAGTTATTCTGTTGGGTTCTCGTAGCATACAGGAGTTTAATCAAAGAAGTCAGCACAACCTCAGAGCAGTTGTTTTCTTTCCTTTGTATTAAGCTCATGGCCATGCTCAAGAGTCAGTATCATATGATGGGCATTATGCATGTGCCCAAGAACCTTTCAGAAGTCATGGAAATGAAATAAAACATTGATTTACGAAGGATTCACCCACTGAGCTGATTAACATTTTCAAGTAATCAACTTTCAGAAAGTGCATAGCCATTCTTAATAGCCATTCTTCTACTTGGGGGAAACCCAACTCAAGGAATTATTAAAAAAAGGTGGAAAACAGAAAGAATGTACATAATGAGAATCAATCAGGGAAAAAATAGCCCAAGCGACCCAATTTGATCAGGGTAAACATATACTCCACCAAACCACATTAGAAATGGTGGAAAAGGAAATCGGAAAGGAGAAGATTTTCACTTACAAAGGCAGTAAATTTGTGGGAAGGCAATCGCAAGGCAAGCGACATGTTTCTGACAACTTTATGCAGCTGACTGGATTTTGACGAACTTTGCAAAGACAAGATTTCCCAGATTTATTCTGGGATTCTCTCTATATCCCCTACCCCCTCCCAAGCTGGGTAGGAAATTGGGATTTGGAACCAGGATACGTATGTTGTATCTCCGCCGCCAACATTATTTAATTTTGCCCATTTCTATTTTGGGTTTCATTTGGGCATTTGCCTTGCATTTATCACCAAGTCTCTGATCTATTTGCTATCCAGTTGGGGATAATAAAGATCAGTAATGTGAGAACTCTAATTTACATTGAGTTACAGTAACTCAATTTTAGTGAAATGGAATATTCAAGATAAAAAAACCAAAGGTCAACAAAAATAGAGCTCTTTATTTTGAATGTGTTATACTTTTACATTTACGATAATGAATAGAGCTCTTTATTTTTAAGCTAAATAATTTAGGTGTACAAAACAATTATCTTTTGGTGTATATTTTTGAGTTATATTTTTTGGTAAATAAAGTATTTACTGTACATTTAATTAAATGTTACATTAAATAGTATGTTAATGTAAACTAACTTTTTAAACCATAACTTTTTGTGTGTATTAGCATTGATTTTAGTTTATATTTTTGGGCTATATGGGCAGGGAGTACAACATTTATAATACTTTCAGAATAACCTTAGAAGATCTCAAGAACAATCGGGGAGAACAATAATAGTAGAATATCACAACTTTTCTTAAAGATTACCCTAAAAAAAGACAGTTACAATAGCTATCGTTATAAGACGGTCACAATAAATATCGTAAATTTGATGAATATTTGCTCATATGCAAGACGAGTTCACTTTAAGGTGGCCCCAAAATATGAACTGACTTCAGCCAAATTAAATATAATATCAAATTTCCTATAAAATTGCTTCTTATTTGCAAGATAATTTCATTGGACCAACTTATAATTGACTCAAATCAAAAATCAACTTATCTAAATCCAAATGGAGCCAAAATATTGATCGACTTGAAACATAATCCGATCCAAAATGATCCATTTTGATAGGTCTAATTACATGCCTCATTGCAGGTTTGCATAACCAATAGAAGTATAAAATAATAATAAAATATGACAAATTTTTTTTCGAGGTTACAAATACGAAAAAAGTTATGGTAGTTGTCAAAAGAAATCACGATAATCATTGAAAATTAGATGAATAGTTTACCCATATGTAAAATAAGCTCACCCCAACATTACCGAACATACAGATTAATCTGACGAAATTGAATTCAATAATTTTCTACAAAAGTACTTCTTTACTGCAAAATAAGTTTAATAAAACAATCTACGATCGATTCAAAATTGACCCAAATTAAAAATTATCTTATTTAAATTTAAATGAAGCCAAAATGTCGATTGACTTGAAATATAATCCGACTCAAACTTAAATATGATCTGTAGGATCTGCTTCAAGCGATGGTTGAAGATAAGGCCAAACCGTTCCTCCCAGGTTTGGAAGAAACAGGGGAGGAGGAAGAGACTACATGAGCGGTTCTCCTCATGGCTCTGTCCACGACTTACCTCTTACTTCCCAGCCATTTTTCGCCATCTCTATCCCACGAAGTTCTCCATTTCTCAAAAACCCATCTCGCTTTACCACCCACTTCACAGCCAATAATCCCACTGTCGTTCCAATGTTCATCCATTAAAAGAAGAAGCTTAAACCTCTCAATCATTGCCCTCATTTTATCATCACTCTCTCTCCCATTTACTGCTCCTACAGCCATGGCTGATGAAGTTGAAGAAGAAAGAAAAGCTGAACTTGAAAGATACACTGATTCCAACGAGGGTTTCACTCTTCTTAGACCCTCTTCTTACATTAAGGTATGCTTCAATTGCTGGCTCGTTCTCTATCTTGCTACTTTCTTTCTCTTTGTGGGCAATTTTGATGGAAAGTTTCTATCTTTTTCAAGGTTGATAAAGCAGGGGCCACTGTGTTGTTTGAAGAGGTGAATAAAGGGGCAAACAATGTAGGAGTGGTGGTGAACCCAGTTCGGCTTACAAGCCTTAAAGATTTTGGGACCCCTCAGTTTGTGGCTGACAAGCTCATCCAAGCTGAAAAGCGCAAGGTAATTGCTTCTGACTGTAATTTTTTGGGAATTTTCTTTGGTTGGTTCTTGTTGTGTTTGATGATTTTTGAAAAAGTTTGAAACATGTATTGTCTTAGTGTTGAAGAGTGTACAATTTGAAGGTTATTTTGGTTGAAATTGGGAAGAGACATATTGGATGGATGAACATGATCAACCTAAGCTGACAACTGCTGAACTGCAGTGGAATTTGGTTGTGTTTCTGTGGGTGTTGTTTGGTTTGGTATTCTCTGGGATTGAAGATTTGCTCATTTGTATTTGTTAACTAGGGGAATATAACCGACACTGGAAAGGTTACTTAATGAGTAAAGATTGAAGGGTACTTGGCTGAAGTTGGCAAGGGCGTGTTTATTGACCAACATGATACTAGGCAATTTGAGGTCAAATGGTTTCAATTTGCCCACATACTTTTATTGTTTGTGGACATGGAAGAAGGGGTTGATTTTGGTTGAGATGCATAGAAGTGTCTTGTTTTTGGTGGAGAAGCAACTATAGCTTGATAGAATTGGAGCTGATTGCGAAGTCCATATATAATCCACAGTATATAGTACTCTCAGATAATTGAGCCCCATAAGATGAACTGAACTTAAAATTATTCAGTGCTTTCCGCCTTTCTGAAGTAGAGCTGTTGAGGGAAATGGTCCTGCCTTTTGGAGATTGTGGATGTAGTTTTAAAATAGTCCTTCAGGCTAGTGTGGACTCCTATGATCACCATTTCGATGGGTCAAGATTGGGTGACATCTTACCTCTGAAGATCCCATCATAAGCGCTGTCATCTGTGCATCGCTGTGTTTGAGGTATTGTAGTGACTTGATTGCTTGGTGGATCATCTCTTGACGATTCTTAGCAAATGGGGTTCCATATATATATATATATATATATATATATATATATATATATATATATATATATATATATATATATATATATATATGTAATCAAGAGTGTATTAAATAGACACTAAAGGGATGTCATTCATGTACAAAAGGGGCAAAGACAAAAACGTTATACGCTTAAACTCTCATCCATAATACAATCTACAAAACCAAAAAAATTCCAATTTTTGCGACCATGAAGCCCAACGCTCCTGCTACACACCATTCTCAAAAAGTAAAGTTTGAAATCTTGCAAGGACATAGCTTTGTCCTCAAACTTAGCAAATAGGGTTCTTAGGAATGTTAATGTTCTTGTTTCCATGTGACCTTATGAATAGCCTTCTCATGCTATCTAAAATGTTTGCATGGCCGAGTTCTGTGGCTAGTTGAGGATTGATCTGCAGAACTCTTTATTCAAGTATTTCATCATCTGGAAAGTTTGGCTTAACATGCAGAGCAAGTGATCCATGTATGTTGTGCAGGAGCCTGATTGGAACTGTTAAAATAGTGTGAAAAGAAAGTCATAAAATCTTTTTTGGTCAAAAGTTTTTGGTAATGTTGTAATTTTGCTTCCCTTTTCTGCCCTTATTACATGCCAAGATGGGCCACATTCAAGGAGCCGGTGCTCTTGGTGACCCTGAAGCTCTAAACAAAAGCTAACTGTGGGTTCTTGTGCTGCTTGTATGATTTTTCTGTTTCTTTTTGGTTTCTTTTTAATTGAAGAAGACTTATGTTAGGGCTTGATCTGTTCATTAGTGAATAAGCATTTACCAATACTTCCAAATCTTTCTTAATTATTCCCAATCATTACCATTCCTTAGTAGTCATCCCAAAAATTTCTCAACTTTTTCCAATTCTTCTCAATCCTTACCCTTTTTTCTTATTCATTCCCCCTCCTTAAAAGAAAAGGCTTTCCAACTATTCCCAATCCTTCCCAGTTCTCACCAGACACCGATCCTTATTGGTCCTCCCAAAAAAATCTCAATTCTTCCAATTCTTCCAATCCTTTCCAACTTTTACCAATCTGTTCCTTTCCCCAAGTCTTTTTTACCAATGAAAAGAACAGGCCATTAGTGCATACATTTTGGGTGTTGATTGTGTAAATAAAAATGTAGTATGAGTTCACAGACATGATAGGATGAAATAACATTGAAAGATCCAATACACCGTTGAATGCAAGCTTAATTATGTTGGCTGTGCAAGTACAAATGTTACACCTTATGTCTGGCATTTTATGATACATTAATGATGTGGGTGTTACTCTGGAAAATCATTTTGTCAATAGGAAAGCACAAAGGATGCTCAAGTTGTCGGAGTATCTGAGAGGCCTGGTCTTGGTGGCTTACCTGTATATGAATTTGAATACATAGTTGACAGCACAAGAGGAGGGATGAAGAGGATTTTCACAGCTGCGTTTGTCTTTGGTAAGAAGCTTTACTTGTTGAACATTTCTCACACTGACAAGCCAGACAGTCCTTTGGATAATCATACAAGAACAACATTAGAAAGAGTTCTTCATTCCTTTGATGCTGCGCCTTTGACGTAGAACTTGTTATCCTACAATCTTTTTGTTTTGCCCCTCCTTTTTGGTGGAAATGGGGCAAGGAAGTCCAATATGATCATCCATTTTCTTTGCTCCCTTCCCCCCTCCATGTAATATAGTATGTCAGAACATAAACCGTGAAATGAGATCTTACCTCAGTTTATGACATCTTTTTGCCATCAGGATCTTCATTGCTGCTTGGCTAAATCAAAAATATTCTACAGTAGTTACAATAATTCTTGCAGCGTCATTGAATTCCAGTAATTACATTAGTAGAATTAGTGAGCAGTGAACTGCTACCTTTTTTTTACATTCCCATAAAATTAAGTTACAAAGCCCCTCCTTTTCCCTTAGGGGGTTGATGGTCAAACTAGGGAGTTCAGAGCCTTCATGTGAAGTCTTCGGACTTCACTTTTGTACATTTCAAGGAACCATTTCACCGTTCACAACACCCGGGAACTGATGAAATTGTTGAATCTGTGATCTCAATTCTCTCACCTCTGCTACCCATAAGCTGTAACTCGAGTTCTTCGCGAGGACATCACAAGATACCTCCTTATTCTCTATTAGTGCTCTTGCATACTGTTCAAATGCATCGATCTCTTGCCATAACTGAGCCAACCTGGTTGAACTTCTCTCAGTCCGAACCTCTTCGAGAAGACCCCTAGCTTCTTCTACCCTGGCCCAGAAGCATGAATCTTGAGTCAAACTGGCAAACTTGCTCCTCTTGCTCTCTTCTTCAACGACATTCCTCTCCCTCCACCACTTGTCAAAAAGTTGGTGCCTTCTTTCTCTCCCGTTTCTAAGGTAATGTCCCCTTCGCAGGTGCTCACCACTTCTGTAGTACTCTGCAATGTCTAAAGGCTCTACCAAGAGCTGATAGAAGTGGGAAGCATTGACCCATTTACGCCTCTTGTGAAAATCATGGGGGAGTTCATTGCTTTCAATCATATTAATCACATTATCCCAGAAACTGGCAAGCTTGATTCTGAACATGTTAACCTGGTTGTCTCTCTTTGACGCTTGTCTTCGCTTGAAAGAGTCATAGTATCCCATTCGATCATCTGACTTGTCACATGTAGATTGGTACCATTCAATCTGGGCTCTATGTGGCGTTATCTTGGCTAGACTAATGGCTAGTCTTGCACTATTCAGGTTCGGATTTAGACCTGTATTCTTCACCATCTTTAGACAGTCTTTGGCTTGTTCACAAACTGATTCCTGTAAACATGATGAAGAAATAGTGGGTAAAAACTCTTAGAAAGTCTTTCTCCTAACTTAAGCTTGTTGGACAAAAGTTTGAGATCGATGTACCAAGTTGATCAAGATTCAAGAAACTAAGGCAACTGAAGCTCAGGCCCACCAAGGTTTAGGTTGGGCAGGGTTGTCTCTCAATTAACTATTTTGGCACATCAATCTCACATTCAATTGCTCTTTGTTACTCAGGAGTCAGGAACAAGGGCAAGGCTAAGGTTGCATATATTAACCCCCCCCGGGGGGGATCCCAAGCTTGAGTGAGATTCATGTTGAGTTCTCGAGTTGATACTCATTGACCCATTCCAAGTCTCAAAAATGCCTTTTCTGAGAGAGAGAGAGAGAGAGAGAGAGAGAGAGTTTGCGCTGATACACGCCTCAAATCATCACATCCTCTTGTACTAATGAGCCAAAATTTGCCTCCCCCCTGCCCCTCCCCAAAAAGGGGAAAAAAAAAGATTTGGGGGGGGGGGGGGGGGGCAGAAACTGTAGTACCTGGTTTGCTAGTCCTGTAGACTGAAGTGCCAAAGCCAACCCTGCTTCATAGCTTGACTTAGGAGCATCCCCTTGCATGAACCCTTTCCTCATCAAGAAATGGGAAGAGACTCTTTGTACGCAATCACCATACTTACGATGATCTTCGAAACAAGAACTCGGGTTTGCCATTGACAGCATCAAATGTAGTAACTTCACCACAGAAACAGCATTATCCACACAGACTGCGCCTTCTTCTGCACAGAACAAATAATTTCCAAAGGGCCAGAAAGAGCCTGACCTTCCCCCTTCATTTTCATCTGAACCATTTGCAGCTGCCTCAGTCTGACCGAGCACAAAGCTGAACAACTGATCCCTGATCTCATCAGTGATTTGAGAGGCTGATTGACCGAGCTGAATGTACTGAAGCAATAAATGGAGTTGGGTGTCGATAGAGTCTAAGGACGCAAAGAGAAGCCTTGGAACTATGTCGTATTTCAAGACCACGTGGCAGAAATTCCCGGTCCATCTTTGTCGGAGGAGTGATTTGGAGAGAGAGTGGTTGCCAAGGAGTGGTGAGCCAAAGGTGATGCAAAGAACTTGAGGAGGAGAAGGGTTAGATTGGAGAAAAGAGAGTAGCCATAGAGTTGTAAGTGATGCTATTGCTCCCCCAATGGAATGTCCTGTGAGGATTATTGACTTACTGTTCGCCATTATTGCTCTCATCTGCATTATAAGAACAGGATGATTATGTATGAATTTCTTACATAAATTTTGAATTTGTTGGAGTTTCTTAGCAGCTGCTGCACACAGTAAAAAAATTCCCACCTCGTAGAGTGATGGTACTAGTAGTCTATCACCCAAATTACAAGTCCAAGACCCGACAACGTCAGTTTATTTGAACATTCAACTTGAAGATATATCAACCTAACCCAAAACCAAACCTATTTTGATACAAATCCTAGTTGAACAGAACATGCAATTTGATCCAAAACTTGTTTAATCAATATTAATTGTGTTTTCTTGATAGGGTCACTAGATGGACAAACACTGTACTAAAATCAATACAACCCCAAAATTATGCCATTTGAATTCAATCTTTCCATCAAACTTTGCTAATCTGATTTGAAATTAACCCGAGTTGACTGCTTACATGCCTAGTCGAAGATTATTTCTTTGTAGGTGATGTTGCTATATTGGGTGCAGCAGGGTTCTGGCACTTGAACTAAAATCAACAACTCATGATGAAATTAAATGGAAAGATTCTCCAGTCAAAAGTGAAAGTTCTGTCTTCTTTGAATAACCGATCTCCCACAGTTTACAACTTTCAAGAAATATGGATGACCAGTTGAGTTAGAAGTTCGAATCTTGAGGTACCATTACGTAGACTTTATCAGTTAAAATGAGTTATCTGATACCTACATCGATGATTTATTCATGCAAGGAATATATCTGGCTGCATGAGAATGAGGGACTAGCGCCCCCCCCCCCCCCCCCCCAAAAAAAAAAAAAAAAAAAAAAAACAGATATGAACAAGCAACGATGGTTAGAAGATTCAAACTTAAGCATTCCCACAATTGAAAAGCATGATTGATTACGTCCATTTTGAGCTTCCTCGTCTTGACCACTTCACGAAATGACATGACAAGAAAACGTAGGCCATTCTTACTTTGAATGAAGACTCAGAATTGTTCAATTTTCAAAAAGTCTGGTCAACCAACCAATCAAGCTCCACATATCCATCATAATTTGATGATTAAGGTAAAACGTGTTGTCTTTATATTTTGATCATTTGAAATGAATACAATCATTGTTGGGTTAGGTTTTCTAGAAATTAATCCTAAATTTTGACTTTGTTCTTTCATTTTATCAAAATTCCTATGAATTTATTATTATTGCAAACTTGTCATGTTGAAAAATTATGTGAACAAAAAATGTAAACCGTATGATGGCCGCCAACTAACGTTGTTAGTGAAGTATTTGTATGTTGTCGTCTACAACAGAAGAATGAATTCGCCTATGACAACTGATATGCTTTCAAATATATACATCGAAAGATATAAATATAAAATATCACTCGATATGTACTATTTTATGATACTGTAAGTGCTCTTTTCGTGGAAAATTATTGGAATAGCTTTATACCATATAAAGGACATAAGAAAATGACCTCTTCGGTAACGTTTCTCCTTGATATTCTCATGACTTTATTCTCCTTGTTTAGAAAGCAAACTTGTTTTTCAATGAGAAGGCAATGTTTTATAGAAGACCAATAATTTCATTAGAATTGAGAGCATAATAGTGAGGATATTCTGCACTGTTCTATGGTACAACATAAGCATTTGTAATTGTAGGGGAGTGTGACAGTATTGATAAATGATAAAAGAAACCAAGCATGAAACTTCATCTATGTGGTGAAAAAGGATGCTTATTTCATGCCAATATTGTGTCTTGCCTCATTCCAACTAAGAATTTGGGTCCGGTCTTTTTTGCAATAAGATGCAATTGTAAGCTGCAACAAAATGTGAAGAGTTGTAAGAACTATAAGGAGTTGTAAGAGTCGTAAAAATGTTGTGAGGAACTGTAAGAAATTGTAAGAAGATGTAAGGAGATGTAAGAAATTGTAAAAAGCTATACGATAGACGTAAGCATTTCTTGGATTAATAAAAAGTTGTACAAATATAATTTTTAGATATGTATGTATAATTGTGGTTTTTAATATATGATTTCAGAAATCCGTTCTTTCATAAAAGTAAATCATGTGTAATATGTTAGTGATATTTATGAAATTAATTTTATCTCATCACTAAACAAATAATTTTTTAACATTATACAAACAATTTGATCTTTCTACAGTTATTGTTGTGGATGAGAATAAATAATATTGAAATAACATAATTAATGAAAGTAAATCTTTAAACAAGTCGATTAAATAACAATAAAATAAATTTAAGCCTACAAACTTATGGAACCGAATATGCTCTATACTTAAGGTGTTTTTTTATTAAGTTTCACCTTCTTATAAATAAATTAAAATAATAACAATTTTTCTCAACAAAATTGAAAAGATCGAACTCTTAAAATGAAATCCCATTTAAATTAATCAATTTTAAATTTATATTTTTAACATAATACCTCAAATGGGACAGGAGCAATAGCTTAAAATAATCGTTATTTATTGTACTCTCACAATTTTTTTTATTCTGCATTTAAAAAAAAAAAAAGCATAGCAATCTCAGCAAATGATCCAAATATAGATGTGCCACTTAATGTTCATTTGTATGATGATAGCAACCCAATTGTTGTGTATAAACCTAGGAAGGAAATAGCTGGAAAGCTTTCGTCCCCTACAGTTTGATTATTTTCATATATGATTCACATTAAAACCAAAACATGAATGCAATTTTTGTATCATAATTTTAAAAGCATGTTAACTTATTTTCTCTATGATGACGTATATAATTCATGACTTCGTCAAAATTTTGTTTTTATGTTTATAAAAATATTATGTTCATAAAAATATAAATATATTTCTATATCGTTACTATATAAAAAAATATATAAAAATTTATATAAATATGAGGAAAAAAAACAAACGACAAGTTGAATGCTATAAAAAAATATACAACGAAATGTAAGAAGATGTAAAAAGTTGTAAGAACGTTGTTAAATATTTAAACAGTTATAGATGCAAGCTGTACCCTAAATGCTCAAAATCGGGAAAAGGAACAGGGCCTTTGTGTGCAAATTCCCTTTCATCTTAAAAGTGCATATCAAATATGAGGGTGTCTACTATGAATACAGCCAATGCATGCACACATTACATAGAAAAATGAGGTGAATACATTGAAAACAACTTCTCCTACTTCAAAAACACTGAGTTATACATCTATAATCACCAACAAGCATCATTTTTATTGCTAGGGAGTTGGATACTTGTAAACTATTTCTAAGGCTTTCAAATGTCTCGTCAACAATCAAGCAGGTGTGTGTAAACATTAAACTGGCCACCAACAACAAGTGCAAGTATCGGGAATGCAATGCTACAACGCCACTCTAAGGTTGAATCCATACGAGTTAATGGGTGTTTGACAAACAGCTTTTTCGATATTTTTTGGGTCAAAAACAGCTTTTTGGATCAAAATTAGCTGTTTGACTTAATAAAAATGTGAATTTAACTATTTGGTAAAATGGTTATTTGGAATAACTTTTCGGGTCCAAAAAACTAATTTGACCTAATTCTATTAACTTTTTGAAAGAGCTTTTTTGAGAATTAGCTTTTTGTCTCACAACTTTATCAAAAACAGCTAATCTTACCAAACATTTTTTTCTACAAACAGCTAATTCAAACAGTTGATTTAAACAGTTAACAACTAACAGCTGATGCAAATAACTAATAACTAACAGCTGTTTAACAAATAGGGAATATCATGTGTATAACGACTCTTTCGATGATCAGGTTTAGCGAATTCAAATTTTACACATACCAATCTTAGACTTAACTAAACACATCGTGCACGTTTTCAATGCGAAGCTTTGGCATCCATGAAAAAAATTATCGTACTTCAAATAATACATGATAATTTACTAGAACATAAAACACAACTCAATTAGATCATCCTAAATGAGAACGTTGCTCACTAGTTTAAGTGCAAAAACTACAGCATCCATCTGACCAAATCTCTTGTTCAAACAACCATATACAGTCAAACATTCATTCGGTAAAATCTTCTAACCCAACCCATAGAATAACCATAACACAAATTACACATCAAGTGCAATTTAAAATTAAAATTGGAGAAATTTTAGAGGGCTCTGTGCTTGCTCATACCCTTTATTTCATCTAATTATTTGCATCATATACTCGAAAAGACCTTTAAATTTTAAACCCCCAATTTGATTTTTATTTTTAAAAAAACCCACAATTTTTTGTAGACAATTACCGAGCACTACACGCAAACTCATGTTAGATGCTTAGACACTCTAAAATAGATGCGTCTTAAGTTTGGATAGCACCCATGTACATGCAAACTTTAATACCGTTTCAATTTTATCGGATGTTTCTAAAAGACGGATATGATCAAATTTCATCCTAATATTAACAAGAAAGAGGGAGAAATCGAACCTGAGATTGTATACCGTTTCATTTTTATCGGATGTCTCTAAAAGACGGATATGATCAAATTTCAACCTAATACTAGCAAGAAAGAGGGAGAAATCGAACCTGGGATTATATACCATTTCAATTTTATCGGATGTCTCTAAAAGACGTATATGATCAAATTTCATCCTAATACTGACAAGAAAGAGGGAGAAATTGAACCTGGGATTGAAAAGTGGGATTGCCATACAACCCCAAGAAGAGCTGAAGAAGGCCAGCATGTACCATAACAGGCTCCTGATCATCATCCTCCCCGTGACAATCAAGCCCAGAAAAAAGCCCGAGCCCGACCCCATTTTCAGCAGTGCCCTGGAGAGGGACCAGCCCACTGAGCCAAGGGCCCGGCCCGGGGTCCAGTCCGTGGAAGCCCGAGAAGCCCATGAGCCCGACTGACCCGATTTGGTCGACCACCGTCAGAGAGCCCCCAGAAGCAGGGGAATTAACGAAGCTGCACAATCTCCATGAATCTAACAGCAGAGTCGTTGATGCCAAGAAATTTGCCGCCATCTCGGTCGTTTCAAATCTGCCCAGTTTCTCATTCGCATTAAAATATAAATGAAATTCAAGTCAGAAAGGGGTGATTTTTCAAGGTCAAGTGTGGAAGAGACAAGAAACAGAGGAAAAACAGAGGAATAAAGAAGAAGAAGAAAAACAGGGGAGTGCATGTGATTGCGTTTAAGTGCACTTACAATGAACCTTCTGAATCCATATTTTTCTTGAGGAGCTTTCCCTTTGTTTCTCTAGGAAAGGGAAGATCTTGAAAGCCGACTCATTTGATGGTATAGTACGAAGGCTAGGGTGAATTGGGTGCTCAAAAAGTGTCAGCGCACCTTTTTTGACGCTCTGTTTTGGTGGTGTTATTGAGTGGTGATGAGAGTATTGAAGTGAAGTATGTGAGAAAAGGGGGATTAATGGGGTCAGTCACTCACTCTCAAGTCTCGATTGTCAAAGTTTTGGCCTTCTTGGGAGTGAGTGCTGCAGCCCCCAAGGGGTCATGTCATGGGATAAGGCCATCCTAGGTTCGGGTATTGGTTATGCATCGGCACGTGCTTTGTAACCCACGCCTTCATAGTGACGGACCAATACGGGTTGACAATGGATTGATTTTCGATCAAGTGAAGCTGTTGGTCTATGTAAAACATGATTTACAGATGGTTAGAAAAACAGTAGTTTTGTATGACTATAGCTTATGTCTCTTTATTGGGTTAATGTTGACTCATATGAGAAAGTTTGTTCAAACCTGACTAAATGTATGGGTGTTTTTTGAGGAGGGGTGGGGGAGAGGGGATTGTTCTACGACCTTGAAATGTTAGTCATAAAGAAAAGCGCCGTATGGGACAATAACTAATAAAAATTATTTTCTCTTTTTTGGGATTGATAAGTTGAAACTGTATTATAGCTCGTTTGCTTGAAGAACAAACTAATGTGATTTATAAAAAATTTTCCTAATTGAAAGCTCCTTTAATAGAAGGCACTTATTTGACTTAAACTAAGTTTACTAACAACCAATAAAACATATCATACTTATAATTAACTTCCTTTTTTTAATGGATTTAAACTAACATATTTCTCTTGGTATTTGAAAGTAGTACCATTGGAGTCTTATACTCGAATTAGATCAATTTTGCACTTCCCACCATTTACCCAAAAAAAAAAAAAGCCCTAGTTTCTTTAATTTGTAGTAATGAAAATTGAAACAAAAAAGGTGCAATGGTGATTTGAAGGAGATATTTTAAGGGACTCTATAGTGAATCAAATCATCTCCAAGTCATTAAGGTCCTGATCTTTTCGTTAGTGAATTTCAATTTACTAATTTTAACCAACTTCAACCCATTTCAATTAAAAAAAAAAAATCAATTTCAACCCACTTCAATTAACTTCAACTCATTTTCCACTACTTTAATCAACTTCTACCCATCGTATAGAAAAATATACCAACTTCTTCTAACTTCAACTCACTTTAATCCACTTCAACTTACTTTAATTCACTTTAATCCACTTCTATCAATCTCAATTAATTTCATCTATTTTTCAATCTATATTTTTCAATGAAGAGAACAGACCCTAAGCTGTAGGGATGGATCTTGAGAGTGTTCAAAATGAGGGCATGGGGTGATGATCAGGAAGAAGAAAAATAAAAATTGTGCTCTTTTCTTAATAACCATACAAAATTGAAGTCGGCAATGAATCGTGTCGAATTTGGAATCAAGAGAGCGATGCCTTCATACTAGCGCGTTAATCTTTAACGTAACGTATCTAAGGGGGGGCTTTTCTTTTTTTTTAATGGACGTCCAATTAGTACTCCTAGTGAATTACAAGTGTGAATGCCTTCTGGATGTCTCACTATTTGTCAATTAATCCACCTTATCAAAAATTAAAGCCGATGATTGAAATAAATATTGCTATATATTTTTTTGTAATGCTCGGTAAGTTGTGCAATTCATTGGTCTTATGTGGGATAATTCAATATATTTTAAGCAGCGAAGGACCTAATACCTACACTTCTAGGTCTAGTTGCAACCCCATAATTCCATAAGCAGGACAAATACAGATAATAGAATTTAAGACCGCATCTTTTTTTAAAAAATTACACTTCGTACCAATTGAGTTACAAGCTTATGGTGAACTAAGGTCGTGTTCGGAAACAACGTTTTGAATAGCGTTTAGAGTTTTCACCAAGTTAGTACGCTAATCAGATAATTTTTAGTGTTCGGTAACCTAATGTTTTGACTAGTATTTCAAGTAGCGTTTAGCGTTTTAAGTAACGTTTCTGAAAAGTTAACAGTATTAGCTTTTGACATTCAGAAATAGTGTTTCATACTTTTCGGCCAAAAAATATACTTTGAAAATTTTACACTAGAAAAGTATCTATATTCTTTTATGTCAATTTATAATAATTGTTTAACCCAACAGCTAAATTTACTGACACATGTATTTCAACCACTTATCTAAACAGTTATTGTCTAATAGCTAAATTAGAAATGCTATCAAGTACCCACACAGTTATCCGTTACGTGAAATGCTATTCCGTATTTAAACTGCTACGTAAGAATTCAACCCTCGATATAAGAAGTGAGCTAATGTAAGGGGCTTAATCAGATGAGAAGTGAGAAGTCAAGATTTCACACTATTATTATGAGCAAATAGGGTCATGGACTTGCTAATCTGTGTCTTCAATGCTTTATTGGAATCATTTACTACAACTAATACGGTATAGAGTGATTTTTTTAATTAACATATTTGCATAATGAATAAACTAATAAATTAAATGCATTAATTTAAAGTTGCTATTCCTGCATTAAGTTGGAAAAAGCTCATAGTATTGGATAATGAAAGAGTAATACTATTCATAAGTTGTATAAAATTACCTCCTTATCTACAATTTTTACAATTATAAATTTACATGTAAACCTTTTTTTTTTTTCCCCCCCTAAGAGGGTTACTTTTTAGGATGCTATTTCTGTTCATCATTGTAGCTAGCAAATTCTAAAGCTTAATTATTGATAATTAGTCATACCTATCGATAATTTGACTCAAAAAAATCACGGAACACATTAATTTGGGGTAATTCAAGACGGTTTTTTTTTCACTGGCACTCATCATTTGGGGTTTTTTTTCCCCAACTAATAACAGTAGCAACAAAATATGGAAAATGATAAAGATCTTTGACCTAGGAGGGAGAAAAAATGTCTCAAATTGATATAAAATTTGATGCATTATGCATCAAACGAAAGAACAATGGTCAGATTTGATAGTAAAAGGTCATAAGCAGACTAAGTAGTCATAGGTTGTGCACAAAATTAGGAAATTTTTTTAATTTCACCCAATTACAAAATTGCAAATACAGTTTTTTTATTTGATTAATAAAATCTACAGCCTAAGAATTGATAACTAATAATTATTAATAATTTATGATTTCAAATCATAGAACACATAGACTTGGGCCAAAACAAGACAAAATCTTATCCTAGGCCTTGTTTTGTTCGTTGGTAAATTTCAATTTACCTACTTCACAAATTTTAATAAAAAAATCAACTTTAACTCACCTCAACCCACTATTTTAACCAATTTTTACCTATCATATAAAAAATATATCAACTTTAACCCACTTCACCAAAAAAATACTTACTTCAACCCACTTAAACCAATTTCGCCCATTTCCCAAGCCATATTTCCCAAAGAAAGGAACAGGCACTAATTGGGAACCTAATCACCCGTATTGCAGTTCTTTCTGACTCTTGTGCTACCAATTAATTCGGACGTTGACATGCAAGGTTGATGGAATCGAGACTCTAGTTAAAATCAGTAGGGGTCTTTAGAACCAAAATCGTGGAAATAGATAAAGGATCGTTAAATTCTAATATTTGTTTGGAATAGTGAATATTATTTTATAAGAACAAAAAATCTTAATAAAGATCGTAAAATTTATAGAAATTCAAGATAACTATAATTTGTAGAAACTTTTGATGCAAAATATTGGAATGGTTTTTCGACTATAACTAAATATGAACACTTTATAATACTTATTTGGGATCGTACATCGAATCACAAAATCTAAAATCATATTCCAGCACACCATACATTTTTTTTTTACAAAACTAGGATCATAAAATCCTAATGGGCTTATGATTCTAGAGAGAATTGGATTGATGAAAGGTTTTTGGATTCTAAGATCACAGGATCGTAAAATATTCGGATCGAAGTTTAATGAGTATGATTACATGCCATATACATAATGTCCCCTCCACCTTTTTTAATCTAGGGAAGTGAGTCTGCATTCTTCGTTAATTTAGTGAAATCTATGAATTATGATGGAATTCTAACTCTCTAATGAAATATGAAACTTCTGAACTCTAAGTCCAAAATCACGTCAGGCGGTTGCAAATTAAATTCAAAAGTGTATCAAGTGCTTGAAAATTAAATTTAACAACCTTATCTGGTTGATCCCGTCTCAAGTAAATTCCACAAATATTAAAAACATAAAACATATCACAGCACACATAAAGTAAGTTTCTTATAATAGATATTCTCCAAAACATCCATACAACTTGACTTGACCCCATGTTAGTGACCATCCCCAATAAATATTCAAATTGAAAGTGCATATTTCCTTAGATTGGGTGCCTATTCAAATTTAAATCCTATTCAATTGTTTAAAAGGTATAAGATCATGACCTCCTCAGACCCTTACAAATATAACCAGATTTTTATACTCAATTATAAGTATAATATTCAATGAACAAACAAACAGTGCTACAGTTGTAGATTCGATAATGTGAAATAAAGTTTTTAGACCATTTACCCGATAGATCATCATTAACCCTACCTTGGGTATAAACTATAAAATGCAGGGTCTAACATCCAAAATCATCAACATAATGCCAAACTCGCTCAGCCAAACAAAAAAGGACCATAATGCCAAATTCAAATCATAATATTCAGAGCCTAGAACAGGAGATATTACCTAACGTTAATGTAAAAGCTAAAGCAAAAAATCAAATTTGATGAAAGAGGGCCTGCCGTAATAACTATAACGGATGCAGACTCGAAATACATAGCATCCTAATTTTGACTGAACGTCTGAGCCTGAATTGATGTGACTCAAATCAAACGTATCATGTTTTCTTGGGTTTTTTCCTCGCCAATATGGCTTGTTTCTTCAACCCCAACCACCCCCCCCCCCCAAAAAAAAAGAAAACCCTTCTTAAACTGACTGAATGAATCAAACACAATCCTCATTTTATGCACCCGAAAGTAAAAATAATAAATAAATAAAGAGTACACAAAGATATAAGATATGGCATACATACCTTACCGAGTTAACCAGTAAAACAAACGATAGCTTTGGCAAGGTCCCTTTCAAATATAGGTATTGAAATAAAAACTAGATGAACAAACTGTATAACTCCGAAAAATTATCGCCCCAAAGATGTAAAATACATCACAAGTGATGCAACATGGAGAAAATTATTGCACCAAAAGAAGAAGGGGGAAAAAAAGAACTGGGAGACAAATTATAAGACTAACATGAAGCTGGTCAAATATCCAGCAGGGAACAAACTGGAGAAGTTTCATCATGTAACCTTCCAAAATTGTAAGAAAATGACAGTAAGAAGAAGATGGCTTGATCTTTTTTAAACTGCCTAATCTAAATTGCTAATTAAATACAAAACTCCTAAAGAAGAGTATCAAGCACTTTCAGCTGCCTCCTTGGGTTCATTCGCACCAGGGATAGCCTTGGCCTCATCAGTTCCTTTGATAAAATTTCCAACTGACCTAAACCAACGCATAAGATTCCGGTGATCCTTTACGTAAAGCCATGCTTGAAGGAATGGGAACAGGTTTTCGTTTATGCCGCGCTCCTCTATGTAATTGTGGAAGGCATCTCGTGTCTCCTCACTGAGATTTCTGCCAGACAATGAAAAACAGCCACCCCAAAATCATCAAATCTGAGAAACAACATCTATTGATTCCGTTGCAAGGCACAATATTTACCAGAAAGGCCACAGCATGGGACCCGTAGTAGTTGCAACATGGTCGACTCAAATAATAAAAATATATCTCCATGTTAACTAGTGGTTACTAATTCTAGACCCAGATAAATCCACTCAGGATGTCCATACTGGAGAAATTAGATGCAATCATCTTTCATAAGAAATCTGACAACCTAGTCAGACATGAATCCGGATCAGGTAGTCCGTTCCACCAAAGAGCAGCAATGAATTTATCAAGTCCGAACTCAAATCACATGGACTTGTACAATTACGCACCAACGATGAAAGTAGACATAGGACATATGACATATCTAATCTGGGACACAAAAACCAAAATTCATACAAAGTGAGCATGAAAATAAAAGTACCGAACCCGCTGTTTCCCAGCTTAACTATAATTTCTTATAAGTTCCAATGAATGCACAGCAGCACAGGCAATCTTCAAAGAAATTTCCTTACTCTCTCCTACAGTGAGTTGAATATAACTGATTCTGGATCCAGATAAATCCTCTCAAGAACTAAATACTGGACCAAAAGAAATTAAACAAAATTCCGTTTCATAAGAAATTTGATAATCTAGTCAGACATAAATTTGGATCACCTAATCCATTCCACCAAATTGTAGGCACTCAAAGCTCAATGAATCCAGACTTCAAGTCACAGGGAACTGTACAATTATGCAACAATCACGACGAAAGTAGGGGGACTTGGACATATCTAATAAGACATAAAAACCGAAATTTATACCAAGTGAGGATGAAAATAAAAGTTCCAAACCTGCATTTTCCTAACCTGATAATCATTTCTTAAAGGTTTCAGACTTTTCAGACAATCTGAAGCATGCACAAGTAATAGCTAGAGAAATGTCCCTACTCTTTCCCCCACGAGAGTTGAATAAAAACATACAAATTACTTCACAATAGCTTTTCCACTATTATTCAAGCTATCAACGATAATTTTGTTTTCACAAGGAAAATAGAATATAGTATACATTTTTAAGATCAAAAGGTCAGATGCAAACTAAGCATCCTACACAATGACTGTCTAGATCCAACATAGAACCTATCCACAAAATCGACTATATCAAAAAAAGAATGGTATTAACCTGAAGATAGAGAGTGTCCTTCAAGGGACCTTTAATGCACTACAGATGCGTATCTACACCCTCGAAGGCTCTTGTGTTCCTTTCTCTCCAAAAGCTCCAAAAAAAATAGCATGTGGAATTAAAATGGCATTCTTCTTTTGCTTTCCCCCCCCCCCCCCCCCAAAAAAAAGAAAAAAAGTCAAATGGTTCCTTACAGAATTCAAAGCAACCTAAGAAACTCCCCAGCAATCAAAGGCAAAAGAGCAGCAAACTGACAACGTAGCAATGAGTGATAAGTACTCCCTCCCTCTGAGATAGAGGCAGATCTAGAAAATATGGTGTATGAGTGTCCCAAATTTCATTTTTATGAAATTGATGAGTACCAATTGATTTTTAAGAGTGTCCCCTGAAAAAATTTGAAGAACTTTACATAGAATCTTTTTAGAAATTTTTAGTGACAGGTGGAGGAGACATCGTGCTTGACGCACAGGTCCACTGATTCATGCCTACCCAAAGGGAAGGGTAAGGATTAAAATCCAACCCATACCCCCCCGCCGGGCACCGGAGGGGGGGTCCATCTAAGCCTTGCCCACTCAATCCCCTTCGTATGGGTTTCGTACCGTCACAAGCCAAAGCCCTCCCCCCCCCCCCCCCAAAAAAACACCTAAATGACAAGGGGATGGACGTAGATATGAACTATCAACATCTATATGCAGCCTCAAATTCCTAACAGGCTAGAAATGGATAGTTCACACAAGTAGTCCTATAGCACTCACTAAAACCCATGGTGAAAGCTAACAAGATGGGGTAGATCCACTCCGAAGCTAAACACTCAATTGCACTCCATAATTCAACTCTCAAAGTGAAACAGCAAAATAGAGATATTTATAGCCTAAAACACCAACAGGATAAGGAAAAATTCCAACAACCTAATATATCTAAAATACTACTTTTCTAATCCTAACATGACTTATATTCTAAATATAATTATCCTTTAAAAAAAAAATACCCGTAAAATAAACCCAAAAATACAAAGTAAGAACACAATCAAAATCTGAAACTAATTATTGATCCCATAAATTACAATCCTTTTGCTTCCCTTTCTTAAGATTCACATCATTCTCCCCTTCTTAGAAAAAACTCGACCATGAGATTTACAGGAAAGCAGAATCAAGGGCTTGGAGCAAAAAATCCATGAATAGCAAACATCAGGCTCAAACATGATGTATACGGCAAACATCGTAGCTTTTGACCAAGAGGACGCCACCGAAGCATTAAAGTCGTCCTTGACAGACTTATGGAGATGCTTGGGCTCCTTTCCTAAAAGGCCGACAAGTACTCGTTTCAGCACCAATACACCATTTCCATCTTCAATGTCTTGGTTCGTCTTCTCACAAAAAGCGATAGTCTGAAGTTCAAGTGTCAGTGACCAAAGATTCCTCAAAATGCAAAATCTTTCCTCCTACGTGGCTAAATGTCCCCAGATTTAGATTGGCGAACTCTGGTATGGAGTTGATTTCCTAAACTTGTTGATTTCTTTGATTTAGCAACAAGCAGCATCTTCTTCCCTTTCCCTTTCTGCTTCACTGCAAGTGTCTTCTCTAAATTCAACAGCATATCTATGATAAACTTCATAGATAAAATTCCGCTATTGGTCCTAAATTTGACTATGGGAGAAATTGAGAAACTATGACCACCTAGAGGCATAGGCAACAGATATCAGAACATGACATCCTATAATATGCTTCACTTAACACTACAATAGACTACTAGATGCCAATACCCCGCAATCATCAGTATGATAAGGACCAATAATTCCACGTCCAGACACCAACCCAAAAGTATTTGTAAACCTGCACACAAGGGGAATTGTGGAGTACCAATATTTCCACAAACTAGGATCGTTCTCCAAGTCTGCCATATTATAACCCATGATTTATGGCTGCATTTGAGTAAATTTAATCGATGGACAGTAAACTGAAAAAATTGGCTGTAAGAATTGGGTGGGAGACACAAGTACTACAGATTTTGGAGATGGTGGGAGTGTGATGGTGGTTGGTACAGATTGCTTTACGAAGTACATCTCTGCAATTGTTGATGAAAGTAATTTAAGAAACCACAATCAGTCCCGAAGGACAACCTTCGTAGCAGATAACCTACTCTGGTAATAAACTAATAGAGACTAGAGACCGGGGGAAATTCCCAAACAACTCAATAATACTCAAATTTCGTAAACCATAACTCAAGAAAAACATTCATATAGTCCTGATTCATAAGATAAAACATAAATTGGAAAAGAATATAAATGATGACTCCAAATAACTTCCTAATGGAGAACACTGATTAAATAAAGAAAGTAAATATCTGAAAAGAATATAAAACATTAATAGCAACTCCTACTACACTTAGGACAGTGCCTAAAAGAAGAATAAGAGTGTGACGAAGATCACTCATCCCCAAAACAAGGTGTGATGAAGATCCCTTAACCACTTGCTAGAATTAGGCCTTGGGCTTGGACTCCTTCAAAGGGGCCAGACATAAATTCTACCACCTCTAAATTTTATAGCATTAACCGACTAGCTTCAATCTATTTCTAAGCTCATTCCTCTTACTTCAGGTACAGGCAAACCTATTGGTTGATACTCACCCTTCCTCCTAATTAAAGTAGTACATAAGCTCAAATTTTTCCCCATCACATCTTCCATCCTATGTTGTCCCTTCATCTTTCAAGGAATCATTCATTGTCAAACTTCACAATGCTCTTTGCTCAACCAGTTTCCCAATCCAGCACCTTAATATGCACACATATATCATACTAGACTTCCATGGTTTCCATCAGGGTTGGGCAATGGACTAGGTACCTATTAGGTTAAGCGGTCGGCCCGTTTAAAATAGATCTAATAAAGGGTCATATCAATAATGAACTAGGCCATTAATGGGGCAGTCCATTAAGGCATATTAACATGCCGGACTGGGCGGGCCCATTAACGGCCCGTTTAGTGACGTATTATTTTTTTTTAACCTAATTGACACACTAGTTTACATGTTCCAATTAGTTAACCTCATTACCAACACTGTGTACATAACAATAATTATAATAGACCATTGTTTTGCACAATTTTGTTCCATTTTTAAAGGGGCCCAAAGCGGGCCGTCCATGGGCCGACTTGACCTGACCCATTTATTAGCTTGATTATGTATTTTCTAACTTTGAATTTAGACTAGTTTAATTTGGTTGAAAAATTATAAATTCATTAGTTGGAAAATTAGCTAACCAAAAACACTCATTAGGTGGTAATGGACGGGTCCTAGGAAGGCCCGGTTCATTTGGCCCATAACCCAACCCAACCCATTAACAAATGTACTGGGCCCAGCCCAGTCCAACCCGTTGCCCACCCCTAGTTTCCATGCACAGCATTGACAGGCTTTGGCTATACTTCATCCATCTCAAATTTATCATTCAAACTGAACGAAACTCATACCAACCAAGAAGATATTAGATTAGTCTCTCATTTCCGAAAACATTGTTCAATCAACAGTATAATGACAACCAAACTTGCTCCATGTTTGGCGGCTGTGATACCCAGACTCTCCATTTTGCCCCGTTGTACCTGTGTCGAACCCAAGGCTCCACAGATAGGATATGGGAGTGATGGGACACAAGTTTGGACATGTATCCAAACTCTAAAGCAATGGGGGTGAAAAGGGTGTAAAAAAATAAGGAACATATGGTCTTTTTCCTTCTTCATTCACTGTTTATTAATGGTTCTTAATGTTTAATGGTTGACTAAATGGACACCCTTTTAATTAATGAAATATTCTTGAAAGCCTAATTTGAAATTGCAACTTTCACATGTAAAATAATGACTCCTCATAGTCGTGTGCAAATTTAGGGCAGTGCTCTGGCATCCTAAATTTAGACCTTTAACGAATCAAACACTCAAATATGTACCCATGTCCGGTAAGTGGTAACAAATACCCTAGTCCATGTAACATAGTTTCGCATCCACATTCCACATGCAGAAGTAATCAGTTCTCCAACATCAACTTCACCATTTCCTTCATTTTTCATTCAACAAAACATACGGGTAAAAACTATCACCATCTACCATGGGTTTCAGACAAAATATACAGAATTGAGACATCAAATTTAGCACATACACATTAACCAAGACATTAAATAAAGTAATTTATAAGGTCCTAATACTCTTCATTGGCCACCGAAGCAGACTCAATCAACAAACATCATAAAGTTCACTAACAGAAACAACAGATTCACACATTGTTTTGGGGGAAGGGAGATGAAGAAAGAACTAACTCAAAAAGAGGACCAGTGTATTTGTTCATATCGATCATGAACCCGTCCTGCAACTTCGGTCTCAGAGCAACAGAGTGAATTCCCAGAGCATCCGGATATAACCCTAAAAGAAGATGCAAAGACTTTTCTTGCCCTGGCTTGGATATCTCAACATGAACAAATAATTGGTTAATCTCACCATCATCCTCATCATCATCCGGTGTAGCAATATTAGCTAAACGCATGACTGATATGCTAATTTCCTCATTCTTGTAGTTCTTTCTGAGCACAGGGCCAGTGGAATCCAGTGCCCCCTTCACAATTGTGAACTCAGCCGGAGGACCCACCTTCTGCAATTAGGTCCAACAAACATTTAATCCACCAAAATCCCAGAATTCAGTTTCAGAGGAACCATGAGACACTGAACAAGTCACAAATCTAGAATACACTATGCAATTGATATCTGTCACCCAAAAGACCTACACCTGTTACTAAAATTCATCAATTCATCAAAAAATTATGTTTGAATCAGTTGCACTGCACTGCATTTGCACAGAAGCGAAGAAACGCTGAAATGATTCCAGATAGGGTTTAACTAAATCCTACGCTAAGTGACAACTTCCCGAAAACCCCAAAAAGAAAGAAAAAAAAAGAATAGAGAAATAGGGTTTTGGGGGAGTACCGGAGGAGGTGCCATGTTGGAGACTTCGAGGTAGTGGTCCTTGAGAGAGCGGAGCAACATGGAGTTGACGGCGGAGGACACTGTGGATGACTGCCGCCGGGATACCATGCACCACCGGCGACCACCGGCTCCGGCGACTGTGGCTACTACTCTCCTCAACATTTGATCTCGTTCTCCTCTGTCGATTCTCTGCGAGTGAAAATGAGGAACGAGGAATTTCAAGCAGCAGAAACCTAGTTGGAGTCTTTGGGTTCTGTCTCCAAGTGCTAACCCAAAGGGATAATTTTTTAGAGCATTTTGCGGATGAGTCGTGAAGGTCAATATAATACAAAATATATAATTATACAAATGCAAAATTCCCTCCTCAGCGACTACCCCGCACTCTTGTTTGGATATTGGCTTTATTCAGAAAATTACAAAATTATTCCAGGTGAATATAAGTGCAGAAGTTTCACAATTTTGAGTAAAAAAGTTTAGAACTTTTAAATTTCTAACATTATAAATGTAATCACAAGTAATCATTTTGTTCTTTCTGATGAGGAGAAGGAATTAGAAAGAGAATGGAATTTTGAATTTTTCTTTTTTTTTTTGGATGAAGGGTTTAATCTGGGAATGCTTGGATGCAAGCTTCAAGCTCGGTCTTTGCCTTTCATGGCTTTTGGTTAGGGGGCGGGGGTGTAGAAGTCGTGGCCTTGTGGGTCATTGAGGAACTGGGGGAAAAAAGATTAGTCTATGTGTGCAACTTGTGTTCGCCGGTTATCTTTACATCAAAGCAATGGTTCAGATTTTTCACTTAAAAATCAACGCTTCAGGGCAAATTTAATTATAATTGTTGAAAAAAAAATCAATTATCATAGAATCATCCTATACAAATAGTGAGAGAATTATAATTATAACTTAATATGCTCGGCATTTTAATTCTTTGTTTGATAAAAGATGAGGGATATTATTAATCAATGATCGAAAACAGTATACAAATTCTTCAAAATCGTATTAGATCATCCTCTAATCAAATCCTACAACTATGTTCATAGGATTCAGGATGGACAGGACATAAGCTACCACATTCTCTACTCATAATACATGAGAAAACACGCACAAATTAAATCAGAGTGAAGAGTCTAAAATTTCAACAGTAACTAAACTAACTTCTGTATCAGGTGTATTTATCGTCTTTAGCTCAGAAATGACACTCAAGCAATCAACTTCAACCACAATTGTCGAGCAGCCATGATCTTCAGCCCTTTACATTGCAAACAGACAAGAGCGAGCTTCTTCGAATTATGGACTGCCTAACCCCAACATCCCATGCTCCGATGAAACTGCACCTCTTTCATAGGTAGGGCCCCCCATCTTCATCTGAGCTTCTTGAGACTTCCTCAGAAAATTCCAAACATTGTGCACGCTCCTAATTGTGAGTTAAAATCTTTCCTTTCGAAAACCCAATCATTGGGAACATTTCAACTGGCCACGTAAGTGCCACACATTCCACTTCAGACTTAACTGCAAACGAAGACCTTGTTAGCCTTTAAGACATTTTATGTTAAGAAACTAATGGAAAAATTTTAAAGGGAAAAAATACTGCAAAGTATCTACTGTTTCGAATAAACTTTTAGTAACTTTTAATATAGTTTAACAACTTTCAATTATAAGTATCAATAAGTACTTCTAATAAATTAATATTATTAAATACTATATCATGAAGGCAAACTTCTCTCAAGCATTTGAAAGTATTCCAGTGGAGCTAAACTTACTATTTGAAAACCAAACATTGCTATGTAACTGGAAGAATAACACAATACATTTAGCTAAAGATGTTATACATCCACCAACATCCGTATAAATTCAACTCAAGGATATTGACTCTTTCCAATTTAATTAATTTATTTTAATTTTGGCCTACAAATTCTTCTATATTATAGTACGCAACCTCAATATTTAGGGCGTGTTCGGCAACAGCGTTTTGAGTAGCGTTTAGCATCTTGACTAAATCAATACACTCATCAAGTAATTTTTAGTGTAAGGTAACATAGTGTTTTGACTACCGTTTCAAGCAGCATTTAGCATTTTAACCAGCGTTTCTGAAAAGCTAAGGGTATTAACGTTTGGCATTTAAAAGTAGCGTTTCATATTTTTTTGTCAAAAAAATATCCTTACGAAATTTTGTATTTAAAAATTATCTATATTCTTTTATGTCAATTTACATTAATCAGCTAACCCAACAGTTAAATTTACTGAACACATTTACTTTAACTGCTCATCTAAACAGCTATCCGCTAACAGCTAAATTAGAAACGCTATCCGCTGCCTAAACAGCTATCCGCTACCTGAACCGCTATCCGCTACTTGAACCGCTAATTTTGCCGAACGAGGCCTTAATTACCGTATCAAATAAACGTCAAATCTATTTACTTTATTATTTATTTATTTGTGTATGCTTTTGATCCACCCCAAAATTATATTAATTACTCTTTTTTTTTTTTAGTTGATTTGGGGAAAGAAAAAACGAATAAAAAAAGGGAAACAAGTAAAAGAAAGGAAAAATAAAAGAAGAGAAATATAAGAAAAGGCAAGTTGTCTTGTTGTTGAAGTCTACAATGGTAATTGATGTTTAATATCATTAGGAAGTTTAAAAATAATACCATATCAATAGCTTGGAAAATAAGGCGATGTAGCTAATCAACTTGCATCGGAAGTTCGCGCAAGGTTTGGAAGGTCTTAGCGCTATAAGCGCTATAAATAAGGCCTTTAGGTCATGGGTGCAAATCATCCTAAAATGTAAGAGATGGACCTTCTTGACCTAACGTGGAATATTAAGTATTTAAGTGTAAGCTGTATCCTCTTGATCAAAACCAGGGTCGTAAGTGATTATGTAAGGTCCAATATTTATGGAGTATATCCCGAGCAACCGAAACCCGAGTAGGGGGGAGCGTGTTGTAAGGGGATAAAGATTTGTAAGTGTGAGGGGGTAACTCAAACTCTAACTAGAGAAACTAATAATGCATAGTGTTTTAAGTACACCTTTTGTAATCTATCTTTCTTTTTTTTTAATCACAGTGAATGATGCACCAGTTGTTGTTGGGCCGTAGATTTTCATCTAAATGTGAAGGGAATTATTGCATTCCTTCGCTTGATATGTGTTCGTGCTTGGCTTATTAATCAAAATATTTTTTTTTTAAATTATGCTCCCGTTTCCAACATTTGATATTAGAACAGGTTTAATCCCATCAAGTGGTATCAGAGCTAGTTGCAGTCGACTAAGGTATCAGATTTATGGAAAGTACACACAGGAGATATATGAGATGTTGCTGGATTGAGCGGTATGGTTGTTGATTAATGGATCTAGATGAGCTGAAGTTGAATGCTAATGTCATTTTCTAATTGTTGACGGAAGATGTTGAAGACTTGAAGATGATCATGTTTGATCGAGATATAGCTTTTATCTAGCTGCTGCACATGGATTGAAGTTAAATGTTATGTTTCGCGAGTTAATGGATCAAGTTGAATATAATCAGTAAATTGATTGTGTAGATGGTGTAATTTTGAGTTAGAGGGGGAGATTTATAGCATTTTTTGTCTAACCCAAAATTATATTGATCAATTTTTCATTGATTTGTGGAGAAAAAAAAGGACAAGAGGAGAAAGAAACAAAAAGGAAAAATAGAGAAGAAGAGAAATACAAGAAAAGAAAAGTTTCCTTATTGTTGTTGCCTCCCTTGGTAATTGATGTCTAATATTGTTAGGAATTTCAAAAGGAATACGATATCAATAGTTTGGAAATTAAGACATGTAGCTAGTCAAGGTCTGCAAGTTTGTGCAAGATTTGAAAGGTGTTAATGCTATAAGGGTTTAAATTTTTAGGGCATTGTGGAGAAGTATCCCAGAAAGTGAGAGAGATCCTCTTAACTCAATGTGAACTTCTATACGTGAATGGTATCTTATTTGACCCACTGCGGAGCCTTGAATGATTATGCGAGGTAGGATATTCATGGGGTGTAATCCGAGCACGCAAGCCCTGCGTAGAAAGAGAGAGTGTTGTAAGGAGAGATAAATTTGTGAGCGTGAGGTGACTCAAATAATACTATAAGAGATTGAGAGTACGCACTATTTTGAGTGTGCCCGATGTCATATATGTTTTCTTATCACAATAAATGATGAAGCAATCATTGCTGGGCTATGATTTTTCTCTTCAATGTAGAGAGAATTTCTGTATTAAGTTGCTGCGTTCCTTGTTTTGAGATGTATTTGTGTTTGGCTGATTTTTTTAAAATGCTTTTGCTCCCAATTTGTAATGGTTGATATCATTTTAGCACATTCATTACTAACAAGGCATGTACCTCAACAGTGACATAATCCTTTGTAGTGTATATGTCTGCAATCTTGTATTACACCATTATAAACTGTGCGTATAGTATTTTTAATGATTATGGTCCTGTTCTTTTCGTACGTTATTTTAGATTTATCAATCTCAACCCACTTCAATCTACCTCAATCCACTTCAACCAACTTCAACCCGCCCCTACATAAGTTTAATAATTTGTAAAGTGTCATGTGAGATTTAATTATTTTTGCAAAGTAGTATGATTTGAAAATATGAAAATTTATAAGTAACTTGGGGTAGGTAAAAGGGTGAAGTAGGTTAAGGTAGGTTGAAGTAGGTTGAGGTGGATTGAAGTACATTGAAGTGTGTTGAATTTTATTGATGTGATAAATTAAACTTGGTTAAACTAATAGAACGAGGTTGAAGTGGGTTGAAGTTGGTATTTTTGAATTGACTAGATACGATTCCATTTTGTTGATTATCATGATGCATCAGGCAGTATTGATTAGATACGATTTCATTTTAATTTTTAAATTATCATCATCATATTTTGCTGTCACACGCTTTTCAAATTACATCATGTTTTTATTATTTTCCACAGCCTAATTTTTCATATTTTATAAAATTAGGAAAAAGCTAATGTTATATTTTCAACCAACTCCTACATTTAAAAATTAACAACAAATCTATATTGCTGATATATTTTGTAACACTTACGATGATACTATTTTCTTTTGTTACATCTAAACTTTTCGAATATGGGCCTATTATTATCGTCGGTAAATTGGGGCGCGTAAAAGAGTGAGATAGGTTGAAGTAGGTCGAGATGGGCTGAAGTAGGTTGAGGTCAGTTGAAGTATGTTGAATTTTTTTAATGTCATAAATTGAACGTTAGTTGATAGTGGAAATGGATTGAAGTAAGTTTAGGTTAGTATTTTCAAATTTACCCATGAAAAAAAAAAGGCACATATATAAAAAATTGTCATCAATAAATTTTGTAACCCAAATCGTTAAAAATAATTGATAAGTTATGCCGGCCTCTAACTTCCAGAAAAATAGTTACAAAATTGTGAAATTACCATTCAGCGAAAAAATGTACTAAAAATTATAATAACTTCATAAATTATCACACATAATTACATTCTCATTATTTTAACCCACTTCAACCCACCACAAAAAAATATACAAACTTCAATCCACTTTAACCAACTTCAACCCACTTCAACCTACTTCAACCCACCTAAAAAAAATACCAACTTCAACCCACCTCAACCCACCTTAACCAACCTCAACCTACTTCAACCTTTTACCCACCTCCATTTACCCCCGAAAAGAACATGCCCTATGTATACATATATTTTTAAATATATGCAGAAGCGTACAAATCTTTATTTATTGATTTTTTTACGATGCATCCAAGACTGTCGTAAATTGGTGGCCACTGGAAGGATTCATGTCCCCTCAACCATGGGACCTCAATTCACCTAACATCGACACCTGACTTCAATTGCAAAAGTCACATAAGAGCAAAACCAATGATGAATCAATTTTTTGGGCTCGCTGGTGGGGACCTACCACTGTCACATCAATTATCTCTCTAACTTTTTACCTCACAATCCTCACTCTCTCCAATGGAAGGCTCACCATTTTGCCTCGCCAAATAAAATAATACCTATGGACCCATTTTACAACACACAATTTTATTTTTAGAATTAAAAAAAAACTAATTAAATACATTAAAAAAAATAAAACAAGTGGAAGCAGGTGAGCCTCCTTACTCAGGTGAGAATTCTCATGAGGCATGGGTTTTGAGACGTCCATTAGAAATGCTTCCCTCCCTCAGTCCCCTTCTATCTCCTCAATTTTGCCTCGCAAGGAGGCTAGTGGACATGCTCTAATTTTCCTTGCAGGCCCCTCCCCAAATGAGGGAGTTGCACATTTATAATTTATTAGCCTGATTTCACTAGTTAAATCATCTTAAAGGGAGATGAATAGAATTATGATCAATGTTACAGAATAATTGAAATAGAAATATGAAAAAATAAATATGGACAAAACACATTATTTATAGAAGTTCGGTCACACCTAGTCCTCTACCCATAGGCGCCCCTCTCTGATGGGATTTTGAACCTCTTTCTTTTATTAGGTCGATCGATTATACACGATTCATTAATCGTACAACCTACTAGTTGATCCTACAACTATAGGTGTCCCCACGTACGCGTTGCTCCTCAACTGTACCTGGATAGTCGACCCTCCAACTAATCAACTCAATCCAATATAAAGAAAGATAATAAGTTACACTTTATAACAAGGAGTAAATAAACACAATAGATATATCAATATAAGCTCGATGTATCAAGTCCTCTCAACGTCTTATTCTTAATTTGCAAGTGTAGCTATTTTTCTTCTATCATCTTCAGCTACAAATGCCTCCCTATTTGTAGGCAATGATATTGGAGAGGTTGGAGGAACATTTGGAAGGTGACCGTTGCATCAAACGAGAAAGGTTGATCTTCTATATCATTTCAAGGTCTTGAAGTCAGTCTTTCAGGCCCTTGAAATCTGCAATTTTCTTTAACGTTTATCTCTTGATTTTCAACGGCTAATTTTCTTATTTTTTCTCAAAGATCTTGCCTGAGAGAATCATCTACAAGTTGGATTTTTGCAAACGATCTTTCACAATATAATATCAAAATATAATATCATATTTTAAGGAAATCTTTACATGTTTTGATAAATATAGCATCCCAATCCCATAATCAAATTTGAATCACAAAATATAATATCATAATGATCACATATTCAAATTTGAATTCTTAATCATCTTAAATATTGTGATAACTTATATCAAATCAATTAAGCAATATGTACTAGCATGCCAATATCCATTTAGAATCATAAAGTATTTAAACAATATAAATATTAAGATAATACAAATATAACATGATGAATATATCAATTGACCAATCTCTTTTTTTCTTTCATCAAAACATATTAATAAACACATCTTCAGCTTAAGGGAAACTAACATAATTTTTTTTAAAGGTTTAAACGTCAATAATTTAACATTAAAATTAAGTCTCAATAGTCAATATATCAGTTTTTGAGCTTGTTAATTATCAATAATTTATTTAAAGAAAAATTAGTATTTTGCCATAGACTTCAGGCTATTTTTCCTTAATAAATATTGTAGAGAAATAAATAGGTCCAAATGTCAAACACTAGATGTTACTTATGAAAATTAAATTATTAGCATTCAAATGTCCAAAATTTCGATTATTCACATCCAAAAAATTTAATTTAAAACACACGTAAAAGGGGTGGGGGAGGGGAGGTCACTCGTGTTTTTAAGTTCCTAAATACGATAGTATGTACTCCTAGCTATTGCCCTATATATATATATATAATATATATATATATATATATGTATATGTGTGTGTGTGTGTACATATATATATATATATATATTTCAATATATATTTGTCATATGAACGTTATTAATATATATTTTGCTTATGTGGCTTTCAATAGTACATACTCCCGGATGTATAATATAAGTTTTGATGTATGATTTTTTTTCATGATCAAGGCCAACTGTGTTAGGGACCTATTGATATTTTTGTATTGGAAAATAAGCTTGTCTATATGCCCATATTTTACGGAAATATTTTGTTAGAAGAAAGTATAAGAGAGGAAAGGGAAATAAGAATAAGCTAAATTTTTCATATATGTAGTATGATTTAAATTCGTACCTTCTCATTAGAAAGTGGGTCAACTTTCACCGGATAATTTTTTTTTTTAGTGAGACTAACTGATTAAATTGGAATATATCTTTTCCACAAACTAGAAAAAGCCATTTAGAATGTATATTGGTTAAGATTTTGAAAAAATCATAATTATCAAAGTATTAATATTCAAAGATTTGATGATTAAATTAGCGCTTTTAGATATAAATAAAATTAGCTTTTAATATTTGAAAAGTAGCATTATTTCTCTTTTTAAAAATACCCTTCATGCATGTAAGACTTTTACTAAATTATTTACTCAACACTATCCATAGTTAAATTATCCTAATAATTATCTACCATTTAAATAACCATTTACCGTACCATCCAATTAACTAGTCTTGTCAGAAATGATTCAACTAAAGCTAGAAATGATAATTGTGCTTGTTTAGACATTAGAATAACAGCGAGTTTGAAAAGTGTTGACTTGAAATAATTTGAGAAGATATGAGGGTGAATAAGTTCAAAGTTCTTTTAACTTTGCCTTGTCAGACTTTTACTAATCATAAAAGGGCGATAATTGATTAGGTGTAACCCTATTTGAAATATCATTATTGAAGTGGTTAAGAGCAAATTGAGCTAATTTTTTGGCTCATCAGTGGAGACCTATTGCTGTCACATCAGCATTCTTTCCAATTTTTTGTCTCGCAATCTTCACTCTCTCGAGTGGAATGCTCACAAATTTGTCTCACCAAATAAAATAATACTCATGGATCCACTCCATAATATACAACTTTATTTTTCAAATAAAAAAGAAAAAGTAATAAAAACATATTTTAACAAACAAAAAAAACTCACAAGCTTCCTCATTGGCCCGAGGCTCCCTGTGAGTTACGCGTCACGAGGCAACCCCTGCAAATTCCCGATCGCCTGCCACTCTCTCTCTTCGGGCAAGCCAGCCATTAGCTTTGCTCTAAAATTTTTGGGTATTCATAAATGTGAAATTTATTACCAACGTTCCCTACACCACGTAATGCTGAACCTTGTGGTGTGAAATACATTAATAGCTTATGGTGCCACCTTTCACCCCAGGCATTGTACAAACAAAATAAATGAGGAACAAGACTAGGTACTGCTAGTCTTACCTGAGTGAACAGGCGTGTTCCTATTTTACACTTCATGTCACATGTGCAATTTTTTCTCCATCACATGTCCACTAGTGCTAAGTCTATGAGAGGCAATGACATGAATGATGTTAGTTTGTTCAATCGATCAAATTATGAAAGTTATGTGTTGGGTCCATGAGTTTGAAATATACGTTTGTTGCTTCAATAATTTCATGAGGGGCACACGGTTGTTGAGTTGATGGCGAAATTTTTGTTTGGGATTAATTGGTTAGTCATGATGGGTGAAGTAATTATTTAGTACATATGTATTGCATGGTTTTCAAAAATAATGATAATTAAAAAAAATTGATTTTGTTGATAGATTAAGGACATACCTTAGCGATATGAAAGCAAAGGATCTTTTTCCTCAGAAATCGTCCACGAATCAATATGGACAATTAATCGCTCGCTACTAGAGTCATTGTTGAATGTACTTCCCCAAACCCAAATCTCATATGATGGCTAGGTTAGTGTGATGGAGAGATTAGATGGTAGATTATCTCTAGAGAAGTTCTTGCTTGAGTTGTTCTCTATCATTCTTTGATCTGATCCCCTTATACAGTAGCACTGAATTGAAACTATAATAGATAATTAATGGACATGATGAATACGTAATTAATTATTTTGTAAATGTCCAATTAATAGAATGATCAATGTGATCGTCACTTTGATCAACAGCTTTCACTCGATCACATAAACCAGAAATTTCATATTTCTCTATCAACAAATCTTCTCATGCTTCATACTGAGAATGGAATGTGCAGCCAAAAATAAAATTAGTAGTGTTATATCAGGTCGCCATTTAATTGGCATAACACTTTCATAAAATAACAATACCCTGAATCATTTAAAATATCACCAGCAGCATATGCAATCCCTCTATGCCTATCGGTATATGAAATGATTATATACCGAATATAATCGATCAAACTTGATATAGTGATGGAGAATGATTCTTCCTTAGACGTCAAGCTCTCTTCCTTGCCTCTTCTTCGATCCATGTTGCATAAGAGGGAGGAGAGAGGTTGAAGGTGGTGATGGATTCTGGTTACGCTTGTACGAAGGGAGGAGAGCAAACATGAAGGGGTCGATTTTGAGTGGGCCAGGAGCCAAGGTTAGACCAGGTATCCCATGAGCTGTGCAAAAGGTGAATCACAAGGAGTTGTTGAGGGTTATTGGTTTCATTTGCGTGCCGTTGAATTTTGATTTTTCATTGATTTTGCCTATGTGTCATGGTCTTTATATCCCATGTTATTGTATTACGGATTTATCTTACCGAATAACATTTGAGTTGAATTTTTTTTTTAATCCTAAGTGTCACAAAGTTTGTGTTTCGATTCAACTGCTAACCTATTATAACATTAATTAAAAAAAAAATCTAGCAACAGCACTTAGGATTTTTTAAAAAAATGGCAACATAGTGACACAGAGTTTAAAAAATACAACGGGAAAATGAATAAAGAATGTTAAGACGTTATATAATGGCATTTGGAGCCAAAAGTCGAGTTAGTGAAAGAGAGCGGCGTTAAAGAGGAATGGTGATTGTGCAAAGGGCAGCAGAGAGATAGAGAGGAGGTAAGAGCAAGAACAATCGTGAGCCAATTTTTTGGCTCATCGGTGGGGGCCTACCACTGCCACATCAATCCTCTCTCCAACTTTTTGACTCACAAGTTTCACCCTCTCCAATGGTTGGCTCACTACTTTGGCTCACCAAATAAAATAATACCCATAAACCCACACCCCAACACACAACTACTTTTTTAAAATCCAAAAAAAATAAAATAACAATAAAACTTTTTAAAAAATTAAAAAAAGAAAAAAGGGGAAGGGGGATGGCTTGCGGCGGGCAGCCGCCCCGCGAGTCGGCTGGTCGAAGCCGGCCAGTGCACGACCGCGGGCTACCCGTTGCCTCGGCCCTCCCAAATTTTGGCTCGCGGGGCATGGGGTGCCCCTACTCTAAAAGGATGACCTGTTGCGGGAACGCGGTACGAAAAGGGGTTGGAGGCTATTCACGACCTCATTAGCGACACGATATTCCATGGCCAAAACAACAATCGGTGGGAGTTAGTAATGGGATAAAAAAAAAATGAGTTATATTTATTAACTTGTTGGTGTTGTTGCTATCATTGTTGTTATATAAAATAAAAAAATTATTTATCTAAAAATATCAATCTCTATTTTTTTTAATTTTCATGTTTTTAAATTGAAAATTGTCAACTATTTATAAATTTGAATAAAATTTTCAAACAACGTTATGAAGCTCAACAATTCATTATTATAAACCGAAACCTATAATAGTACTCAAACTCAAATACCAAACATAACTAATTAATATTGCTGGTAATTATACCAAAACTTAAATACAAGAACGTCAAAGACAAATGTCTAACTTCTACTGATTTATGAAGAATCAACACGGAACGGAAAAAAGGGCCGCCGTAAAAGGTCGAAAATATTAGAAAGTGATGGTTTGAAATCCGAAGGCCCCGTTTGGTAAAATTTTATCACAAAAATCAACGATTGTTTAAATCATGAGAGAACATTGGACAAGCCCTTGACTTTGTCTTTGGACGTGCATGTGGAGAGACAAATCAATCATGCAAAAATTGCGTTGGAAAGTCTCTCAGCTCGTACATAGCTAAAATTTCCAAGACTTGTTTGTTTGAAAGAAAATTATGTATCCCCCTTCACTGCTGATGGGGCAGTAGTCCGATTGGTATTACTACACTACGGTCATCTTTTCTACCAAGGTTCGATTTTGGGGGTACTTCGTTTGCCATATTTCGTGGTGGAATGAAGGGGATGGTCTCGATTTGTGTCTGTATAACTTTTTTCTTCTATGGGATCTCTTGGCCTACTGGAATACCCATAAATAGGGGGCCAGTCTTACCCCCCTCCCCCAAAAAAATGTATACCCCTTTACTTTTTTGTATTTAACTTCCATAGTACCATGTTGGTAAAATTCAAAATAATGTTAAGATAGCAGGATTATATTTATAAATATATAAGGTCATTAATAATATGAAAGCAAGGCTGCTAAAGCCTAGTAGCGTGTATGTGTGTTTCCTCTCATTTTTTGGTACTTTGCCCCATTTTAGGCTTTAATTTTTAATGCAAAGATAATATCAATGATCATAGGATATATTAGCAAACTATTTCAAAATGAAAGATGCAGAAAGGACCAATTTGGTGGACAATCTAGAGAAAAGAGTATATATGACATTTTTCTTAATCTTGATGTCATGTTGACTAGTAAGTGTCAAATTAATATAACTTCAGTATTGGAATATTTAGAATAATTAGAGAAAAAATGTATGTCGTTTTTCTTCTGTCAAAATATTAAGATTTTATCTTTAATTTTTAAATAATTTGATAATATGCCAAGAAATTTTCATTAATCACGGTGGTGTAGAATGAGAAAATATCAATAATTTGTATGACAAAATAATAACTAATTTCAGGTTGAATCATTATACATCGATATTAGATTGGTACTTATGACTAGAAATGAACTAGTAAGATACATGAGCATTCTAAGTTTGATATAGATGGATATAAATTAAATTATAGTAAGACATTTGCATTCTTATATATATTTGAATTGCATAATTTCTTTGTTTATTATTTGCCTCATTTTTTGACCTAGTGGAGCATCTCCGTGCATACATCTCTTAAGTCTTAGGGAGGGGTGGAGAAGAACTTTGTGTACAAATTTTGAGTTGTCCTTTTGTTTTTCACCGAATTCACAATTCAAAATGTCAAAAATATAAGATTTACCAAAATCTAAAGGAGGCAAATGAAAACACATTTAAGGCACTGTTTGTGAGGAAAAAATGAATGAAATGAAATGAGGACTTGATACATGAGAGTTACGGGTGGGACTTGTACTCTTTACTTAAGTGTTTGGAGAGGCATAGAATAGAATTAAAACGTATATATTTTCTATAACAGCAGCAACAACAACAACAATAACATATTCTATCCTTCTTAATCATCATCCGCCATCACCGCTGCTAATCGAACCCCACCATCCCAAACCTAGTACAACCTATCATCATCGCCATGTGCTGCCCCGCTATTTTCGTAGTTATTGGCACGCTATTGGTTTTTTTTTTGGTCTCCGCTTCTCCCTCTCTCCTCTTCTTTTTGGTTTTTTTTTTTTTTGTTTTCTGCTCGCCAATTGCAAAGCCTAAATGACTATACCTTAAAGCCGCTGAGGCCTTTGATTTGTCTGTCATAAGGGACGACGATGGTCGGGGAGCATTGTGGGGGGATTCCTACTACCGTCCAATGCTTTTAGCGGTGGATCGTAGTAATCGTTGCTTGAAATGAAGGCATGCGGTGGTTGTTATTGTGGTTGAGGAGGTGAGCGTTAGCCTGATTTGGAGTTGGCAAGGTCGCCGACATCCATTGAGCCTGGTGGTGCCCTTCTGATGTTCGACATTAGCTGGTAGCTAGCGGTAGTGATGGCGGGCTGGTGGTGGTCAGTGGAGGCGAGGATTGACAACTGCAAATTACGATTTTAAAAAACACAAAATACTCATTATTTTGCAACAAAAATAAATAGATATGATCCAAATTAAAGTTCAAATAGCTTATTCTTAGAATTCTATTTAAATTTAAAGAAAGTATGAGAGTACGAATATAATTCGACATTCTTCTCTTTGCAATAAATAAATTTGAAAAGGTTAATATTAAATTTTAGATTAAAAACTTTGAAGTAATTTTGTATACTCCTTAAAGTATTGGTAAAATATTTTAAATACTCCTAACCTATTTAAATTATTATTTACTCTAATTTTCTTTGTATTAAATAATTTTGAAGCCTTGAATTTATGAAAATGTCTTTCATATTTGTTATTTGTTATGTGAAAGTCATTGGGAAACTTGAGGAAAAAAAATCACTTGACACAAGGTTATTTAGGATAACTAATTATTTAGGCGGGGAGCGTCACCCTGATTTGGAGTTGGCAAGGTCGCCAACAGCCACCGAGTCTAGTGGTGCCATTCCGATGTTCAACATTGGATAGCAGCCGACGGTAGTGACGATAAGCTGGTGTCATCAATGATGACGATAATTGATATCCCTGATAATAGAGGATTTAAGTTCCAGAGGTTTAAAAAATACTTAATATCCTC
Organism: Carnegiea gigantea; assembly: GCA_029747015.1. Lineage (NCBI taxonomy): Eukaryota > Viridiplantae > Streptophyta > Magnoliopsida > Caryophyllales > Cactaceae > Carnegiea > Carnegiea gigantea. The sequence goes on from JAKOGI010000041.1 coordinate 1,505,272, forward strand.
ATGCATTAAGTTCCTTTTCCTAAATTTCTAAGGACTTAAAGCCTAAGAATTCAAACTTTCGTTACCTTTTTGTTCACCACACACTTCCTAAAAACTTTCATTGCATAGAATATATCGGCATGTGAATAGGGTGAACTTTTTATTCATCTGGAGGAAAAAGACAAAGGAAGTACTGTGGTAACATGTTCGGTGGGCTGGTAAGTAGTGAATATTAAATCAGTGTACGACTGATGACATTCACATTTTGCGACAACACAACATTGGCAGTGGCATGCGCCATGCGTACGTATATAACTGATGGCTGATGATCGAGTACCGACAGAGGTGAAATACAGTCTGAAAAAGAAACGAGTGGTGGAGGATGAGCGAGCTTTGACCTGCCGCCATTACTCTCTCTCTCTCTCTCTCTCTGTTACCGCATTGAATGCTGGCCTACCGTACTGCTGCTACCCCTTCTGGGTTTTCTTCTCTTCTCTTCTGCTCTTCTCTCTTTTCATTTTCACAGCGACTCCAACTGCAAATGCAATAGCATCAGTACTTGGTGTGAATTGAACGAATGCAATTGCAGCCCAGAACGAGGAAAGGGAGCATGGCGCCATCTCTTTCACTATAAATACCCCCCACTCCCTTACTCACTTCTTCTCACCCCACGCCGCACCCATCACTCTCTTGCTTTCTCTCTTCATCTTGTTTGTGTTCTGCATTGATTGTTCGGACATGGGTAATCAGGATTCAGAAGTTGTCGTTGTTGCTGCTGCTGCTGAGCACGAGCAAGGGAACAAGGGTGTTGCTGTTGCTAAATCGGATCTTCCTCGTGTTCTTCTCATCTCTGCTGGTGCTAGTCACTCCGTTGCTCTTCTCTGTAAGCCCCTTATTCTTCAGTTCTGCTTTGATTGGTTTCATATTAATTGATTTTCGGCTATGTTGGGAGCTACTCACTCAAATTAGGGTATTGGGTATTTGTCCCTTCAACTTCATTCATGTGTTTTAGTGGATAATTAAACGAGTGAATATCAAGTTTTGGGTTTGTAACATTGACCAATTGTGCTTGGCATTTCTATGTCAGAAAGCCAATTTACAGTTCACTGTTTTAGTAACATGCTATGATGCTTGCACAAGAGCTGGTTTTTCTCTTAATCCATGTATTCTTTCCGCATAGCTCATATTATGTGTGTTGTTATCTTTTATCAGTAAGGTGTAGGCCTCGGCCTTTTGGCCTTGCTAAGCTTGTTTCGCACTGCCCAGATTTTAACCTTAGTATTGGACTAAGGCGCCGGCCTTGTGGAGCACAACTACACCTTACTGGGTTACCCGTCCTACGAGAACCTTGACCTTTCGTCTTAGACCAAAAGTGTCCCAAGGCTTGCAAAAAATTGCTGTGTTCTTCGACACTCAAACACTCCAACATGGGTATGGCCGAGTCCAAGTAACATAGGTTGGCTGGCTTCTGCTTCTAGAGAAACAAAAGTATGTAGTAAAAGCAGGGAAAGAGCAGAATGTAAAACCTGGGGTATCGCCCCTATAGGGGTAGTCTAATGGTAGAATGATTGATTTCCAGAAGGAAGACTACTGTTCAATTCTCCCCGGATTTTTTGTGTGTGTAAAGTTTACGTATTCAATAAACATAAAAGCAAGTGTGTCACCATTGAGGATGGAAACTAGCTCTATTTGGTTCGTAAGCCGCTTCCCCATCAGAGTTCGCGCTAAGAATGGCTAAGCAGGAAAAAGGTACGTAATAGATTCCAATCAGTCTGTTATGGTTACACCATGATTTGCCAATCTCGCATTTAACTTAGTGTTTGGCTATAAGTGTATAACCTAATTTTTAAATTTGGCTTGTACGAGGTCTACATCTCATATCATATTATCTCCATTTAAGGAAAACCCCTTCTTGCAGATTGAAATCTTTTTGTGGGCAAAAATATTTGGGGTTGGGGCCGGGGCCCGGGGGGGGACAAGGTAGCAACATGGAATGGCCTCATCTTTCACACGCAAGCAGAACAAAGAGATTTGGATCTAATATTAATCCTGATGATTGATATTATGTACAGCTGGAAATGTGGTGTGCTCTTGGGGAAGAGGAGAGGATGGCCAATTAGGTCATGGAGATGCTGAAGATCGATATTCTCCCATACAAGTTAGTGCTTTAGATGGACTTGAAGTAAACTCAATTACTTGTGGAGCTGACCACACTCTTGCATATTCTGAGCCACATTTGCAAGTCTATAGTTGGGGCTGGTATGTTCTTTCTCTGCTCCTTCCTTCCCTTTCTGAGTCATGGCTGCTGGCTCTCAAGGCTTTAGAAACTATGCAAACTTGAAGTGCTTCATTGTGTTTGGCTGGGGTTTGAAAATGTCTAGTGGACTTGTGGATCTGCAATACTGTTAATGTGTGCAGAAATATACAAATGCTGTTTACCACTACCGCTACATTGCTGCTTACATTTTTACGTCAATATCTTTTTGGCAGTTTTTTTATACAAAAGTATATCTGAGTGTCTATTTGTGGATTAGTTTGCTTACTTCACCAGCCCCCCCCCCCCAAAAAAAAGACCCACCAATGGAATCATTGACTCTTCGTCTTCTTGTTGCTGCAATTCAAGTTGACAATTTATATTTGCTTGGTTCGTGAGCCTTAAGTGAAAGCTTTGGTTTTCTAAAGTGAACTCCATCTGCAGGGGTGATTTTGGGAGGTTGGGTCATGGTAACTCTAGCGATTTGTTCATTCCTCAGCCAATTAAAGCATTAGATGGTGTGAAAATCAAGCAGATTGCCTGTGGTGACAGTCACTGTCTGGCAGTGAGTGTGGATGGAACTGTAGTGAGGTTGGTTGCCCATTTGTCTCTATGCCTTTTGTTTCTATGTGGCTTTAAATTGACTTAGTGCGTGCGATAAGATATCAAGTTTGAGCATTTTCTCCCTGTAAATGGCCTCCTATTGATTGTTTTACTTGAGCAGACACTGTTCTGTGACTTGTCATTTTCATTGGTGAATAACTTGTCTATTGCTAATGAATCTTTGTGTCAAACATTGCAATTCTGTGATTGTTCCCTCTGATCTTGGGTGGTTTGAAACAAAACATTTTTAACCTGAAAGGCATATCTATTGAATTCCCAATCAGATACAATTTTGATTATTACAATTCAGTTATTCATTTAACCGCATATAATACTTTGAGTATTTCAATTTGTGTTTCGGTGGTTGGTCCTTCGGTTCGGTTAACCAATACAAAAATCCCGGTCAACATAACAGGTTATCCGGCCAAAAAGATCTGTTATTGATTTCCGGTTAAAATGACAATTCCAAAAATGTGAACCAAAAATGAGCCCGAAAACTGAATTCTGCCCCCCCCCCCAAAAACCCTATCTGGTTAACTAGTTTTTCAGTTTGTATTTTGTAGGTTTCCATTTGATTCTCTGATTTTGTTTTTCTTCCAACAACTCCCTCCCCAAAACCACCACATAAAATGGTCAATAGAGTCAGTCTGGTGGTGCTGAATTTTGTCCCAAAGGGATCAATTGATGTTTTTCAGAGTGCATGTGCTAGAACTGTGAAATTGCCCTCTCTTCCTGTTTTCACAGAGTTGACTGTCGACTTGTAGCTTCACAATTTTCTGTTTCAGAGCTATCGTCTTCACGAGCTGTATTGATGCACTACTGGTTTAATCGAGGATCTAAACTGACTAACTTGCTTATTAATGTCCTTAATTGTTTGAAGTTGGGGAAGGAATCAAAACGGTCAGCTTGGTCTTGGCACCAGTGAAGATTCTCTTGTCCCACAAAAGATTCAAGCCTTTGAGGTAACCATAGTTTTTAAACGAATCACATCCTAACACACCCCCCGGGGCGGGGGAAATATGCATTCAAGAAATCATACCTTGGTGTTGATTGATGAGTTTTGCTGCTACTACCTCTTAACTTTTTAAGTTTATGATTGGAGCGGATAGCCAACATGATGGGATCAGATCAAATATTTGTGGCTGGTTAAGATGACTTCTTTCTTTGTTTATGCAATATATTGGTTGGCCTTTCTCTAAATTTTATGGCCAAAATGTCTTTGTAGGGAATATCTGTGAAAATGGTAGCTGCTGGTGCTGAACATAGTGCTGCTGTTACAGAGGCTGGTGAACTTTATGGCTGGGGATGGGGTCGATATGGTAATTTGGGCTTAGGTGACAGAAACGATCGACTAGTTCCCGAGAAAGTTTCGTCCATTGAGGTATGCGAACCATTGCATGCTTTTACTATTAAGTAATTCTTGTGAGCATTGCATTGAGTCATTGGCTGACGCTTAAGCTAATCCCTTTTGTTGTCCAGTTCCTCTTTTTCTTTTGGATAGAGAAAGCCCAAAATCTTCACCTAGAAACTTCTTTGGGTCTAGTTCAATAACTTTTATGCAGCTTTGCTCATTGAAGAATTATATTCCATCTCCAGAGTGATCTCTGGTATTGATAGCGGAAGCATCATCGATGTGGAGTAATGGAGACTTCATGTTAGAATGATGAATAACTTTGACCTCATGGCAATACTTTTAGGGTTGTTTATATACATGTCAATTGTTATCCTTCGCTAATATTTATCTGAAAACAGAGATGATATGTACTTGTTATCCTTTGCTAATCTTGGATTTGCACGTAGTATTGGCTATCGCATGGCATCAAATTCTTCTCCTAATGTTTTCTTGCTTGCAATAATCATTAGATCTTAATAATTATGATTTGCAGGGTACAGAAATGGTTCTTGTAGCATGTGGATGGAGGCATACAATATCAGTTACTACTTCTGGTACTATATACACTTACGGATGGAGTAAATATGGACAACTGGGCCATGGTGATTTTGAGGATCACCTGATTCCTCATAAGTTAGAAGCGTTGAGTGGCCAGATCATTTCTCAGGTGACTTGCTGGTTCTAACTCCTAGTCTCTCTGTATGCAACCTTATTCTGACCGTTCCAAAGATAATGTCCCATTAAGTCTTGATTGAAACTGCATCGACCGTCTGGAATTCTTCTACGACTTGTGAGCTAAGACTAGGAGTATTTGAATGACTGATTTCTTGTTTGTATGTAATAATTCAAAACTAGAAGTTCTGTATTACTGACTCTTTCGAATGCATAATCTGCATTGAAAAATAGACAAATCTCTAAAGTAGACACACTAGTGAAATTTCTGCTTATTTTTCCAGATCTCAGGTGGCTGGAGGCATACCATGGCTGTCACATCTGATGGAAAATTATACGGCTGGGGCTGGAATAAGGTTTTAATTCTGACTTGCTTATTTTCCAAACTTGCTTCAAGTTTTAATGCAATCTATGATGTTTCGTCATGCTATTGATATTTTGATGTCTCTGCCATCTATTCAGTAGCCTATAGTTTTTGTCCAAACTCCACACAACTTAAATGATCTGCGAATTAACAGCTGCGGCATTAAAGAGCTGAGGATATATATTTCTGTTGGCCAGGTCTGGGATCGTGAATTAGAGTGTCTGTGATCCTGGACGTTGTAGAGAGTGCAACTATTGTTGTTTGGTTGTAGTCCATGCAGGATATTTGTTTCAAGTGGGAGCAAAATGCTTTTTTAATCTGAACATGGCAGCGAGCTTGTACCTGAAGTACCTTTTCGATCTGCATTTTGTTTGATTGCATTTTTATGGACAATCATCAGATTTCCATTTTGGGATTTCACAATCTAACAAGAGAAAAAAAGCAAAATACTGAATTGAAAAGTTACTTCATTCCAGTATTGCTGCTGTGAAAAACATGAGCTTTGAATTTTGTGAAATTCATTTAAAATATCAATTAGGTGTTTAACTAGCAAGGCTTTATGTTATCAAGTGCTGCCAGTTAAGTATCTGCAAGTGCGAAAGTTATTGATTGCATACTGGCAGAGATACAACCTCTGCTGATCTACTGTTCTATGTTGGTTTATTGGTGGAAGTTCGTGGATGACCCTTCTTTTTCCTTACCTCATGTTTATAGCAGGTTCTGCCTAGTGTTCCTAACTCCCCTCCCCCTTATTTTATGCTAACTTACTATGTATCTTAATATACTTGTTCTCATCATTGCTCTCTGTAGGCTTTAGCATGTACCAGACTAGTAGAGTCTGCTGATGCAAGTGATAAGTTGTCTTGTTATTAAGCAAAGTGATTTAGTAGAGTGAGGAGTTACTTTACTTACTTGTAACACAGTTAAGCAGCTTTCACTCTATTATGGGGAGTTTATTTCTGACTGACATTTGCAGCTGCATTGGTTGGAGTACCAACTTCAAAGCAAAAAAGAAGTGGGTTAACAGTTTTTTGAGAAATTTGATTCAGTCCTTTATAAGCTAAAACTTTGCGCATTAGTCACTCACAGGCAAGGAGAAAAAAGGGGGTGGGGGGCTCATGTCATGGTCCTGCCATGAAGCTAATGCATAGGGTATGTGTAAAATGAGACCCGTTATTGATGTAGCTGCTCTCATGCCTCTTCTTTTGATGGGTGGGGATAAGTTGAAGGAGAAATGCCATTTCTTAATGCTTGTAGCTGCTCTTAGATGCTTCTTTCAATTACTGTGGATACATGGGCATTGTTCTAATTCTCTTTCAATATTTCATAGTTGTTAGCTTTTGTTATATAGTGTGTGACTACATGCTCCTTGGTTTGCACTGAACCTTGGATCATTTGTGGTGCAGTTTGGACAGGTGGGTGTGGGTGACAATGTTGATCGCTGCTCTCCTGTTCAAGTTCTGTTTCCCCATGATCAGGTAAAGCTCATTGTCGGATACTTGGTGGTTGTAGGTAATATCCTATGTAACCTTTTTAAAAAAAATGTATGTTGGTACTGCAGAAAGTAGTGCAGATATGTTGTGGATGGAGACATACATTGGCCATCACTGACAGGAACAATGTATTCTCTTGGGGAAGAGGTACTAATGGACAGCTCGGGCTTGGAGACTCTATTGATAGGTAATAACATTATCAAGTGGAGCTTGGCTTGAAAGACAATGTGCATATGCATAAGTAGTTTGCATTTAGTTGATGTACTTCATATGACTGTATGCATTGTGTTGTACCTTGTAAGTACATTCAGCATGATGAATTATGACTTGGCAGTTTATGAAATCATCCTGGGGAAAAAAGAATATTTGGTGTAGGATATCTCATCAACAGACTTATTTGAGCTGGGGTTACATAGTTTTGTCCGTTTCGTGGATCCAAGTGAGGCTTGTAATGCTTGGTTGATATTAGCTCATGAGAAGCATGACTATTTGGTATGAAGGTGCTTCTTTAAGGTGCTAATTCTCAATCTGTAGCGTTATATCTGCTGAAACTACATTAAAATTATGTTATGTGCTGTCATGTCTTGTCTACGTGATTGACATTGATGATCACTTGTTTAGGCTTGTTTCTATTACCATTTGCTTGGATGAAACATCCTACCATGCAAGTCCAGCTATCCAACCACTAATGACGGATTCTGTGCTGCTTGGTGGAGCTATTAAAATATCATGACTGCTAATAAACAGATCATGATCTCATCTGTGTGGAATTGGTGAATCCTCGCCTATCAATTTGAATGACTTTTGATTTAGCCGTGTAGTTGTTTGTGATATTCAGCATTGGATCAGTCTTCTTGTTTTGATGGTTGAACAACATTGTAGAGTCCAGAGTCTATTTCAGCCACTTGGTTTTCCCCCTGTTTGTGATATTCAGCATAGGATCAGTCTTCTCGTTTTGATGGCTGAACAACATTATATACTCCAGAGTCTATTTCAGTTACTTGGTTTGCCCCCCTTCATGACGAACAGAAATGAGTCTTCAGGTGTTCGAGTGCTATATATGCCTACCCTGTGTAACAATCTAGTTGCCTCTGATGTTCTCAACACTAACTGCTGCCTGGTCTATAGCATTCAAGGGATGGTACGTTTGTGTCAGTCTTTAACTTGCTTGAACTTCCTAAGATAATATTGCTCTATGTTGCAGAAATTCTCCAAAAATTATAGATGCCTTGAGTGCAGATGGATCTGGTGTTCAAAGGATTGAAACCTCCAAAGCTGATCCTTCAGCAGGTTCACTTTTTCTTTTGATCTTACTCAAATAGTTGTTGCTGTTGTTGGTTTCTCTTTTCAGTTGGGCCTTGAATTGGGTTTGTTAAAGTAAAGAAAGATGGCTTGGAAAGCGGAAATCCATTTTTTACCCTTCAGGAGCATCATCATCTATATCGAATGATATTCTGTCACACAATCACTTTTGTCTCTTCTCCCACACTGTATACTTGACAAACATTTCCGTGCCTTTGAACTCGGGGGGGGGGGGGGCTACCATAATAGCATTTTAGCGTGCCATGACAGAGATGTATAGACGAGACCAGAAGACAGAGATAAGGGAGAAAGAGAGAGTTTCAGGACCTTTTGGCTAGTATGTACCATTATTTTAAATGCTATCCATGCCAATTATTATACTGTGAGAGTTTAGTCTTTGGCATGATACTCAGTTATCCATTGCTCTTTTTCTTAGTGTTTTGGAAATAAATGACCCATATGGCCAGCTAGTTGGCTGGTATATTCCCTGCTCAGACAATCTCGGGAGAATGCACATGTTATCCAATTACTTCTATTTCCCTGTATTTTTACAGGGATCAAAGTAGTGGTTCCACCTTCAGACAGATATGCGGTCGTCCCTGGTGAATCTGTAAGACTTTCTATTGCTTTGCTTCTCAATAGTTCTTTTCCCATATATGACATACTGATGAGGCACTCAAACATGACATGCTCCTGTAGGTGCCAGTAGCAGGAGCAGCATCAGTGAGGCGCAACGGAGGTGACGCCAGTGTCCCGGAAAATGATGTCAAGCGGTTACGTGTGGATGCAGGACCTGCTTGACAAATCCATGCATCAATTGCCTTTTGTGTTCAGAATTTGGTAGAAAATTTTCTGGTTAAGGAGGGTCTTCTGAGGCTTGCTCGTTTGATCTGGTTACTCAAGTTTTTGGATATGCATCCATATGTTATATGAGATGAACTCCCAATTGGATGTACTAGATCTGTGTAACTCTAGATCATTGCTCCATTTTGGTCTGTTTATCTAAGCTGATACCTCTGGTTTTCCTCAGAATGATTCTCCAACTTTTATTGGAATTTTGTATATTATTCTGCCTCGGGTTCATCTTGAATGTTGGGTGTGGAACTTTTCTTCATGTACCGTAATCCGTCTCTTGAACCAGAACTTTGAAACTCTTGCTTCAGAAAAAAGCCTAGTTTACAAAAAGAGCGTTACTTTCCTCATATTGTAGTATCATTATGTCTGAGTCCCGGGTCTCCTATTCTATTATGGGTACTAAGCTGAACTGGTAAAAGCTTTATGCGAGAATTTTGCCTATCCAGCCTTTGGAGGGCTATCAAAAGTTGGCTTGATGCAATTATCGATTTGAACCGAACATAAAATTAAGTGGTTCTGCTAAAAATTTAACCTGTTCAATTAAATGGGTTAAAATATTTAATCTGTTTAATTAACTAGATTACTTTCAAGTTGAGAATTTAAGTTTAAAAAAATATCTATTTAACCTGTTCAAGTTAACCTGACTTGACTTATGTGACGGCCTTAGATATTTCTTTGTAATCCCCTCCCTCAAAAAACAAAATACTTGTTGGAAGTTGCGACAAATGTGAATTTAAATTCCATCCAGAGAAATAGAGAAAGCCTATGTGGATTCATATGAGAGAGCCAGTAGATTCTAAAGACATGCCTATTGACAAGGTCAAATTCAGTAATGCCAGGAAAGAAGGGTAGGAGAAAGAGCCATAGAATCAAGAAGGGGACGCTGGTAGGAAGAGGAAACAAGAAAGGCTAATCCTTACTCCTTAGAGTTGCTTGAAAAGAAGAATTAGGGGCGCAAGTGCTCTAAACTTTGCTTGTAAAACTTATATTCTGTTACTATGTATGAGGTTAACTTGGTAGGGTTCCATGTCACTGATTGTTTAGGGCTTGCAGTTGGGCCATTACGGCCAAGATTAGAGTCCTATACTAGTGGTTAAGAAATTGTGTATGAAGAGAACTAATTGTAGAGTCCAATGCACTAAAATATGAGCTCAATTGGGTGTACTCATATGCACAGCTAACAATCGACGAATTTGGTTATTTGAATTTTTTCGACATACAAAAAATTGGGTGCGACTACAAAATGTTTGTCTGAATTTAAATTCGCGTTGAGTAGGTCCTGATTGTCCAAATTTTGCGAACCATTTCGAAATTGAACAAATTTGGATAATCAGACATATGCGTTTAGGCTATAACAACTATGCATAGTTATAATTTCAGTTCAAATTCTCAAGAAATTTTTATTTAAAAAATTCGGATCACCGGGTTCTACCATTAAAAAATTAGTTTGGGTTCGGTCGCACATAGTTTTGATCAAAATATCAAAAGTCATATCGACAAGCAGGTTTGGACATCGAACATCCAAATCTCTTTTCAAATCTGATTTGTATGTTCAATTTATAATCTAAATAAAATCTAATTATAAAATTTTTATCAAAATATTTAATTTACTGAACATGAATTGACCTAATCTGAATTTTTACTACCGCTATGTCAACTCAAGCAAAACAAGAACAACTGAAAAAAGGGGGAAAATTACACTGCACTGTTTCGTGCTCTCCCCCTCTTCGTCGTCTCAGCCCTCAACACAAAAAAACAAAAGAAAAAAGAAAAAAAAAAAGAGAGAGTTTCTGTCTCTTTTATTTATTTATTTTTTCATTTGATGATTTCTTTATGTTTTTCTTTTTAGCTTTTCCCTTTCTTCTTGCCATCGAGACCTCCATGATCATCCTCACCGGCAGCTTCTTGTAGCCGGCCATTTCTCTCTCTCTCCCTCTCTGTCTGTTCATATTCGCGCTCATCAAATTGTGCCCAGATCGAGGGAGAAATGAACGGATTAGACGGTTTGGTATCCAGCCATTATGGCTTCAAACCTCAAGGCAAATCGGCTCCAATGGCGGCCCAAAAACCCAACAAATCCTCTGCTAATTCTAAAATCCCATTCAATTTCGCGATCGGGGGTTCGGAGAAACCAACCTCTTCATCAAATTTACCTATCTTTGACGATCGGAAATCTTCCCCAAATGATGTCACCAATTTGGGGCTTTTCTACGACGGTTTTTCTCGGGGCCGGTCCAAGGCTACGGGTGCTAGTGATTCGTCTTCGGTGAATGTGGACAACATTTTTGGTGGTCGGGGTGGTGATTCGGGTCCCGGTCATGGGTTCTCGTCATTGCCCGTTTTTGATAAGCCCGTCTACGATGATGAGGATTTGAGCTCAGCTAAGTATGAGGATATTTTCTCTTCTTCGTCTTCTTCGGCGAAGAAAGCTGAAGATTTTGATGATCTTTTGGGGGATTTTGCCCGGGAGGAGGCTCAAGCGGGTTCCGGTTCAAAGGGACCTGGGAAGGCTAGCTCCGGGTTTGATGATTTGTTGCCTGGGTTTGGTAGTGTTAGTGCTGCATCTTTAACAAGCAGGTATAATGATTGCTGGTTTGTTGTTGTTTGTGTATTTTTTTGGGTTGAATTTGACTATTTGAGTAATTGCTTGTTTGAACTTTGTTGAAAATGTCTATTTTTGGATGCTCTGAATTGGTTTTTGATCCATTGTTTTCCGTTCCCGATGCTTTGGAAGTATTTTAACCGGTCGTCTGCTTTCATTGGTGTTCGTTTTGAAAAGATCACTGTCTCAACTAGAGGCATGAGAAAATTTTGGCACCTTTATACGGCTGCAATTGTGGGGTGATAAGATTATACATGAGAAATTTGAGTTGCAATTGCTTATTTAGTTGCTTTTGGTTCTTCTTGAAGGTGTTGTTCATTCTACTAGAGAGGCCTTGGTGTTCTCTCCGCATGAGTACTTTAGCTGCATGGTTATGAATAGATTTGGTCACATGGCTTATTGTTGCCGTGCACTTAATTGACAGTGGCAGATCTAGACATTAAGAATAGGGGTATCCATATATTAACGTCATCACTAATATACACTCCTTAAAAAAAGGTCACATAATACATACTATAGTAGTTCATTTTGTAAAGACATTCGGTCTCAATTTTTTTTTTTCCCCAACCTTCCATCTCATATTTCCACACTAGTGGAACTTGATATGCAATAATAATATGCTTCACTTCTTTACTTTTTTTAAAAAATAGCTTTGGTAGTCTACTATTATGTTTGTTCTCTGCGGTCTTTATATTTTATAGTTGACACATAAATGGTGTTAAAATTGTAGAATATTATTATTACATATTAATTTATGAAAACCGTTCGTTATAGAGCACACATCATCAGCACCAATTAATAAAATAAAAAAATTAAGTGAATATGTCAAACATGAAATAAAACTACAAATAAGCAATCTCCACTATCTAATTACACCAAAAGGAAGGGGGAAAAATCAGCATCAAGTTCGAATAAGTAATTAGTACCAAGTTAAAGAAAATTTAGCACCAAGAACATATTGCAACTGAACAGTAAAAAAAATCAATAATAACGATAAAAGAAAATCAAAGAGACTTATATTAGATTAAATTAAAAAGTCTAAAATCCACATAAGAGAGAGGGAGAGAGACAAAGAAAGAGATTTGGGAAAGTTGAATGCAGTTTTGCTGAGAAGAAGAGGGAGAGAGAGAAATTTGAGCTTGGGAGTATTAATTCTATTTATTTTTGCTATGAAATTTAAACTTTATAACTGTAATTTTTGTATTTAAAAAAACAAAAATGTTAGTATGTTAGTTGGGTATATTTAGAAAGTGTCTATAAAGTATAACTTTTAGGGCTTATTTTATGGGTGTCCATGTATGCTAAATTAAACCCCATTTAAAATAGCTCATTAAAAATTCTTTGACGTCATTAAAATTTTTTTGGGATTAGGGGTGTCGATGGACACCCCTAACCCCAACAAAGATCCGCCCATGCTAATTGAGGCAAATAATCTGGTGGTCAGGAGAATAGCAAAAGTGCTGGGAGAGGGATTGGCCTAATTAACATCATCCATGGTCACCTGGTAGATGGTTTGGTCCATTTCTTGCAGCTGTCGAGTTTTTGTTGAACTTGAAATAAAACAGGACAAAGGATGAGGTCAATGTAGTTTTCTCATCTAGGTGATTCTCACTACTGTCAGGTACATCTTTTCTATGCTTAAGCAAATCCACTCTTTGGTGTTATGTGCTGAGGATGGGAATATTAAGAATGTAAGGTTAATTAAATTGGCAGTACCCCTGCATGATCTGAAATTAATATTGCCTTCTATCTTGTTGCAACTATAACCACCAAGCAGTGTGGTTCAGTGCCTTATAAAGCTGGCCTTTTGTCTCCAGGCTCTGGGATTACTACTCAAATTCGTTTTTCTGATACTCTTTTACAAGTATTGTACTGAAACTTGTGAACTTGTTTGACCCTCTTCTTTCAACATGGATGTGCCCTTGCATTAGTGACTGGTCAAACGTAATCAACATAATGCAATGCGAAAAGTAAATGTATTAGAGGAGGATCAAATTTACGGCACTGTCAATCAGGAATAAAGTTGATTTTGTGGGGGGAGGGATGCCCAGCCTTTTGCTTGCTCACTGGAGTCCGACTCGATCACTTTGTTTGGAAGATAATTCGTTCTTTGCTATAGGATTTCCAGGGGCATCTTTAACTTTCTTTTTTTTAAAAATAAAAATCATTTTATTGTTTTATTTATCATTAGGCAGGTATGCTTCAATTGCTGCAACCTGTTCTTCTGTCTTTAATATGGAATTAGTTTCATTTGACTTATGTGCAGGGCATTGTTCTCATGTTAATTTACTGCTTGCAGAACAAACCTGAGATTTTATCTTACTTAATTGTTTTTTGCTTTCTCTTTTTTTGGGGGGATGATTTCTGAGATGGTTTTATGTTCACTGATGCTGACTTATTGCTCACTTTAACTGCATGACAAGTTCTTGTACATCCCTTTTTATTCAGTTCTGTTTATGTTCAATGTGCATCTATTGTAACTTGTAACTGTGATTTGGTCTTTGTTGCATCATATTATCAATTTGTATGGTACTGGCTGCTACTTGTGCAGGAATACTTCTGATGCAGCTAAGGAAACCTCACATGTTGCAAGTGAACCTTTTGTTGTTTTACAATCAACTTCAACCCCTGCGCCTTCATCCTCTGTGATTTTCAATGACCCTTTGGAGGAAACTGGTAATCTTAATGACTCTGACAAAAGGAAAGTTGAAAGTACAACTAGTGGACGAGTATTTGATGACTTAGATCCCCTTGTTGGCTTTGTAAAGTCTGTACCAGCATTTGCAGTAGATATGAATGGGAGACCAAAGGATGAAAGTCCTCTACAGACAGGAACTAGAACCTTTGAAAGGCAAACATCAGAGAATGGATATGTAAGCCAGAAGTCATCTTTCAGAAGCCCTGAGAGGGGTTCCTCGAAGAAGATGCATGTGGATGATTATCGGGAATCCCCACAGAGTGTTTTTGAGATGCCTTCAGTATCGGCTGGTTCTCATAGGTCAGTACAAAATGCTTCTCCCCCTGCATATAGAAGCTCTGATTGTGGGGGATCGAATCCCAATGGACATACCCTGTCTGATAAGAACGTCGGAGCATCTGATGATGTATGGCTTACTGTCACTGAAGTTCCTCTTTTCACACAACCTACAGCTGCCCCTCCTCCTTTGAGACCACCACCTCCAAGACCTGCACGGTTTTCTAAAGCAGAGTCTCGTTCTTTTCCTGTTCCTAATGCACAAAAGAAAGGTAGTGAATATTCATCTTCCAGTGCTTCCATGCCTCCCTTCCACTCTCAAAAATCAGAACCTGCAGGAGAAAGGGGCTCTTTTGCCTCTCCTATAGATGAGCTGGAGCGTTTTGCGACGGGAAGAAATCGTAGTAATGTAGATGGAAGTTCTGGTGTTCCTGCAGGTGAAGATTTTGAAACAAATTCAGTTGCTGCTGCAGCAATGAAGGAAGCCATGGCTAAGGCTGAAGCCAAATTTAGACAAGTGAAGGGGGCAAAGGAAAGGGAAAATGAGAGGGCTTCTAGAAGCAGAGAAGCTATGCAAACAGAGAAAGAAGAATTAATTGCACAAGATTCTCAAGAAAGGAAATTCAATGAACATCAAGAAAGATTGGAACGCGAGCGGCGGCAAAGGGAGAAGAATGATGAAGAAAAAAGACGAAGAGAAGAAGAGGAGAAAAGGCGTACTGAGAGAGAGCAAGAGCACAAAGAGAGAGAGAAGAGGAGAATTGAGAGGGAAAGAGAATTTGCCAGGCAAGCTGTTGATAGGGCTGCCAGAGAAGCACGTGAAAGAGCAGCTGCTGAAGCTCGTGCCAGGGCCGAAAGAGCTTCTGTTCAGAAGGCACAGGCTGAAGCCCGAGAACGTGCTGAAAGGGCTGCAGTTCAAAGGGCACAAGCTGAGGCACGTGAGAGAGCAGCCGCTGAAGCCAAGGAAAGAGCTGAAAAGGCTGCTGTGGAAGCAAGAGAAAGGGCTAGAGCTGAGGCAAGGGAGAAAGAAGCACGTGAGAGAGCCGCCGCCGCCGCTGCTGCTGGAGCAAACCAACAGAAGAATGAAAATGACCTCGAATCCTTTTTTGGCGCGGGCGCCCGCGCAAGCAGTGCACCACGGCCTGGGGCCAACTCATCGGTGTGTATGAATATTATTGAGGGCTTTAATTTGACATATTAACTAGACGGCTTTGAGTATCACAGTTAAACTCTAATCTCCATTTTTCAGGGCTCACCTAGTAACTTCCAAAGCAAGCCAGCCGCTGAAGCAACCAGAGCATCAGTTAATTCCTCATCCAACATGAGAAAAGCATCTTCCTCTACCAATGTTGTCGATGATCTTAGTTCTATTTTTGGAGGTAATAAAATGAAGAAACAATTTTCTTTGGCGGTATTTCTACTCACTTCCTCACATAATTATGTCATCATTAATTCAGCGGTTTGTCCTCTTTTTGTTGCTCTCTTGGATTTCTTTTGCTTGCAAAGGTCCTCCATCATCTGGGGAGTTCCAAGAAGTTGAGGGGGAAAGTGAAGAAAGGCAAAGAGCTAGATTGGAACGTCACCAAAGGACCCAAGAGCGTGCTGTATGTTCCCAATTGTCATGCATCCTGTTAATCATTATATTTCATTGGTTATGGTTAATGTACGTCTCATCGTTTTAAGTAGTAGTTTACATGAGATTCTGGCATAGCTACACAGTCATGTACTGTGGTGAGTGTGGTCTCTGTTAATATATCCAAGGAGTTGGGAATGATAGGTACTGTGTTCGTTTTTGAATGTGATATGTTATGGCTTTCAGAATTGAGGCAGTATAAGTAATATCTCTTCTCTTCCGGCTATTTTATTGCGGGCAGTATGAATGCAAAATAAATGGGCAAGATATGCATATTTCGTCTTCAGCTTGACCAAAGCCTTGTTATTCCTGCCCCCCAAAACTGAGATGGATTCTTCTTCCACCCATCTTTTACATCTCTTACCTCTTTGTTGACAGTTGATATGTTCCAATGCCTCACTATTACCAGTCCCAAGGATAACTTCTTATAATTTTGCAATCTTAATTATGTCCTTTCTTGGAAGTTGATTATGTTTACAACAACAACAACAACAACTCCCAGTGTGGGTCCTGCTTTCGCAGGGTCTGGGGAGATCCAGATGTAGGCAGCCTTACCTCCACCGACATCTCTACCCGTAGAGAGGCTGATTCCAAGCGACCCACCAAACAAGAATTTTGTGAAAACATTTGTAAAAGAAGGGTTAGAGAGAGAGAACCACTTGTATAGTAAAGCAAAGGGGGGAGGTACCATACCTTGGCAGCGATAGACAAATAATGACATCTCCCGAAGCCAGCACTATCTGTAAACAACACACAAATGCCAACCCGTAACAAAACCTACCCTGCTACAACCGAAAGACTCTATGCCGACAATGCTCCTCGATCTAAGACCTTAATTCTAGCCCACCAGAGCCTTCTATCCTGAGCCATGTCCTCTGTCAAACCTACAACTTTCAGATCCCCTCTAATCACCTCATCCAAACTCTTCTTTGGTCGACCTCTCCCTCTGTTACCGTCGGGGATGTTAATAGTCTCACATCTCCTTATCGGTGCGTCCACGCTCCTTCTTTTCACATGGCCAAACCATCTTAGTCTTGATTTCCTCATCTTATCTTCGATGGGCGCCACTTTGACTATGTCCCTTATCACTTCATTCCTAATTTTATCCAATCTCGTATACCCACGGATCCATTTGATCATCCTCATCTCTGTGACCATCAACCTTTGAATATGAGTCTTCTTTAACGCTCAGCACTCCGAACCGTACAACATAGCGGGTCTCTCTACCGTGCGATAAACTTTACCTTTCAAACCTACCGGCATCCTCTTATCACACAGCACACCCGTAGCGTACTTCCATTTTAGCCAACTGACTTTAATGCGCTGGTTAATATCTTCGTCAATCTCACCATTCTGCTGAACGATCGAATCGAGGTACCTAAACTTCTCGACTTTCGGTATCGGCACCCCGTCAATGGTGATATCTCCCCCCTCATCTTCCCTCCCGCTAAAACAGCAATGGAGGTATTCAGTTTTCGATCTGCTCACTCTAAAACCCCTATACTTCAGTGTGTGCCTCCAACATTCAAACTTGCTATTAACTCCTTCTCTGGTCACATCAATAAGAATAATGTCGTCAGCAAATAACAAACACCAGGGTAACTCATCCTGAATCCCTTTAGTAAGCTCATCCATCACTATCGTGAACAGAAAAGGGCTTAAAGCGGACCCTTGATGCAGGCCCATACCAACGTAGAAGTCGTCGGTAGCCCCTCCCGGCGTCCTAACCCTCGTCCTACCTCCCTCGTACATATCCTTAATAAGTCGAATATACCCAGGAAGTTGGTTATGTTTGAGGCTGGTAAATGGACTTACAATAGGGGGCATCATATTGAATACCCTCAAAATTCAGAAATGAAGGGTGAAGCTTCTAGCAAAATGTGCCGTTTTCGAGGGATTGGAGAATGTTATAATATATTAGGCATATGCAGGATGAAGAGGTATAGATATTAGCGATGTGTTAGGATATGAAAGGTCTTGAATTATGAAGATGAAAGTTTTTCGTTTATATCCGACGCAACACCGACCGTTTAGATTCCAAGTCCATCCATGTCTATTCATTACAGATTTAATATTGTTCTGTCCATTCAAGCGGCGATGAAGCAGCCGGAGTCCTTACTCTGCATAGACTTGCTCTAGGCTTTGTGGAGCCTATTCTAGAAGAGAACTTTATGTTGTCGGATTAGCTTCAAGAGTAGATACGAGAGATCCTTGGACAGGTACGCTGCTTAGGGGGTGAAATTAGCAGGATTTTGTTCCCTTACTTGATGAGTTTAAGTGTGTGTTTTTGTGATGCTAATGATGTTCGAAGTTATTATCCACTGTTCCTCTTTTGGGGGCATTTCATGTGGGTGAGGAATGGAGAATCACTGGTATTTTATAGACATGATCACTGCTTGTATATGTGGATTTGGAGGAACACTTTTCAAACCTCCTATGTGTTCCTTTGTTTGATGGTTACCTTACATTTGGAGATGACAAGTGCGACAAGACCAAGGAATATCTCTAGGTTAAGGGGTATCTGGGTTGAGCTGGAGGCTTTGGGGGAGGTTAAGTATAATAGAACTTAGGTATATGCAGTGCTAGCGAACTTCACAATTCAGGAACGTTGAAGTTTGAAAAACCTAGTTGATAAACTGAAACAAGGTGTCTTCCAAGATGAATGGATGAAAATTGTCTTTAGAATTTGGAGGGTGCTTTGTTCTTCATGTATTGAACTTTTGCAAATTGTGTTTAACTAGGCTCTGATTACTAGGTTGCACTCTACAATCTAGAGGGCGTTTTTGGATTGTCTTTTCTTATTCTTAGTATTTTTCTTAGCATCCCTTCTTCCAAGTAAGATTGAACTTTTGGTGGACTTTTGTTAATTTTGAAAAATTGTTATTGAATTTTCCGAGGCAAGGCTCTTATACTGTAAATTTTCAGGATATGTGCAAGGTCGCCAATGCATTCAAACATTCACTTAATCTGAGTAGGTTTCACTGTTTATGAGGAAACCATGGTCACTGTTGCCTGCCTTACTGGTATTCGGAGGAGTTAGGTTTTCTTCCTGTGTTATAATGTGGCAGGGCTTTCTTAAGGTGTTTCTCTAGCCAGCAGCAATGGACAGTGTGTGTGTGTGTGTGTGTGTGTGTGCAATGAATGCTGTTATGAGGTTTAAAGGGGATTGTTGCTCTGATTTCTTATGAGCATGTGCTATTCCCATGAACCCCCCAGTCTGGGATTCTGGGTCTTCTCTCTTGTGCTGCAATACCCCCCCGCGCGGTTTTTTGGGGGGTGGGGGTTGAGGCCAAGTTGAAGGGTGGGCCAGCTAAGGTCAACCTGGGTTCTAGTTGGAAGCACCAGGTGGAGCCTGCCTTGGTGTGGAACGGCCATTGGCCACTACTTAATATGTCATTGTATGTCTCATGTCTGCGTGTCATTTTCATGGAGCACTAAGCTGTCTAAGCATGGTTGTAGAGCTGGTTTGCAGATTTAGGAGTGCGGTGACATGATTATGAAGGGAGGTATGAACAGGGATTTGATGGTTAAACTAGGATTAACCAATCTGGTTCACCTTAGTGGCATTCTTTATGATAAAAATGAAAAATGGATAATTGAACAATGAAACCGCCCCGTTGAATGCGTGATTATGTATAAATGCAATAGATAACTTCATCTAGAGGTGTTTACACTCGTTTTGTTTCAGGATTTCATGCTTGTAAATGCATATCAACTCTGAGATGTTTGTTGCATTTTTGTAACTTAACAACTTCTGGAGTGTTTCTTTGGGAATTCCCCACCCTTTTTTACCACCTCACTAGAAAAATTCCACTATTTATCTATTTTTTTTTTTGGGTTTGGATTTTCAAATGTTTATGGTTTATATTTTCAGGCAAAGGCATTGGCTGAGAAGAATGCTAGAGATCTTGAAGCTCAGAGGGAACAAGCTGAGAGACATGTAAGTTGTGAAACCCTACTTCAATCAAAGTGTTTCATTTTCATGTGTTGGCCCCTTAAGAAAGATTAAGTTAGAAAGAAAGAAGAAGAGCAGGGAAAGATGTGGAGAAGTTTTATTTTGTGGTTGAGGTGACAAGAATGCCGTAGTGTGTAGAATAGCCTTCATTTTGGGGAGGCTTGAGCATACCATCTGTGTAATCTAGGAGTTAGGATGCTCTTGAGTATTTAACTAAACAATTTAAATGGATGTAGTAGTTCCGTTAGCATCAACCTGTAGAAGTCTGGGCATAGATGCATGATTTTGTCAGACCCGATTATTATGATGGGTCTGAATGATAACCTCAAAAAGTGTTGTGCTAGGGGTAACATATCTTTGGATATTCATGTGGTCAATAGGAGCCACTATTTGACATTTGATGCTCTCTGGGGTATTTTCTGGAAATCCTGACATCATGTGGATATTAACCTCCATTTTACAGCACCAAGAGGATCAGACTATTCTACCTGTCAAACACCTTATGGCTTTCTGAATTTCCTTGTAAAATTGCCCCCCCAAAAAAAAAAAAAAATCCTTGTAAAAATTTCAATGACCTTGGATGCTTCATTAGCGACATCTTCGAGCTCTTGAACGTCATTTCATTTCGCCAAACATTATGATGTGGTTTCGACACCCTCTAAATTTTCCAAATGGTAATTTACAATTGGTCCTGACATGATCCTTGAACACTTGGAGATTCTGTCCGGAGCAGGTAGTCCTCTCACCTTTTTTTGGGGGGGGGGGGGCGGTGTAAGAGAAGGTAATGTTCATATTAATAAGAGAAACCTGTGAGAAAGAAGCAGTTAGTCCTCTCACAAATACTTCCCATTATTTTTTATTCCAAAGATCACCAAAATTGTGAGTTATCCAAAAAAAAAAAAGAAAAAGACCACCAAAATTGTGAATAAAACCCTTCATTTCCTGCCTGAAGAGGTCGGAATCACTATACCTTGAAACTTCTTGGGATTATCTTATTATGATATTGAATAATATCAATGTCTATCGCCTCCATGTTGTAGATTTTGAAGCACGATTTTCAATGCTTGAGAATGGGACTATGATGATCACAATGCTTTCTGGCAGTCTAAACTATCTAGATTCCAGAACTCTCTTATGCATTTTCATCATTTGATTTCAGAGATGTTTCTCTAGGAACCCTCAAACCATGTACTTTTACGGTCCCAACATCTTTAAGCACTCTATCCTTGAATTGAACAAACCAAACTTGTGACTTTTGAATTGTGATTACAGAATGCTATCAAAATGATTGACTGCTGAAGTGCTGATGGTGGCTATAATACCTGATGAGCGAACTGAGATGGACGCAAAATGCTCTGGAGCATTTCAGGGGGTTTATTATGCATATAATCATCGTTGGTGCAAAACCTCTTAGAATGCTCTAAATATGCCCCTAAATAATCTCAATTTCCTTAATGGTTTCATAAGTGGAAAACTTGAGTTCTGAACAAAGTTTTATAATTTATGCCTAATTTCATAACACCCAACAATGGTCATAATAGTGAGACTGGAACACTTTCAAAAGTTTCGTAATGGGCTCAACTCACCCTTAGATATTTCATGGGTGCAATATAATCCCATCTATGGCATTTGACCAATTTTAGAGCATGTACCCACCCACAATCTAGAAAACCTTTGGATAATGACCTTTGTTATTTGGAGTCCTGAGGTGCCGCCATCCATTCTACACCAGAAAACATTTTGCCTTACTAATATTCTCCTTAGCAATTTCGATGACTATAAATGATTGCTTAGCAACAGCTCACCTTTTTTTTTTTGGGGGGAGGGGGGCATTATTCAAAAACGCTAAATTTGGACATTATGGTGTAGTCACCATGCCTTAGCAGAGTGGTTCTAACGTAGCCCGGCACATTTGGAGGGGTCAAATAGTTGGCCATTTTCATCATTTGCTTCTGAGACATTTATCTGAAAATTCAGAAAGCCGTGTTAATTACCGTCAATTTCGGGGTCTGAGAGGCTTTGGCATCCCCTCAAACCATTTCAATAATTGGAATGGCTTCATTTGCTCCACTTTCTAGATTTTCTTTGTATTCCCCTTCGAAACAAGTGGGGCATTGTGGAAGAGTACGATACTATCAAAACCGTTCATAGCTATAGCTATGGACATTTTTGTGGGGTCAATAAAAGCTGATATTCGGCATTTGACAGTATCTGGGACATTGTTTGGAATCCTGAGAATCAGTGGATTATGGCCTTCATTTGCAAGGTATGAAGGGGCTCTTAGTGTTCTACATCTGAATTGCTTTAGCAGTTTCTGAATATCATAGTAACTTATTTGCATGACCTTAAGTGGTCTATTTTCAACATCTTGCAGATTCTGAAATACTAATTCCGAAATGAAAAAAATGGGCATTATGGTGTAGTTACTATTCTCCCTTTGATTTTCTGGAAATTTCCTAACATAACCTCCAATATTTCGAGGGACCATTATGGCTTGATAGGTCAACTTCAGTATTGTTCTGGAAGTCACCCTGTGAGCCAGATTTTTGGTCTCACCAACCTGGAGCTACTATGCTGCAAAGTTTCTCTGAATTTTCTTATTTAATAACATTTGACAATTTCAAAGAACGTAGTGGCTTCATTGGCTATGCCTCTTTGGATGTTCAGATATTCCCCTAAACAATTTACATAAGCTTATAACTGCTTTGTTGGATCCATTTTGAAGATTATGATGCGTGATCTAGAAAGTCATCAAAAGAGGGTTATGGTGTCTACAGTATGGTGGGGTTGGCCCCAAGATATTGTAGTAACACTCTGAGGTGCAGCAAATGGTCTTCATTTTACAATATCTCAAATATTGTTCCAAAGATCTTGAAAGTATTTTGTATCCTTCATTTTGGGGGATCTCTAGAGGGTATGACCACTCTAACCCTAAAATGCCTTGGGCGGCCCCAATCTTGCAATGACACAAATTTGAATGGCTGCTATGGCTTCATGAGCATCATCCTTTGTAACTTGGGGCACGAGGTCCTCACACGAAATATGGTTATCATGTTGGAGTGTAACTCCAGAAAAACTACACAACAACAGGAACACCAAGTGAGGGTCGCGTCTTAACGGGTCTGGGAGATTTAGATGCAGATAGTCTCACCCCTGCAGATAGGGAGACCGATTCCAAGCGACATAACTTGCTCAAGGCCACTCACTTGACTCGGTGTCCATGTTTAGCTCTTGACAATTTCTAGGGCATATCTTGAAGAGAAAAGCATGCATATAATAGTGTCTTTTCAGCGTCTCGACGGGCATAGACAAATTTTCTCTCCAAAATGTCTTAGGAGTGTTCCGCATATCTTCTTAAGAAACTTCGATGATCCAAAAAGGTTCACTGGAAACATATTCTGTATTTTGAAACATTATTCCACAACAAGAATGGGCTTTATGGTGTAGCCGTGTAAGTACTGTAACCGGAAAACTTTCCAGAACGATCCTAATATTCCCTAAAATGTCTTAGGGGCCATTGGGTGCCAGTAGTCCATTGCGAGAACTCCAAAATTATTCCAAAAACCATGCATGACTTGATTTTTGGCCCTGCTAGTCTCAAGTACTATTGCTCTGATGCCTATTAAGATTTCTTACTATTCCATTGGGCAATCATAAGGTGTATAATGCTTTCAATCATTGTCACTTTCCTGTAGATTGTGAAGCCTGATTTTATGGTAGTTTTGAGGACCTTGTAAACTTTCTAAAGAGCTTGTAATTGACCTTGGGCTTTTGGAGGGGTGAAGGGGAGCACACTGTCGTCATTTGGTGATTCTCACTCTTTTTTCTGGAAATTCTAAAAGTAATGAATAATAAGCTTCAGTTCCTGTGCCTCGAGAATCCTAGCACACTCTGCCCCCAGAACCTGTTACGATGTTCGAAAGAATATCCTGCTAAGTAATTTCAATAACTTAAATGGCTTCATTGGTACCATCTTTTAGTTTCGAAGCGTAATTTGAATGCCACTGAGACATTCCCTCCCCCTCCCCCAAAAACCAACCACAAAAAAAAAAAAAAAAAAAAAAACAGAAAGTAAGAAAGAATGAAAGAAAATAGGTCTGTCATTCTTGCACAAGTCTTGTGATGTCTACTGCTGTAACTTTACTTTTTATTGCTGGCTTCAAATGATGATGCTTCAGTGGAATCACTTTTTTTCCTTAATTCATTTTTGTCCTGATGGCTTTTTTCTTTCATTTCCTGGGGTTTGTGGCCATCAAAATTTGGAAGAGAACTCGTAGTTTGAGGTTACTGCAACTTTTTTTTGGGTTTTGGGGGGGGGGGTAACTTGCGACAATTTTGTAGTCACAAGTTCTCACAGGTAAGGTATTTCTCATGAAATCTGCTAGTGAGCATGAACTCTTGTTCGTTTTGATGATGGTTATTGTCTTTTATGTCATTGCAGAGGATTGCTGAGACTCTGGATGTTGAGATTAAACGCTGGTCAGCTGGAAAAGAGGGAAATTTGCGTGCCCTCCTGTCAACGTTGCAATATGTGCGTATATGTTTTGTCCTTTGTTATTGTGCACTAAATAACAGTGGAAATACTGACTGCAAAATTCTTACCAATTATTAATGAAATATCAATCTGCATGACTGGTTTTTACTGGAACAGTACGTTTCATGTTACCCGACTTTTGTTCCTGTCGTCATGAAAGTGGGGAAAAGTACTGATTTGACTTTGTAAAACAGTAGAAAAGTATATGATCTTATTTTGATGAAAATAAGTAGGTAGTTGTTTTGATGAAGATGAATAGGTAGTTTTTTCCCCTATGGCGGTAGCTTAGTGCAAGAATGACTAGTTTCCAAAAGAAAGACCAAGGTCCGATTCTCCATAAGCCGTGTGTGCGCATAAGAATCTACCCATCCAATAAAAAATAAATAGGTAATTTTTACCGATAATATTTCAGAATTCGATACACACAAAAGAGGGAAGGAATATGAAAAGAGATACTGAACTGTCCAAGGTGGTTTTCTTGCTTTTCTTTTCTCCCTGTTTTTTCCCCCTAAAAAAAGGTTAGCAAGAGAGTAAATATAGGAGTCCTTCACTTGCTGCATTTTGGTTGAACTCCTGAAATAAAGCACTTACAAATTCAGTTGCCTTCCCATATCGATGCTTGAAGAGATAATCATGTGCTTGTAAAAGTGTAAAGAATGGCAAGGCGGGCTCTGGTCAGCTTGCTGTTTTTTTTTTTTTTTTTTTTTTTTTTTGGGGGTCTTGGAACATCTTTTGCAAGGGAAGAAGATTAAAAAAGAAAGCTAGTACAGTGAAGAAGGGCTTGGCCCACTTTCAATTAGAAATGTCACTGGAATCAAGTTTTTAAAATGGACTTGAGGAAATACAAATGCCTTTCTGCTCTTTTATGTCCAATTCTGTGATAGTTGATCAGAAATAGGATTGTGATTGTAAGACAGTATTTTATCCAGTATGACCAGTATCAGCCGGAGCATTACCTGGCAGTGTTTATGCTAATTTATTTACAGAACAGATTTTACTGGCACATACACTGTGAAATTTGTACCTTGGTTAATCATATGACACATTTGATGCTGTCATCCCTGTTTGCGATATATGACTTGCTTAGTTGCTTTTGCTTGTAGCAGCACACCACAGTTGCTTTGTTGATTTGTGTCAGTTGTAGCCCTGATTCAATTTTTAATCGGTCTGACGCGATTGCTTTCTGCCTGGCTTGTCATGAGAAACTGGTACAAGGACGCAACTTGTATGTTTGTAGTCCTGATTCAATTTTTAATCGGTCTGACGTGATTGCGTTCTGCCTGGCTTGTCATGAGAAACTGGTACAAGGACGCAACTTGTATGTCCAATCCTGCTTCATACTCACGTATTATATTGATGGTTGTAGTGGTTGCATTGATGGTTGGCTATCACAAATATGAAGAATGCACACAAATTCAGAAAGTCTTCATATTACATTTAAAGAATCTGCATGAAAGTATGGGCCTATGCATATGTTCTTGTAATGATTGCCGGTTATAGATTGCTGCCAAGTGATCTTCTGTAAGAAAATTTTGAGATGCTGACGAGGCATTAAATACATTCATATAAAACCTCAAATCAAGAGAAGAACCATTTTCCTACCTTCTGTGTTGTAAGTTGGGTGCAACTATGGCAGAAACGATTTACTGCTTGTACCAGTTTCCTGTTAGGTATCTGCTGTTTGGATGATGGTGGTGCACTGGTGCCAATCTTTCCTACCTCTTTTTCTTTAGCAACAAATTTGCAAACATGGCTACTTTTTTTCCCCCTTCCCTTGTTTTATATGCTGTTATTGCTAATGCTGTTTTTTGCTGCATGTTTTGGATATACTGTCTCCACTTATGTTTGCTTTGATGATAAATTGATGATAGTGGCCATTGATTTGGGAGCATGGTTTTGAATGTCTTTATCTATTGATAAGATGTAATTTATCTCCATCATATCAATGTCATAGTCACACCAGCAGCTGGTAATATGTTAAGCAGATTGTATTTTCCTCTTTGCCATTAATTTCCTGTTTCATGACCAGGTTTTGTGGCCTGAGTGTGGCTGGCAGCCTGTTTCCTTGACCGATTTGATTACTGCTGTGGCAGTTAAGAAAGTCTATAGAAAGGCAACTTTGTGCATTCATCCTGACAAAGTGCAACAAAAGGGTGCCACTCTACAGCAGAAATATATTGCCGAGAAGGTCTTTGACCTCCTGAAGGTCAGGGTCACATTTTCTTTGGAAGCTTTAGTTTTAGTTGTTATTTTTGTTGCTAATCTTTTTTTCCCATTGTTCGAGACACGTCACCTTTTTTTGGCGAAACCATGCCTGAGTTTCAGTTGGTTTGATTTCTCTCATTTTATCTGTTGGAGCTCACTGTGAATTTTCCTCTATTGTCTGACACTCTACTGAAATTCATGGGGCGACGGTTTGAGCTTTGCTTTATGGCATACAAATAGGAAGCCTGGAACAAGTTCAATTCAGAGGAGCTATTTTAAGCCACCGGAATTTTGGTTCTCTGACTTCCGGAGCGCAGCTACTCCAGCATGTTGCAGCCTCTATTGTCATCAGAGACTCGAGCATGCTATATAGCAAGTTTGGCCGCACTTGTTTTCATTGATCTGCTGCCTGGTGGGCTGGGATTTCTGTTATGGGGTTGATTACATGATTTGAGATATTATGTAAAGCCCCAGCCCAAGAGTTAGCTGGGAACTGATGACTGCATTCAGGTTGAGCAGAGTTTGCAAATTCATCCAGACATGGTGTAGAAATAGCCATTTGTCTAGCCAATTGGCCGACACCATTTGTTGTCATATTCGTTGGCAAATGCCCATCCAGCATTTGCTTCGTTAATTCTTTTTTCCCTCCATCCAGCATTTGGTTTTGTTAATATAGCTTCACCTGTTAACCATGTATTCAATGTATGATTATAAAAAAACAGAATTCCAACATTGATTTGTTGTCAACTCTCTGAGTATTAAGAGAGTTGTGAGCTTTTGTTTGTTAATGTGGTCATTTCCTTGTGTGGATTCGTGGATTAACTGAGACAATCGTATTTCGAAGTGCATTGTATGTAGATTTGATCATGTTAGGAAATTAGAGCAAGCTAATAGCGGAAGCGATAGGATGAAACAGATATTCAGAAATTTAAAGAACGATAACAGGGTCAAAGCGATAATTACGTGGAAATCCAATGCGGGAAAAAACCACGGACGGCGACGAGCACAATCAATCAACTATATGAGCAGGAAGAGTACAAAGTGATCACAACCACAATAAGTGATTCGATCTAAGAGCAGGATTACAATCTCTCTTGTAATCTCTCACAAGACACTGTCTACCTCTCAATGTGTTATGGGATTCAGTGATTTAAGTTTGAAGATTCGATCTAAGAGCAGAATTACAATCTCTCTTGCAAGCTGTCTTGTTACAATCTCTCTTGTAATCTCTCACAAGACACTCTCTACCTCTCAATGTGTTATGGGATTCAGTGATTTAAGTTTGAAGTCTAAGTCTGAAGTAATTTTAGATCCTAAGTAAGGTCTCTTTATATAGAGTCTAGAAATCTAGGGTTTAACTTCTGGAGGAGAACTATAGCCGCCACCAAGATTGTATCCCAATACACAAATCCTAGTCGCCAAGAAGCTCACGCTCGAACTGGGAACCCAATACAACTGTGCTGGGTGGCACGGCCGTGCCAAATCCCTGCCTCCTTTTGTCGTCGCTTTTTCAGCCTGACATGTCCGTATCGTCTGGCACGGTCCTACCATGCTGTTTCTTGGATTTTGGGCCATGAAGCCCAACAGATCAAATTGAGGGTCAGATTAGGTTGAGAGTTTGGTCAGGTTAAGGGTCAGTATGTAGGATTTTCTCAACCCTAATCCTATGTAGTCCTCATGCAGGTTGACATACTCTTGATCCTGATCTTGCAGGTACTTTTGGGACATTGGGTTAGACTTAACACTCAAACCGTCTCTATATAAAAAAGTTTAGTTTTTATTATAATGTTCAACATTAAACATTCTAAAACACAAAAGGATAATAATATAATATTTCGACAAAATGTATCATAATTATAAACATTCTAATGAGTGATTTAGTGATTAAAACGATCAGTTTACTAAAATATTTATTGCAAACATTAAAGAGGGGGCGTTAAAAGACTATGATCCAGTGAGATTTTGATAGGTGAATAGGGGAGCAAGGTTAATAGGGGACAAGAAAGTAAAAAGTGAAAATGTTTTGAACAAATGACACCTTAAGTGTCTTGTATTGATCTTAAATTTTAAATTTTAATTCTTGTTTTTTAAAAAAGTGAGGGTCTGTGGATTAGGTCAAAGAGTCAAAACCTCTATCCAAGCTCAACTTTCATCATAGTAGGGTATTCTCAATTTGCGGGTCAGAAGGGGTCAGAGACCACAAAAAAAAAAAAAAAAAACCCATCTCTGACCTTCATTTTTTAGGGTCAGGGTGGAGCGGAGATCCAACTCATTAACAGGTGTGATTATGGAATGTTGAACAGGAGATTGAAAAGGCCCAATTCAAGTTATAATGAGGTCAAGCAGAAGTCAACTACACATATAAGAGGTTCCAAGAAGACATTTGTGAATGTGAGGAAATGAGAACCTCAAGGCTTTTAAAAAACTAGGCAATACTGCCCCCAACTTTTTCTATTTGTTTTTTCCCCCGGGGGGGGGGGGGGGGGGGGGGGGGGGAATCTCCAGGCTAAAGGCTCTGTAAATTTTATAATTGAGGAAATGAGAACCTCAGGGCTTTAAAATTTGCTGTAACATAAAAGCATAAAGCCACTATTATTGCCTAAAAGTTGTGGGCTTGTAGCCTATGAATTGACATGCTATGTGTCTTATTGTGACATATTCATATCATTGTGTTAGTGCTCGTACATCATATATCATAGCAAATGTTGCTAAGAATGAACAGAAGTTTCGGAAAGTAAAGATTCTTAATGCATAAGTGGGATTACCAGTGAGAACAAAATTTAAGGAAACGCATATTTGATAGTGATTTGAGTGTCTATTTCATGCAATTCTTGACAATTGACATGTTAGATTTTATAGTTGTTGATACTTGTTGCTTCCCCCTTTTGGGACCAAATCTTTGTCCACAAAAGCCTCTTTTTTTGAGAAAAAAAAGACTAATATTGTATTCGATAATAGAGGTTGAAGTAGAAGTTAATTGTTTGTAGTGGCCAAAATGTTATAGACTAATACTTAAAAGTGTTCGGTAAAGTAGGTTTATATAGTGTTTTTCAAAAGTTAATGAAAATAGCTTTTAAGAATTTTTAACTAGTGGTTGCATTGCAAATTATAAAATTCTTCTTTTTATTTACTAAAAATATTTATTTATTGTGTCCTTTTTAGTCATTTTACATAAATCTACTACTTCAACAACTACATTTACTAAACGCATATATTTTAAATCGCTAGTTGAATAGTTAGAACTGCCTACCAGAAGAGTCACAACTAATCGCTAGTAAAACCGCTAACATCTAGTAAAACAACTAGCCGTTACTAAAACAACTAATTTTACCTTACAGGCCCTAAACTAAAACACGGTCTTCTTTTCGATAATTGATAAATCAAAATATATCATGACAGTATCTTAATTCTGCAAATTAAATATGGAACGAGGAGGTAAAGGAGAAAGTCAGGGAGAAAAAAGACGCATATGCTGATTTCATGAACAGTGGAGCGGATGGAAAGAGAGATATTAGTAGAGCTAGATATAAGGCAGCAAAGAAGGTAGCTAAGAAAGCTGTTGCGGTAGCTAAGAGCATGGCTTATGATAGGTTATATCATAGACTGACGACCAAGGAAGGGGAGAAGGAAGTCTTTAAGGTGGCGAGGGCTAGGGAAAGAAGAACAAGGAATTTAGGTGTTGTAAGGTGCATCAATGATGAAAATGATAAGGTGTTATTTGAGGATGCGGAAATCAAGGAGAGATGGCAGGGATACTTTTCCAATCTCCTCAATGGTGAAGGGATGGAAGATTCCTGAAGCAGGGAACGAGAGCGTGGTGAGAGGAGGAGTGACCCGCGAGAGTGTGGTCATATCAGTAAGGACGAGATTAAAGAGGCCCTGAGGAAGATGCCCAATGGGAAGGCAGAGGATCCAGATCAAATACTGGTGGAAGTGTGGAAGTGTTTGGGTGAGGAGGGATTAGAGTGGCTAACGGAGCTTTTCAATGTTATTTTTAGGACTGCTAAGATGCCCGAAGAATGGAGATCTAGTACAGTAATCTCTTTGTACAAGCACAAAGGTGATATTCAGGATTGTAATAATTTTAGGGGTATAAAGTTGCTCAGTCATACTATGAAATTATTGAAAAGGGTGATTGAGAGAAGGTTGTGAAAGGATGTTTCGATTTCAGAGAACCAATTTGGTTTTATGCCAGGCAGGTCGACCATAGAGGCGATTTACCTCCTTAGAAAACTCATGGGTTTGTATAGAGATAGAAAGGTGGATCTCCACATGATATTCATTGACCTGGAAAAAGCATATGATAGAGTTCCGCGTGAAGTATTTTGGAGATACTTGGAGGAGAAAGAAGTGCTACCCTTGCATATTCGAGCTATTAAGGATATGTACGAGGGAGGTAGGACGAGTGTTAGGATGCCAGGAGGGGTCACTAATGACTTTTTCATTGGTATAGGCTTGCATCAGGGTTCCGCCTTGAGCCCTTTTCTTTTCACTCTAGTTATGGATGAACTTACAAGAGGGATTCAAGATGAGTAACCTTGGAGTATGTTTTTTGCAGATGACATTGTTCTTATTGATGAGACCAGACAAGGAGTAAATGACAAGTTGGAGCGATGGAGGCATACTCTGGAATATAGAGGTTTTAGAGTAAGTAGATCGAAGACGGAGTACCTGCATTATTGTTTCAGTGGAAGGGTAGATGCGGGGGGAGAAGTCACCCTAGATGGGGGCCCGATACCTAAGATCGATAAGTTTAAGTATCTAGGCTCAATCATTCAGCAGAATGGGGATATTGATGAAGATATTAACCAGCGAATAAAAGTAGGCTGTCAAAAATGGAAGTATACCTCAGGTGTGCTGTGTGATAAGAGGGTGTCCCTTGGATTGAAAGACAAAGTCTATCGCATGATAGTTAGACCGGCTATTCTTTATGGATCGGAATGTTGGAATCTAAAAAAGACACAAGTTCAAAGGCTGACGATAGCAGAGATGAAGGTGATAAGGTGGATGTGTGGTTATTCGAGGATAGACGGAATTAGGAATGAAGTTATCAGGGACTTAGTTAAAGTAGCTCCCATCGGAGATAAGATGAGAGAAACAAGACTCCGATGGTCTGGTCATGTGAAGAGGAGGATTGTGGACGTTCCAGTGACGAGATGTGAGAGGATCAACATCCCCGAAGGCAAAAGAGGGAGGGCACGACCAAAGAAGAGTTTGGACGAGGTGATTAGAGAGGACTTGAAAGTTGTCGGTTTAACGGAGGACCCGACTCAGGATAGGAAGTTGTGGCGGGATAGGATTAAGATCTTAGATCGCTGAGAATCGACCCCGTAGTTATCTTTTTGGCTGCTGTGGCATAGTGTTTGTTGAGGTTTTTTTTTTCGTTTGTTGTATTTGTATGCAGGTTGTACTGTCTTTGGAGAAGAGTTCTCGTTTGCTTACCGCTGGTTGTTCAGGTATATTACCTTCCTCCAATATATTGTCCTTTTATTTCATAGTTTTAGCAACTGATCTTTTATATATCACAGTCATCCCTTGCTATAGAATCTTTCTTCTGTGAAATGTTTTCCCATTTAGTATTTTCACAAAATCTTTCTTCTATAAAATATTTTCACAAAACCCTTTTTTGTGGGTCTCTTGGAATCAGCCTCTCTACGGGTAAGAATGCCGGTAGAGGTAAGGTTGCCTACAGTTGGATCTCCCCAGACCCCGCGAAAGCGGGACCTACACCGGGAATAGTAGTAGTAGTTGTTGTTGTTGTGAATTTAGGACAATGTCTTGGTACAACCAATTTTAACCATTTTTTTTCCTTTGTTGTTCTGTTTATCTGTATTAATAGCAAGATCGACATTTTTAAAAAAATTTGAATTTGAAACTCCCAATAAAAAACTGATTATCTCCAATCTGCATGGCTCAAAATATACACAAAACAATGTTTGGTGAGAAACCTAAAAGCACTAAGGTTGGAAGCAAGTCAGATTAAGGGGTGTTTGTATTCCTTCTTTTCTCAACCCAGAAATAATAACGAATAAAAATGTAATATTTCTTCCACATTAAGATGCTAATTGCTATAACTCTATCACTTTTCCCCTTTAGCAATCAAATTTATTGATTGGATTACATATGGTATGTAAAATAGAAATCTAATTCGTCATATGAATATATATCTATATGAATAAACTTTCAACTTAAAATGACAAGGGTATTTTCCATTCATTTTTTAATTCCTAACGAATCTATCTAAAATGTCGTATCTTATAGGAATACCCTAAGTAGGGGAAGACATGTGGGAGGGAAAGGGAAATAAGGATAAGAAAAAATTCTGTCATGCCCTTAACGGTGTATGAATTCATACTTAATTCCTTCACCAAAAGTGAATCAACTCTGACTAGACCAGCCTTTGGTGATTGAATGTTTTTCTCTTCTTATTAGAAAATTTATTTATATATGTCCGATTCTAATCATCCCCTATGTCATATTTTCCTAATCATCCCCTATGTCATATTTTCCTATATTGTATATCATCAAATGACATGAAAATAACTAGTAAAATAGGTTTTCTCCTTTTTTTTTTGGGTCCTAAAATTAGGGTTTTGTTGATCGATAGCCATATGCCATCCACAGTTAAGCTCAGAATTCAACTAAATATATAGCTAAAATATAACATGTAAAACAAA
This sequence comes from Carnegiea gigantea, assembly GCA_029747015.1. NCBI lineage: Eukaryota > Viridiplantae > Streptophyta > Magnoliopsida > Caryophyllales > Cactaceae > Carnegiea > Carnegiea gigantea. The sequence continues at coordinate 1,538,767 of JAKOGI010000041.1, forward strand.
TTTCTTGCTGAAGTGCTAACTTCCAAGTTCCAACATATTGGTGATCAACTTCCATTCCATTATTCTCATTTCTTATAATATACAACTTCTTAATGAATTTTAAGTAAATAAAGTGACTTGACGTATACCTTCTTTTTTTTTTTTTGGTGCGGGATATGATGTATACCATAAATATATACAGCGACGGGATTGATAATAGACTATTATAAAGTGACGTATCACACGTTATCTCATACCATTACCTATTGATACTTGAAGTATATTTGGACATTAGTAAGTCTTGCATGAGACTGTCTCATATAAGTCATACAAGAGACCGACGCTTTTATGGTGACTATTAAATTATTAATAATTAATTTGGACAACTAATAGTTCATTTAGGGGTGGCTATTATTACAGTCACACCTAAGTGAACTATGAGTCACCTCTAAATTTAAAAATCACTCCAAAACATATTATTAATCATTGCAAAAATTACTCCAACTAATAGTTCATTTAGGGGTTTCCTAATGTTGTAATTGATGGAGGCCAACACAATCAGTTTTATCGTTACTATGAATCTTAAAGCTAATAAATGACAAAGAATAGATTGAGAACTCAAATCAAAGTTACAACACTAAACAAATACATGAAAGGTCCCTTTCCTTCATGTCTTGGGACACCAACAAACTTTGTTACAAAGAAAAAAGCACCCAACACATCAAACTAATTAACATGAACACAACTAAACCACCCATAACACATTTACATGATAAAGCCACCTTTGGACAAACTTAACCATGAAATCTTCAAATTCTGTGTTACCCTAATAGTTCGTTTTGAAAGGCCTATACACCTTAAGGTCAAGGACTACTCCGGCGATAGATCCAGCTGCAGCTGCAATCGAGATCACTAGACAAGCCATGCTCAACAATTGAAGGCACACCCATTTGGTGCTCCACCTGGGTATTCTCTTTTGGGCTATGTACATCTCAACAGGGAAATAAACAGTCAAAGGCCAAAACCCAAATGCACCAAGGAGCCCAACTATATCATTGAAGAAGGGAAGAAGCATTGATATGACTGTGGTTGTAATCACAAATGCAGTCCTCCACACCAACCTAAAGAGGTTTAGGTTGTAAGGGCTCAAACCCGGAGCTTTGATCTTGATTTCTTTCGTTGTGAAGTCGCTCTCAGGCCATTTTTGGGCTGCCCATTTCTCAATGAAGGCGAAGAGGGGTTGGCAATATACTTGGTATGCTCCAACTAGGTGAATCACGATGGCTGCATTGGCCATGTCTAGGAGCCAGAATGGGTTGTAGAAGCCAAACCCGGTTAGGAGATTCCCCGGTGCAAGGTCGCCAAATGCGGCATAGCCCATGCACCCACATAGCATGTAGAACAAGGTTGTCACTGCGATGCTTATTAGTGAGGCCTTCTTCATTGTCTTTGACTCCGATGGAGGGGATTTCAGGGTGTCCTGCAAAATATAGGCTTTTGTGTGTTTACTTGGTTTATGCAAGCAATAAGGTGTTTGTGAGTTTTCTGTAAGTGTAAAGAGTGCATATATACCTGAATTTCAATGAGAATGATTGAGTATGAGTATGCAAAAGCTATGTCACCAAGGGCTTGGAAGCTCCTCCAAATCTTTTGGGTCTCAGTCACCACTCCTATGCTTATGCCAGTGAAACTCCCCTTGAAAGTTTTATTAGCTGCCCATCATAAAAATGCACACCATCATTTCACTCACAGCAAGCTTCAATATTAGCCTAACCTAATATTCTAACTTTTTAGTCTTAAAGCAGATATGTTTACGTGGGTCCACAGGAATCAGTCTCTCAGTTAGCAGCGAGTTTGTAAGTCAAGGCTGCCAATTAACATCTGGATCTCTCAGTTCCCGCTTATCGACAGTGACTGTTGTTATTGTCTTAAAGCAAATATGCTGCATGGACCTATGCAGATGGGGGGAGAAAAATGAACCTGCAACTTGGGCAATCCCAAGGCCAAGGCCAATTGAAGAGTAAGTAAAAGACATGACAGCAGCAACAATGGAGAGCCACCAAATTTGATTAAAGTCAGGGATCTGAGAAAATATGATTTCTGCAACCCCAAATGCAATCATGTATGGGTTGCTGGACATGTGACATGGGTTCTTGCCTCCACTGTTATGGAAGCAGCTGGACCTCTTAATTGCCCTGTACAATGAAAAATTAACATAAACCAGTAAGTAATTAATCACCCAAATGTTTCTCATCTCATAATTGATACCATGAAATGGTGATTAAGAATAGGTGTACTTAATCTGCTTACATCATGCTGATAGATGCTGCAATGGTGTATCCAATGGCAACCCCAAAGAGGTTCACATACTGAATTAGCCCACATATTTTCACCTTGACTCCACCTGATCAATAATAACATGCATAAATTAGATCTAATTATGGTCATTTGAACTAGGTTAAATTTCAGTTAAGTTTTTAACAAATTGATAGAATGCTTAAGTTGGCTTGGGTTCTGGGCATATTTGTGTTTGTTCTAATTATTGTAATAAGCCCAAGAAAATACCACAGTGCAAGAAAGGAAAATTTAGAGTCAAGGCAAGGCAAATTTAAAGTGAGTTCAATTTGTGTTACATCAATTACTCCATCCATCCCAAACTGCATGTCTTATTTAACTTTTCACGTACATATTAAGAAATACCAGTACCATTGTGTAAAATAACTATTTTAAAGGTAATATCCTCATAATGCCCTTACTAATTTAAAATGGACATTTGGACGAAAACTTCATACCCGGACCCTGTCCGGATTATAAAGCGGATATTTTGGCCAGACTCAGACCCAGATCCGAATGTTCGATGTCTGGACCCGGTTGTCCGAATGTTCGAATTTGTGATATGACTTAAGGACATTCAAATCGAAATTTTGTGCGCCAAACCCGATTTTTCAATGCCCGAACTCGGTTGTCCGAAGTTGTTTTTATAAAACTTTCTAGAGAATTTTGACTAAAGTTACACATAAACGTGGTTGTCTGATGTCCGGACCCAGTTGTCCGGTTGTACGAATTTGTCCACAGCCAAAATGGTTCAAAAATCCGGACAACCCGAACCCAACCTAGATTTAAATTCGGACATGACCGATTGTCCGACTTTTAAATCCAGACATAAATTTTGTGACCTTAACCGGTTTTTCCGGGTCGGACGAATTCGGATAATCGGGTCGGACATATTTTTGCCGGCCCTACTTGGCTTGGACCATTCACGGTCTTAACATATAGGTAAGCTTTGTCAGATCTGTATATAAATTAAAACTTATTAAACAAAAAACAGGACAATATTGTTGCGCATAACATACCTAAATTGGATCGAACAGCATCCATGTAAGTGTAATTTCTTTTGCCAGCAATTGGATCACCAGATCTATAACAATCAGCAAGAAGAGTGGAGGTGTAGTATATCACAAATGAGAACAAGAACATCACTGCTGGGCCTGCGATCCAGCCCAATTGAGCTATGGCCCATGCCAATGAGAGCACCCCTGACCCAATCACTGCTGTTATTATGTGTGCACTCGCCGTCCAAACAGTCCCTGGTTTTCATGCATAGCACCCCCCCCCCAAAAAAAAAAAAAAAAAAAAAAAAACACCTGAAGTGTCAATTACAATTGATCATGCAAGGATAGATGAGCTTGTTTGGGCGAGGTAAAATAGCTAAAGTGTAAACTATGTGCATATCTTCTTGTGTTTCATGTTTTTGCCATGAGTTAAATAGTCCAAAGTTCTTGTTTTGGTCCGAGTATTTATTATCTAATGCTGGTATGTTAACGTCGACCAAGTTACATATCGGAGTTCAAGGGTCTGTTCTATTTCGCGATAAGATAAAGCTGCAAATTGTGAGAAAATGTCAGGAGCTGTAAGAAGTTATAAGGAGCTGTAAACAGCTGTAAGGAGTTGTAAGGAGCTGTAAGACTAGAAAATCTATATGGCATATAAGGAGATGTAAGAAGATGTAAAGAAATGTAAGAAGATGTAAGAAGATGTAAGGAGATGTAAGAATTATGTTAAGGATGTAGGGAGTTGTAAAGAGATGTAAAGAGCTATAAAGTGATGTAAACTCTTCGCTAAATTTCCAAAAATGCGAAATAGAATAGGGCCCAAGTGATTGGGTGTAACATTTGGACTAGTGCTTCGTCAACATTATATATGTTACAGATATGAGAATCCAAAGTGTGATCTCGAAGCTAACAAGTGAAATCAGAAGTCATCATTTGATAATCATAAGTTAAATTGTTGTTTTAAGAGGTAGAAAAGTACCTGTTCGTTTGAGACGGCCATCATCATCGAAGTATTTTGAAGGATGTTGTCCAACCATGTCGATAGAGATGTCAAGGGCTTGGCGGTGGTTTGTGGTGGCAGCACTCTCATCCATCTTGTATGAAGCAAAAGATATATTAAGTAAAAAACAAGTGTTATAATGTGCTGTTATAAATAACAATATAAATACTAGCAAGTGACAAATAGGACAGCTTGAAATTATTTTTTTTGTATTTTGGGTAGAATTGATTAATGCCCAATAGGAAGCAAGAGAAAGGTGCTTATGTTTCTAACCCAAATTCTAGTGTCATGCATGAAGGGGTTGTTGAGATTTTTCCAAAAAGCTGAAAAATAGGAATCTTTTTTATTTTGCTTGTCTCACCCTTTTACTAAAGAGACAAAAAAAAAAGGCAAAAATAAATGGGACCCATGAAAAAGCAGTACTTCCAGAACTTGACTTTTTACTGAGGGTCAAATACCTATGATGGTGCATATGTGACTTTTTACTGGAAGCCAGAGAGGTGAGAGGGGGATAAAAAAACTTAAAAAGCTCCCTTCAAGGGTTGAAGTCAGACAATTTGCATCTTTTTGCCCTTTTTGAGTTCACCAATGGCCATGAAATTAGGTCTTCTCTCACAACTTTTTGATGAGGGAGGATTGCATTTCTGATAACGATAATCAATATATCAAGTGTGAATTTGGTTTCCGGTTAGAGTTAGAGAAGGACAAGGTTGAACTCGAAATATTATATCTGTGTTACTCAAAGTATTCATTTTACATTAGATTTTTCTTTGTTAATAATCACTTCGATATGAATTCAGAAATTTAGCCTTTTATTTTTAAATTAAAAGAATTAAGAAGTTCAGGATGAAATCCGAAAAATCACTTCAGAAAAGATGTATTTACATGAAGTATGACCAAATTCAAAGAAAATTTAAGAAATAAGAGACGTATGATACAATTGAATTAAATTCTTACCGTCGTTATTTGGTTTCTCTCTTCCTCAAGATTAATGAGGAGGTTTACAACCCAAGACTATATAAAAGGGCTTATTGTAGCAAGAACTAAGATGGGTTAAGAGGAGCAATTGCTGCACTCTCTTTGCATGTTCTTCCATTGCTTATATAGAGGGTCCAAAAGGACCAATAATGGAACAAAACCAAAATAGTTATTTAGAATATATATTAGGTTATCATAAAAATACTACTACAAAATGGACCACTTTTCTATTACATTTCATGTCAGTGCTTCTCCTCCACCATTATTGATGGAGAATAAATACCCCATAACACTTTTTAAAATTTGTTAAGAAATAATTATTTGAAGTATCTTGTTAAAGGATGGCTATGTGTCTTTGCTATTTCATGTGCACTTGCCCAAGATGGATCACACTAGCTAGGATGTTGGTGATTCTTATTGCTTGAAAGCTAGCTAGGGAGCAAAAGAAATTTGCCCAAGAATATTTCACCATATATCTATGAATGGAAATATGAAATTTCTCTATAATCTATTTAGTAATACGCAGACAACATCAATAATACATTTAACTTCGATCACAAATAGTGATTTAATAGAAATTTTGAGGTATTCGTTTGACATGGGGCATAACTTATAAGGGTGGCATGTATACAATCTGCTCCCACTTGTCATAAGCTTGAATGTATTCATTTGATTTGGTTTGGCTCACTATTGTTCTCCTTTGAATATCTTGTTCAATTCATTGATATGTGATTGGAATTAATTATTTTTTTATTTTCTTGTAAGAAATCCGATGTTTTTTCTTCTAGATTTTAAGGTTTTTTTGGGTGGATTTTTCTAATTTTTAGGTATTTATTTTGGAACATGTTTTTAACCAGAAGAAGGGTAAAAAAAGTGTAGAAATTAGAATATTATACATGTCATATGACGGTTACAAGAGGTGCAAATGAGAATTTCACAATTTGGTACTCTGTGGAGATAAGTAATCCACTATAGAAATACCCAAATGGGGTAATTTGTTTTAGAAAAAGAGAATCTGATTCCCAATAACTTTGGTGCCAAAGACTTTGGAAATTATAGGCTATACGAATAACAGAAAGAGCCCTTATCATGAGTGCTTTGGTATCTTTGACGTTTGAATACCTCATCTAATGTGGGCACTAATCCCAAAAGAAAAAAATAAATAAATAGATGTTTGGTCTTGTAAATGGTCAATCCATTACTTAATAACAAATTAAGGAAAGTGAAAACCCTGCTAATTGATTTGCCTAGAAATCAAAGTGACATGGGTTTCATTGACATACAGGTGATTATGACACAAGGCACTTGTTGGAGTATCATCATTTGGCATGGAAACTTGATTATGAAATATGAACCATTGAAAGTGGGCTTTTTTTAGGGATGTGACCTCTCATTATAGTGTGGATGGGTCCATCTCAATTTTGGGATTTGCTCTATTGAGGTTGTAAATTAATATAGACTCACATCTCATGTATGTAAGATTAATAACTATGAAATTATCTTGGAAGTATTATATCTTGTATAAGATCATCTAGTTCACATCAAAAATATGTGAGAGGAATACTTTTATGTTGACTTTTAATAATTGTAAGTAGAGTTGGATAATGGGTCGATTCAGGTCAGCCCATTTAATAAAGATGTCAATTTCGTGTCAGCCTTTAAAATAGTTTAGATTACTGAAAATTGAAAAATAACATATTTTCAAGTTAAACGATCAAATCGTGTCGACTTTGGTTGAAATTGGTTCAATTTGTGTCGGACTCATGTTTCTCTCAGTAACTTCGGGTTCGGGTTCGGGTTGTATTATCATGTCGGGTCAGACTTTCTCAGTTCTAAGTGTGAGGTGACTAATAGTTTATTTAATGGTGACTTTAATCAAAGTCATTGTTCAATGAATTATTAATCAATCATCAATTAAAAAGTCATTGAGAAACAAATTATTAATTACCCTAATACCTTTTAAAAGTGATCACTTCTAAAGAAGTACATCCCACCAGAATTCTTTTATAAGATGGCTTTAACAAAAGCTTCCGCTTTTTTTTTTAAAAAAAAAAAAACCCCAAGAAATCACAACTTGAAATATATAAATTCAGCAAGACATTTCATTATTTTGTCCATCTATACAATTTTACTCACTGCAAGCTGCTGATTTTTCTGGGTTAAAAAAAAATGAATTGAGCAAAACTTATTCTATATACTTGGGTTTATAGACTTAAATAGTTTCCTTTTGCAGAGGGAAGAATGTACTTTTATTTTATGGTGAGTTGGCTAAATAAATAAAAAGAATTCAGAAATTTACAAGGAAAAAAAAAAATACAAAATAGTTCAGATTTATGAATTTGGGACATCTTGGAACAAGCATGAATCGGAGATCTTGGAAGACTTCAAAGTTCGAAGTCAATGTCAACCACTATTCCTCTCCAATTCAGAAATAGACAATGCATGATGGAATTTTAAAGCAGGAAAAAGTCAACTTTATGTTACATCATGACATCATGTAAATGTTTTCCATTTATTAAAATTATTGGTTACTATTAGAACCATGCGATGGATGAGAATGACAACATCTACTTTTAGAGTGTGTTTTGTTTTTACATAATTTGGTGAGATTCAAATATAAACAGACAAGTAAAAAGACTGATTCTAAGATACTCATTAAAAAAAAAAAAAAACTATTCGTCAAGTTAAAAACTTTTGAGACGCATTTGAAAATAAAGTCTAGGTGATGGACAAGAGTACATGGGGGAAAAAAACATAATAGGATGGCATGGAAGTGAGCTAAATTTTTACTCTATTTTATACATTTTATTTTACTAGACTATGGGGGAAAAAATCAAATTTAAAATCGAATAAACTGAGATTAGGAGTAAGATAATTGAGATAATTCTAAATTTTTATTTGAATTATCCTAGATTAATTTATGTATCACTAAAGTTAAACACCTCAGGACCTGTTCTTTTCGTGGATAAATTAGGGTAGGTAAAAGGGTGAAGTGGGTTGAATTTTTTTCATTTGATAAATTGAACTTGGTTAAAATAATGGAAGCGGGTTGAAGTAGGTTGAAGTAGGTTGAAGTGGATTAAGCCATTAATGTTGGTATTTTGAAATTGAACCACTAAAAGAACAGGCCCTCAATGTGAGAAAGTGAGCTAAGGGAGTTTGTACATGTACCAACACAAAAATGCAAGTTGAATTGGGAATAGTGTGTGTCTCATCTTAACCAAAATAATTGATGTTATAGAAGCTTCAAAATCAAAATGTATGATGTGCAAAATTCCTTCACTATACATTCAAAAGAAGCAATTGTGGGTCCATTGCTGAAGAAAGCAAGACATTGCACTCTGTCAGTGCCTAAGATCTAAACTCCATATGCAGGAATGATTGACATTCTTATCTTCATATTGGCCCCTCTTCCTAAAGTTTTTGTGATGTTTTTGCTTGGTAGTACATGATGAAAAGATGCTGAGTTGTTATTCAATTTTATGCTAAAATTTTGGTCCATTGTTTAATCTCAGAATATGAAAAGATAAATGCTTTAATAATGCATTTTATGGTTGTATTCTTTTTCACGATAAGATACAACTGTAAGTTGTAAGAAAATGTAATAGGTTGTAAGGAGCAGTAAGAACTGTACAGAAGTTGCAAGAAGATGTAAGGAGTTGTAATAAGGTATAAAAAAACTACAAGAGTTGTAAGGAGTTATAAGAATAGACAGATGTAAGGATTTGTAAAGTTATTGAAAAGTTGTATAGTATAGTTTTTAGATATGTATTCATAATTGTTGGTGTTTAATGTATGATTTATGAAATAATATGCAATACATCAATAATATTTATGAAATAAATTTTATACCATCAGTAAATAAATAATATTTTTGAATATTATTGAAATAATTTTTGTTACAACTAACTTTTTGGATGAGCAAAACCAATATTGAAACAATATAATTAATGAAAATAAACCTTTAAACAAGTCAATTAAACAACAATAAAATAAATTCAACTCCACAAATTTTTTCAATCAATATATTCTACACTTGAGGTGGGTTTTTTTTTTCCCTTTTGTATTAGCATTAGTTTGACCTTGCTGTAAGCAAATTAACACAAAAAACAACAATTATTTTCAACAAAATGGAGTAGAACCCTTAAAATGAAATCCTATTTCACTTAAACAATTTTAAGTTAGTTAGTATTTTCAACATATTATCATCCAAAAAATTTTGTAAATAAACCCTTAAAATATTAAGAATTTAATCATAAAATACGAAAGCTTTATTGTCAAATTAAACAAAAATAGCTCTTGTATATTTAGCTACGTACATTGCAAAAGAAACTCGCTATTATATCCCACAATTTAATAAATATAGCCCACCTAAAAGAGTGAAAGAGTGGTTCAACCATTGACACTCATACATAGGCGGATCTATGACTAAGGGTGGGGTATCCATGGACACCCCTAACCAAAAAAAAAAAGCAATGTTTTATATTTTAAAGTGGGTTAGATTGATAGATATGAACACTCCTAAAATGGACATTTTAATAGATAGACACCCCTGTTTCATATGTCTAGATCCGCCACTGCGCTCAAATTTACGAATGATAGTTGAGAGTACTTTTGGAGTATTGAAGGGGAGATTGAAAATATTGACACTCTCCACAATTTTATTATTATGCATATTAAGGGCATATCAATCTCAACAAGGGACCAAAATGTGGAAGAGTCGCCCAATGTTTAATCGTATGATGACAGCAAACAAATTGTCATGGATAAATTTAGGGATGAAATAACTGTAATGCTTTCATCACATATAGCTTGACTATGTTCATATATGATTTAAACTCAAACATAAATGCAATTTTTGTCTTATAATTTTAAAAGCATGTTATTAATGATATATATTATTCATGTTGAAACTGAAATATAATTCGCGTCATTAAATCGGTTTTTATGTTTATATAAATATTGTGTCATAAAAATATACATAGACTTTTCATATTGGTAGTATAATACAAAATATATACATATTTCTATAATTAAGAGAAAAAAAATAAATGACTTATTGAATGTTATACAAAAATATGTAAGAAGATTTAAAGAGATGTAAGAAGATGTACGGATTATGTTAACGATATAAGAAACTATAAGGAGATGCAAGAAGCTGTGAGTAGTTGTAAGCTGTAAGCTAAATCCTCCCCGTCACAGAAAGAACATGGCCTAAAAATCTTTCAGTATGTCATTTTTGATCAGGTATTTTTATGAAGAGGTTATAAGTCAATCAAAATGATCCATTATTCTCCCTCAAATTCAAAAGTCACCTTAAAATTAAGCTGCCCTCTTTATTCCATGACATTTACAGAAATAGATCATTAATGTTATATCTAACAATTTAAGGTAAAAATATAATGACTTTAAAAATTATAAAAAGTTATAACTTAAATAATTTCATGTGTTAAATTTCCACATTTCTAATATGATCAACTTTACTAGACAGCAATAGTTAAAGCATACTATCTTTGACCTTTTTTAGAAATAATATGGAATTGGGGGGTTATTAATTAGACACTCTAAAACTTTAAAAAGTCACTATCAAAGGATTTTATTTTATTGCATCTCTTAAATGAAAATTTTAAAGCATTTACATCTTAATTACAATATTATATTACAATAGTAATTAGACACTCTCGTCTATACCCCCGTATGCCATGCAAACAGCGAAGCTCCCACGATCGTTGTGTGACGAGGTGGATAGAAAAGTCCGAAGATTCCTTTGGGGATGATGAAACACGCAGAAAAGTGCACCATGTTTCCTGGAACCAAATCCTCAAGCCCAAAAATATGGGAGGGCTAGGACTCAAGGCCATGAGGCAAACTAACTCCGCTTTTCTCACAAGGCTAGGTTGGAGGGTACTCACTGAAAGAGATAAACTTTGGTCACAAGTTGTAAGAGCAAAATACTGTGATGGCCGGTGCGACATGGACATGTTTACCGCTAAACCCAATGCATCGAATGCGTGGAAAGACACTGTGGAGAATGCAAGGTACCTCAGAGAATGTGTGAGGACTGAATTAGGGAATGGCAAACGCACTCTCGTTTGGTATATTGGGCCACGGCGCAACCTCTGTGCAATATTGCCACCTCAGATATTCCACCTCAGCTAGAGGATGCGACAATAGAGGAACTATGGGGTACAGCAACGGTATGGAAATGGGACCTTTTTGCCCATTGCTTGCCTGATGTCACCTTGAAAATTATAGCTTCTAATGAGCTTCACCCTGGGGATGATAATGAGGACCAAATGGTGTGGACTGGTTCGAGCCATGACAACTTCTCCTTGAAGTTGGCGATAGCCATCATTCGAAAGGAGGCTGAAAATGAGAGGGACTCCTTTTGGGACTTGGTTTGGCAAAGAAACCTTCCACAAAGGATCAACTTCTTTTTGTGGCTGCCTGCCCAGGAACGACTGATGACGAACGCTAATCGATTTGCTCGTGGACTAGCCCCAAGCCCGGCCTGCACTATATGCGACTCTACTGAAGAGACTACACTGCGCCTACCTAGGGATTGCTCTCTGACAAGGTCAGTATGGTGCTCGCTTGTCGCCCCTCCCAAACAAGCCATGCTCTTCGCCAGACCTTTGAGAAACTGGCTCAGTTCGAATCTTACAACCTCTACCACAGATCATGAACATTGGCCCACCCAATTTGCAACTGCCTTGTGGTGGATTTGGCGATGGACGGAATAAATGCATATTTGAGGAACCCCACTTCACACCATCCAACCCAAGAAATCTCATCCATGGAAGATGCCAAAATATTCTGGACTCCATGAAAATAGTAGAATGCAAGAACTTCGATCCTAAAATAGAACAATATACTCGCTGGGTGCCACCACCACCAGACTAGTGTAAACTGAACGTAGACGGGGCAGCCAAAGGTAACCCGGGTTTGGCGGGCGGCAGTGGAGTGCTGAGAGGACACCGTGGGGAATGGATTACAGGCTTTGCGGCAAACTTCAGGTACCGTTCATATGTGAAAGCAGAGCTGAAGGCATTGCTACAAGGGCTACGGATGGCGAAAGCCTGTGGGATCAAAAAGCTTATAGTCCATATGGACTCTCTGGTGGTGGCACAAAAGGTCAATGGCTTACCCAACCAACCCTATTATTACTTGATGAAGGAATGTCAAACTCTTATCCTCAATCCGGAGTGGAGGGTAATGATGGAGCATTGTTATAGAAAAACCAACAAAGTGGCCGATTATTTGGCAAATTTAGGGGTTGATCAAGAATCATCATTAGCTATCTTCTTGCAGCCCCCCAATGGGGCAAAACCGATTTCATCTCAAGATTGTTGTGGTATTTCTTGGACCCGTATGATACGGAAATAATAACATTATTCTAGGGGCTCAGCCCCTCGTTAGCACCAAAAAAAAAAAGGATTATATTAACGATGTAAGAAACTATAAGAAGAAGCAAGAAGTTGTGAGGAGTTGTAAGCTGTAAGCTAAATTCTCCCTGTCACAGAAAAAACATGGCCTAAAAATCTTTCAGTGTGTCATATTTGATCAGGTATTTTTATGAAGAGGTTATAAGTCAATCTAAATAATCCATTATTATCCCTCAAATTCAAAAGTCACCTTAAAATTAAGCTACCCTCTTTCTTCCATGACATTTACAGAAATAGATCATTAATGTTATATCTAACAATTTAAGATAAAAATATAATGACTTTAAAAATTATAAAAAGCTATAACTTAAATAATTTCATATGTTAAATTTTCACATTTCTAATATGATCAACTTTACTAGAAAGCAATAGTTAAAGTATACTATCTTTGACCCTTTTTTAGAAATAATATGTAATTGGGGGGTTATTAATTGGACACTCTAAAACTTTAAAAAGTCACTATCAAAGGATTTTATTTTATTGCATCTCTTAAATGAAAATTTTAAAGCATTTACATCTTAATTACAATATTATATCTTTTTTCACCGTTAGTTATACAAACTATTTTTTTTTATTGAAAAAAAACTGGTTCATATTTTTCCTCGTTTCACGAAAAGATATGTTCCATTCAATAGTTCTAACTCATACTGATATGTTCTTTTTTAAAAAAAAAAAAAAATCAAACCTCTATTGAACATGGAAACATAATTAAAAGTCACTCCATTAAGCCATCCAGTTTTCATCTCAATTTTTTTTTCTACTTTTGGTGTGATAAGAAAGTTTGAATGCATATAGTGTCGGGAAAGTCTGACTCAACACGAACCCAACCAAAGTTACTAAGAGAAACATGAACCCGACCCAAAATGAACCGGTTACGACATGAAATCGACGAGATTTGACTGTTTAGTGTAAAACTTGTTATCTCCCAGTTTTGAGCAAATCCAAGTTATTTTCAATGGCGATACGAAATGACCTATTTATTAAATAGGTCAACACAACCCGACTCTTTTTCCAACTCTAAATGCATGTGTTCGTGAATCTTGTGATGGACTGATGGTAGTATTATTTGATGGGTATTAGACTCTTTTTTCCCCCTACTTTTTGATGTGATAAGAAGGACTGAGTGCATACGGTTTCCACCTTTGGTGTGTTAAGAAGGAGTGGTAATTTTATAAGCTCATTATTGCACTGAGATGGGCACTAACGTTAAACTTTTAGGTTTGAATTCTGGGTCGCTTGATTAGTGCCTCCACTTGGTTCTTTTGATATTTCTTGTTCATTAGACATACCCCTCTTCCATCTCGACTGCAATGAACTACATGCCCCCCCCCCCCCCCCCCCTCTGTATGAGAGGGGATAAGGACTGATATCAGACAACAATAACAACAATTACTATTTCTAGTATGGTTGTTATTTTCATAGGATTCGTGAATACAAATGTTGACAGTCTTACACCCACAAGCACCTGTGTAAGTAAAGAGGTCAATTTCAGGAGACTTATAAAATAAAAAAGTTCGCCTGGAAAGATTCTTGAGTTGAAATCCTTTGTTACAAATGCGACAATAGAACATTATAATAAGTGTAGCAGGTGGCATTAAATTAAATATAAATAAATACAATTAACAAACTAGAAGCTAGGTGTGTCACAGTGACGCTAAAAGCTAAGAGGTTGCTACAATGACCCCTATTACGTAATATACAAATCAAACAACATCAATGTACGTTAAGTGATTAGAACTAGGAGCAAAAACAAGTAACTATATGAGATCTACCACTCTTGTTCTAGACCGCCAAAAACTCATATCCTGAACTGTATCCTCCGAAAGCACCGATATAAACAAATTTAAAATCGAACTCAATATGAACTCTCATCCTCCTCCAGCGAAACTAATTGATCCCATCCAAAACCCTATGCTAGTATAATTCATTGCATATTTGAATGGCTAGAGATGTCCGACAAGAAGGCAACCGTTAGAAGGCTTATTCCTTCCTACTTTTCCTCAGGAAATGGTTTTTGAGCAAGAAATGGATTTGTAGCCCTACAAGGGTATGTGTAAAAACCATACAATTCTCCCTATATGGGATACTTGGCGACCTTTTAACACCATCATAGAGATAAGATTACATATATTTAGAAATCTCTGGAGAGGTAAGATGACATATATTTGGACAGTCTAGGCATCCATGTCCATAGAGATACCGTTTCCAAGAGACCCACAAAAGATTCAGAAAATATTTTAAAAGCCGAAACTTTTCATAGACAAGACGGAAAGTATGCATGACATACTAAAATCAAGTGACACTACATATAAAAACAACTTAAAAAGCCAGGCCCCAGTAGTACTGCAGCGCTTGGGTGACGCAGAAGGCCCTGGCAGCAAGCTGCCGTGGTGGGCCTTCCTAGATGTGAAAATAACACCATGAATAAAATGAGAAGCCAAGCCAACCAGGTGAAAATCATATGCTAGCATATCAAAAGCCACTGAAAAACAAAATTCTGTTCTATGATCAGTAATAAAAGCTGATACTTCCGATCAAACAAAAAGAAGCTGACACTAAGAACTATCATGTATTAATTCGCACCAAACGAAGCGACGGTCCAAGGCAAGAGGGCATTTGCAGTTTTAGCATGTTGAGCAAGGAACAGGAGTAGCTGCAGCTCTCCTCACAATGGTTTCACAGAATTCTTAGCATGGAAGCTCAAAACTTCACTGGAGCTCACAGAATTCTTATTGACCAATCATCTGAAATACGGACATTAGGCTTGCGAATTGTCAGGACAGATGCTGCTCCAGACCCTTTGGGCCTAAGCGGTCCCATTTCCATTTCGACCTCTTTGTTTGAAGCCTCAATCAGGGCACCTTTTGGCCGAGATGGATATCCTAGAAGTATGATCCTCTCAATCACGCAATCCGATGTGAATAATCTTCCATCGTTGCCTACGGGTGCCACGTTTAGAGAAGTAAGCTTCCCATTGGAGAATATGAATCGTCTATGAATAAAGGCCCCGCGTTGAAATTCAAAGCTCTTTCCGTCGTCGACGTAAAGTTCTCCTTCGGCTGATTGAGAACTGTTAAGAGCAATCACCTGAAATAAGCACCATATGCTTAGGTTTCAAGAAGCCTTACGAAAGTATATTAGCTGCCCACAACATTCAAGCAGGCGAACGGTACATGAATGATGATCTCAGCTTGCGCATAGCTTCTAGAAAATGCGAAGAATACACATCCGGATAAGCTGAACAAGACAAGCAAGTCCGCTTGTCAAGGGTGAGGTTGCATGTCAGTTCCATCCCAGACCCTACTTCAAAGGTATCCATATTGGGTAATGGCGGCGGTGAAAGTTGTAAGCTATGAAGGTAAGTGCATACTTCAGAGTAAAATCATGGGCAAAAGCAAGTAGGCATCACAACAGAATCCTTGGAAGAACAGAACAGTGTAGGATCACACAATAAGCAGAATGAAAAATACAGCAAGCAGAGTAAGAATTCCGTTCGCTGCAAAAAGCAGTTAAGAAGCTTGCAGAGATAAGACTACTTAGCCAAAATTTTGAGTAAATTCGCATGACCACCGGTTATAATCAGCTAAATAAATTATCATGTTACATGCTTTAATAACTATTAACTATGCATATGATAAGGCTCTTCTTATTTGCAATGCAAGAGCATATTAAGAATGTATGGCAATTCATCCTAAGATACGAAAAATGTTGAACACATACCAGAGTGTATGGATCATGCACCATCTGCGTGGAGCTTCGGCGATAGCGGTCCTTCCTGGGTATGATAGTCCCAGCCTTTTGGAAAGCAGGAACACTTTCTTCAGACACCTCCAACTTATGGGTCATACCTCCCTTATATGCAGTTCCACTTCTCATATCATACCAGGACTGTCCTCCAGGAAGATATACAGATGCATGCTTAGCTCGCTGGACAAAGAAAATAAGAGAGGGTTTCAGATATGTGTATTAAGAAACTTGAGAGATGGGAGGGGCAAAGGTAATCATGAATATGATTGCAGATGAAGGAAAATGAAAAAAGGAAAAAAACTACAATGTAATTTTTTCTCAAAATATTTGCCTTCCGGAATGCAAATATTTTGCAATACAGCATGTAAATGCATAGATGGTAAACGCGTCTGCCTTTTTGGTTTCAGATGCAAATATCTTAGGAAAAAATGCAAGGATTTATACAGTACATCCATTAGTGTCCCTTATTAAAACATTTTTGCATACTGGAATGCAAATATTTTGAGAAACAGGTAACCCAATAAAAAAATGAGAGCAGAAGATCACTGGGGCAGCAGTTTAACAAGTACCTCAGAATACACTCCTTGCACCAAAATACTGTTTCCAACCATGAAAGCCTCATCATTGTTGAATGCAGCTTCATCAGCAGGGAATTCCATCCAAAGAGGACGCATCACTGGGACACCAGTTGTATTTGCCTCTCTAAATAATGTGTAGAAATATGGCAGCAACATATATCGGTTGTGAATTGCATCCCTCATGAGCGCTGTGTTGCGCTCTCTGCAATTGAAGGCAAAACATTAATGACTCACTCAAAAAGATATGTAACGACAGTATTAAAAAGGCATCCAGCATTAGAAATACATTCGACACTGCAATCCAACAACTTCAACAATTCATCAAATAGGCAGACAATCAAAGGGAGAAGCAGTTGTTTTAATTAAAACTCTGGGGCCTTCCTGTTCTAGGGGCCATCCAAAAGAGTTTCGTGTTTTGCCTCTCTTTCTATTCACTTTCATGTATGATTTAAGCCTGTGAAGGGCTAGATCATATGCTAACATTTGTCTGAATTGATGTGCTAGGAGAAAATTGATAATGCG
This sequence comes from Carnegiea gigantea, assembly GCA_029747015.1. Classification (NCBI taxonomy): domain Eukaryota; kingdom Viridiplantae; phylum Streptophyta; class Magnoliopsida; order Caryophyllales; family Cactaceae; genus Carnegiea; species Carnegiea gigantea. The sequence goes on from JAKOGI010000041.1 coordinate 1,556,348, forward strand.
CTGTGTGCACAACACTGAAAAAGACTATTTTGGGCAAATGATAATGCTCTATACTTCTAGACTTGCATTGCACAAGTCCTCACACAAGGTTAAATGTCCTCCCCGTTTGTAAGGGAAAGGTTGTGTGTGCCTAGCGCTTGGATCTGCTAGATCATCTACTAATAGCACACCGAATAGTATGATGAATCAATGCAAAAAGTGCAACTAGAGCTGTTCCTTCCTATCTAACAGAGATCACAACCCTATTTATCAAATCTTCCCCCCCCCCCCCAAAAAAAAAAAAACTACATTAAGATAATCATTAGATACACTACTCCCAGCTAGATTCCCGTCTTCCTTCTTTGCCTATCTAATCATAATTATGGTATTGACCTTTTCCCATAGCTAATTGACACCCAACTGTCCAACACCAATACGGATCCATCAGCATCATGCCAGGATTGCCATCACCACTACCACCTAGTGTAACTAAAGCCACCTATTTCCCTGCCATCATGATTCACAAAATCACCTAGGTCATGCCTTTCCTGAAGCTGCATGTATACTTAATTTAGTTTATAAAACAATTAGACAAAGAAAATCTAACATCCTCATCAATTCAAATTCAACTTGGAGTGTGAAAGATGCACAACGCAAATCCTTGTTGAGGCAGACGATAGAGAGAGGATACATTCGTAAGTTGCATCGGCACATTACAAGACAGTACCCCATCTACAGGCTAGTAGTGTCTCTTAGTAAATTAGAAGGGCAATTTCTTGACAATGTAAGTTAAGGGTGAACACCCCCCCCTTCCCCCCAAAAAAAAAGGCAACTTTGTAGAACTTGCATTGAGACACTCAAATTAAGAAAAATAGAAAGTCGGATACAGCCGTATAGCTATATTCTTGTACCATGTTATCTATTTAAGATTTGAAGACCATCCATTTTGTACTCCTTTCTTGTGAGACATTCATAAAAGTCTCCTTCCAGACTTCTAGCAGGTATAGGGCCACAAAAATCATGACCAAGAACGTTTGAAATGAAGCGAAGTGGTGTTTTATACTTCATACAGAAGGATGCAATGAGGTCATCATTCTAGAGAAGTAGGCGAATAAAGAGAATGATGTCTTACCCAAACAACCATGGTTCCCTTCTTTTTGTGTCATGATGAGCATGTGCACGGAAGAAAGGGTAGTAGGCACCCAACTGATACCAGCGCACCAACAACTCAGGCTCAGGGTTACCAAAAAATCCACCAACATCAGCACCTATCAGCAAAGATAACAGCAGTGAGAAATTGCATAGCATAATGATGTGCCTTCTAAACTAAAAGAATGCGACCTACCAGAAAAAATAATCCCAGTCAGTCCCATGGACAATACCATGGGAACGGATACCCTAAGGTGCTCCCATTCAGCTGTATTATCTCCTGTCCATATAGCTCCATATCTTTGACTCCCAGCAAAGAATGCTCTTGACAAGACAAATGGTCTATCTTTCCCCTCACCTCGCTTCTCAAGTCCACTAGCCGTGCCCATGTGAAAGTAATAACCATAGGCATTATGAATCTCCCTGTGCTCAACACCGCCAATATGCAATGCATCCCTTGGCATTGTAACCTGTTCACAGCAGTATTGAACCAGATCAGATGATGAACAGTCACTGGGCCACTGGCCATGGCAAATTCAACATGGCTCCATTGCCAAGGAATAATATTGACATGTTGAATATATACACAAACAAATTATCACTTGATGTAAGTACGCATACATCTCAGTACCATGCATTCTAAGAGGTCAGACCAATCCTCCAAAAGCAATATCCCCATTATGTTAGAGAAATATTAGAAGCCAAAGAAGTTCTCTTCTTGAATATGGATCTTGTAGACCAATATCGAATGAGCACCATTGAAAGTCTGACAAATAATTCAATTTGTAGGCATAAATGAAATGATATCCTAACTTTGTTATGGATACAGCATAATTTTACAGTACGGATAGAATGCATGTGCAAGGGGCACAAGGTGACAAGATCAGAAAAATGCCTTCACACCAAAATGTCAACTACCTACAAAGGATTTCATCATGTCCACCAAAAAACAGAAAAGAAAAAAGACACTAAAGAAGCTTACATATTCAGATTCTATAAGTATGGCTTAGGCTAGAAAAAATAAAATAAAATCCAAATCCTATCAAGAAGATCAGTCTTGATTGTCCCTTTCTGTTGTTAAAGTTCAACTTCAGGAAATGTAAACTGGATGCAGAAAGTAATAAAGTATCTATAAACAACTATAAGATGACCGTTACAGACATCATCAATTGTTGGTATACAGATCTTCCAGTCCTCTCACCCTCCTTCCCATTCACTGACCGCTGCTTAATGCTAATAGGCTGAACGACTAATAGTTGTAAGCAAAGGATTCAAAATTCAAATTTGGTAAGACGAACTCAGATGCTTCAAAAGAAAATTCAAAATCGATATCCACATTCCACATCCTATTTTAGAATTGAAACCTTACTGGATAAATATAAATATTTCAAATATATTAGGTTTGATTCAATTAATTTATAGGCTAATTGTATGCAAGACCAAAAGCTTCATAGTAGGATAAGCGTAGTAATTTCGCCAGTTTAGCTCCCAAGCCAAAACACCGAAGAGACATCTATATAGAATGAGGAATGAAAAAGCATCAAAATGTACAAAAAGAGAACGAAAGGCTTGATAAAAGACACCTCCGGTCCATTAAAGACAGATGGCTCGTTCATGTCGTTCCAAATGTACAGTGAAGATGTTGATCCAACATAGTTCTTGTAGGAGAACTTGTCAGCCCACCATTCCCTAACTTCTGGACTTAACATATCCAGGTACGAGGAGGAACCAGGCCAACACCATCCATCATAATCTTTCCCACTTGCATCCTTAACGTAATGCCCTTTATCTGAAGCTTCCTTATGAATATAGTAGGAGTCATCTCTCTTAATGTGAGGATCAACAATAGTGACCATACGCCTTCCCTTTGCAGCCAACTTGTTCTGCATCTCCTCAGGGTTCGGGAAAAGAACCCTATCCCAGGTGAAATACTTCTTCCCATCAGTATGCTCAATATCAAGCCACAATACATCATATGGAATATCATGCTCATCAAATTTAGAGTCAACATGGTAAACATCCTCCTCATCTCTGTAGTTCCACCTACATTGGTGATAAGCCGTAGCAAATAGTTGTGGCATTGCGGGCATTCCTGTCACAGAGACATATTGTCTAACTACATCCTTGGGCCCGGGACCGACAAAGAAAAATGCATCTATTACACCAGCTTCACCCATCCACAAAGTATCAATCCTCTTCTGATCCGAGGGGAGTGAAAGTCTAGACTCCCCAGCGTCCCAACCAGCCCCGAGAACATCAATCTGCATTTCAGCAGCATTTAGCCAAAAGAATCCTGTAGTACCATGTTCCTTACCATGGGAGAGCATGAAGGGTATGGACCCATACAGCCCAAAAGGGGACTCATGAAGATATTCAAACACATCCAAATTGAAAAGCCTATAAGGCTCAGAAAAATCAATCTCAGGACCCCTAGTAGGCTTAAGTGCAAGACTAGTAGCATGCTCAGGAATACCATAAACATAGTCAGCACCATGAAATGAGACATCGAAGCTAATAGATTGAGGTCCATAGGGCCTAGTATCAGTATGCCCTCTAAAATTCTCTTCCCAGTTGTCCCCTTCTTTTTTAACCCTCAATTGCTCAAAATCAAACAACCCATGAGAATTCAATGAAATTACACGCTTACCTCCATTTTTCTCTCTCACAAAGACCTCAAATGGATCCTTACGAAGCACAGCCTCATACCCATTACCCAAATACACCACAACCAGCGAAGAAAACCCAGAATCCCCATCAATCTTCTCCTCAGAAAACCTCTGCAACCAGAGCTTCTTCTCCAAAAACTCAGGCACAATCACCGAGGGCAACTCGAAACGTCTCTTGGGCGGGTTCAGAGATGGGTCCTCATCAATCTTGAGCCGCAAAATGCCATCTTGGTAAGCAGAAATCCTCAAAAGCAAGGGGTTTGATGCAGGATCTTGAGACCCATGATCTGAATCGTCTCCATTTGAATCTGGGTTCTGCTCACCTTTAGGTGGTGTGTTCTTGGGAACAAGCTTACCAACTAGATCTCCGTCAAAGATGGAAACATCGACGGCGATTAAAGAGCAGGAATTGGGTTTGCGAGAACGAGCTCTGCTGCAAAATGGGGTTTGATTGCAGTTGCGAAACTCATCTTTCTTCCACGCGGAAACTGAGGCAAGGAAGAGGATGAGGAAGACGAAGAAGAGGACAGAGAAATTATGGGTTTTGAAGTAGGTCATTCTGTGGAGCTATCTGGGGTGTGAGATCAAAGGGTTGATCTGATCATAGTGGGTTTTTTAAGAATTTGGGAAGATGGATTGGAGAAGAGAGATTGAAGGGGTTTTGGTCGACGCTCAACAGTCTTAACTCTTCACTCTTCAGTCTTCAGTCTTCGGCGTATGGCTGGTTCTTCGTCCTTGATTCTGGCACTGCTTCCTAAATTTGAGGGGGTTGGGGTTGCTGGTCTGTTACATGCCTGATTATATGCTCTCCTTGTTTACATATATATATATATATATATATATATATATATATATATATATATATTTAATATGTGTATGTAATGTATATTAATTTTTTAATATATATTTGTTAATATAATTCTTAAGAATATGTGTTCTCAAAATTATGATTTACGACTTAGTTAGATTGGAAGGGCATAGAAAACGAGGTATGAAAATGTCAAAATGGAGTTTAAAATATCCTCACACACTGAATTTTTTTTTTATGGGGAGGGGGTGTTAAGAAGGTGGTGATAGATTAAAACTGAACAAAATTGGGGAAAACAAAGTCTGATGTTATAGTATTTTAGGGTGTATAATCTCTTTACAGAACTCTTAAAGCTCAAAATAATTTTTCATATGGTAATTCATTGAATTTCTATTTGATCATGTGATGTGATTAAAATTCTCCATTCATTCTATATGTACTGCTAAATTGCAGCAAAAAGGAAATATTAATATAAAATGCATTTGCTTTGCAATATATTGTTGCAATGGCTTTTTAAGAAATAAAACCAATAATAATAAGTTTTCGAAAATGGAAATTTTGATGATGCTATGGACAAAAAATATGGATATCTTTAACCATAAATATAGAACCAAGTGAGAATTATACCACCTTTTATTTAATTTGTCATGACCACTCTAAAAATCAAATGTTTTTGCCTATAAACTTTAGTGTTCAAGAGAAGATGTGAGTACCATCGATCTTAGGTTCCATTTATTATCTTGACGTTTGCATCTCAGCTAAACCAAAAGGGAGAACATGATATTAAGTCCGAACATATTTATGTACCAATTGTAACATTAACTTGGTGACTAAATCTAAACTATAGATTAAAAATCTCTACCAAGATTGTTTCATTTAATTAAGCTATTTTCATCAAAAAAATTAATTACAGTTTGTCCTTTTCGACTTATTGTAAGTACTTATAGTTATTATCAACATTCAGCGATATTCAGTATAATTAAGCACCGTTAAGTACGTATTGAAAATACATAATTATAAATTCTTCAACCATTCAACATGTATACTTATGTTTCAACATAATTTAACATTTTTCAATAATAAGCACCAGTAAATACTTCACATAAGTAGAAAAAACATGTCTTTCGAATATTAACGCATTGGAGCACTAATCCACGAACATATTCACAACTTCTCTCTTCCACTCAACCAAAATAGTCATCAAAAATCTTCCCCTAGGTACAATATTACCATGTCCCTGAAGCAAATGATTTTGACTCATGGATCTCAAAAAGGTGAACGATCATGGAGTGGATCATCTCATGGAGCAAACTTCCTTTCAGATTACTAGAAGATTCAAATCAAGACTGCAAACATCTGACTTCTGCCAACCCAGTTTGAAATGAGACACATCCTAAAGCATTTATCACCTCTTGTAACTCAATATTATACCCTGGCCATAAAAGTGGAGCCAAAGGAATCAACCAATTCTACCAATTGTTATAGCAAGTTAAAAGTTAGATAACAAATGCTACAAGAACAATTGATGCCTAAAACATAAAGTTACACAACAATTACACATTTACAGTTTAACATCAGCAGCAAAATAAGACGAATGAGCAGGGAAATAAACTAGGAACACAAATGCATTAGTTCCATCACTACCCTAAGGCTTCCACAACTTCATCGTGCAGTCTTCACTGTAGGAAGCGACAAGGTTAATGTGAGGATGGTGAGTCACTCCAATCACATCCTTCTCGTGGACCTGGCAGTTTCAAATCCAACAATGTACCATGTAAGCCAAGGTAACAAAACATCTGCTGCAAAAATGTATTTCTGGATGTTTCTAAGCATTTTTTCATGACACACACTAGAATTTGAGTTTCACCATGTTTTTTTTTTTTTTTTTTTTTTTTTTTTGGTTTGCTTCTCTTTTTGCGGGGTGGGGTTTGGGGAGGGGGGAAGAAAGAGTATGCTGACAAGATAGTATACTTGTGATTTCATGTGAAAGAACCCCCCGGGGGGGGGGGCAGAGGTGGGAAGCTCAAGTCCACAGTTCCAACAAGAGGTGTTTGATGAGGAAAGTGAGATACATACTAGGCTTATTCAAAATACAAATGTGTATTTTCAATAAAGATAATGTTAGAATGGAAAATACCTTCATCAGATAATCCAGCTTCCCAGACTGGTAGCTGAAGCAGTATAAATTCCTGCATAACAGGAAGAAGGTCACCATGCATGATCATAAATAAGAACAACTAATTGTCTAGTGGTAAATACAACAAGTGACAAACAAATTAGTAATAATCGAACAAATTTAGTGATAATAATGATAGTAAATACTAGGTAATTAGTAGAAACTAGAAAAGAGAGATTGACAAAGTATTATATTAACGATACAACAATAGAAACCCTAGGAACAGTTTATCTGAGTTACTTTTTTCTAAAATATAAATAGGCCAATGGACAATTATCAGAACAACGGGTAGAGCCAGGATAAGATAAAACAATGCATTTGTTAAGGGGTTGTGACCCCCCCCCCCCCCAAAAAAAAAAAGAAAAAAACAAGTTGAGGTCTTGTAAAGGAGACCTCCACTTGGGTGTACAATGCAAATCCTATGGTAAACCAAGAGTCTAGACCCAAATCAAGGCAGAATCTAACATCATAATTGACGTGGCTGGCATATAGAATACCTGTCTTCACCGACACAATAAATCCACTCCCCTTTTGGTGACACGCAAGCAGCTACAAAATCTCCACCTTCTCTCTTACCAGAGGAGAAACTCTTCACAACCTGTATCACACATATCATTTGTACATAACGTTATGCAAAAGATCGAAGTTCAAAGCTGATGAAACAAATTTAACCTAATCAGCCTGACATCAAAAACATCTTATCTAGCATTATGACAAAAGAGTAACTTTTGCAGCACCTGTAAGCTACTTTTCACAAATTACAGCACGTTATGTGAGCGACTGACTATAATACTCCAACATGACTAATTCAGAATCATCACAACAATTCTAGCAAATGGATAGAAAGTTGCACGTTCTGGAAATTTGCCGACATACTATGCCCAATGGAGGATTTTCTACTTCATCCCAGAAATGACATGTCCAAGCTAGTTCAAGGTAAGAACACAACTTATTTATTGGCATGTACCAATCTGCCCACAGAATGCAGATTGGATTTCTCTCAGTAATGCAATCAATGCCATGCAATTCTTCTGCATGAATGGCCCATATCAAATCCTTAAACAGATATGTAGGGAGCGTACCTGCCCTTGAAGTGTCATAATGTATATGGATGATGTCTTGTTGCAAACAACAATGTGATCCAGATTCTTAGGGAAAAGATGAACGGAGTTAACAGAAGCATCTCCACCCTGGAAGCGTGAAACACAATTGCTAAATCACATATGATAAAAACCAAAATCCCCAAGCATAATAGAAGCGAACCACCAAACAAGATGGGATACCCTTAAAGGAGGGGGCGGTTTAAATGTCTGTAAACAATCAGTTGTCTTGACATCCCAAACCTGCTCCAGACATCAAAACATATACCAACCAGATCAGAGAAATGAGCAGGTTGCAAAGGCCTAAGAGAGAAAAATCCCCAATGTAATTCACCTTGACAGTGCAATCACTAGAAGCTGTGATCACACGGCTGCCATCATTTGTAAATATTGCATGGTTGACAAACGAAGTATGACCACGGAATTCTTTCAACAGCTTTCCAGACTTCAACCCGTGGATCCTGAATTCAATGAACAACAAAGATCAGAGTCAGAGTCAGCTCCTGAGTGCGGCTGGAGTCAGGTGGACGAATGAGCACCACCCAAGTAGACAGATTAGACAACATTTTCATAGGAAGATGAAGACCCGGGGGGGTGCAGGGTGCAGAAAGGGAAAGTGACCAAACAGGAGAACAATGAAATGCAAATGATAAACAAGACATAATCAATTAGTAGTTTGCAAAAATTGCCAAGCTTATCAGCTAGTTGAATCATGGAAAAGCGGAAATCACAGTGTGGAAGATCTAGACCTTGCAGTACTGTCGAAAGATGCACT
>JAKOGI010000041.1:1570000-1600000 GCA_029747015.1 Carnegiea gigantea
TGCACCCATTTTGCAATAATAGGAGTTGAGCATTATCTTGAAAATCCAGAAAGAGCAAATTTGCTGTTACCCTTTTCATTAGATCACTATCTAATTAGCTAATAGCTACACCATCATAGGCCTTCAGGTAAGAAGCATTGTAACAACCATGCATTCAAAAATGTGGCCAAATCGCGACGAAACGGCTACTTGGAGAGGTTTTGGAGTTGAGCGAATGGCGTTCATGCCGCGATATGGAACACGATTGTCGTATTACAGCGATTTTTCCATACCGCTACCAAAACCGAAATCACAACCGAAACCGCATTTTGAATCGTTACTAACAACCATGGGCATGCACTTCATCAAGTTCAAATCCTCAATATATTAGAAAGGCAACTATTCGACGAGTAAACATCTTTAAGATGATGGCAGAATGTATCCAACATGGTCAACAGAAGATTAAATGGACTGACCTTGGGCAATTTGTGCACGGCGCTTTTCTTTATTTGAATCTTGATAAGCCTGCAAAAAGTCAATGATAAGCCAAATAAGTACGTCAGCTTCCTGAACAAGCTTCCCAATTCAAAACATGGCACAACATGGTATATAAGCCGTCTAAATGAAACTTTGCAATTCAGCATATAAGAGACACAATTGCCTGGAGCATTGCAGTAGCTAAAACCGGAAAAATTATCAGCTCTAAGGAAAAAGGAGGGTCTGATAAAGGAAAATGTTGCCAAGGGACAGACAATCACTGCATAGATCCCTTTTTATTCGTTTAAGCAATAACCTTAGACTCTATTGAGTGCCACCATAATGCCTATTTCTGTAATATTTAGAATCACAAAATTTTTTTTTTGGGGGGGGGGGTGTCACTATTTAACATCTATATATGGTTCTAATGAAGCCATAATGCTTACTGAATTTGTTTACCAAGATATTTAGAACATCTCACCAGGTCTCACAGGTAGAATGGTTAGCGCCTCTCCACCTCTCCAGACCTCCAAAATAAAGTTTATTGTACACAATTTTCAAGATTCTTCAAAAAGCATCTGAGAAGATGTCAAATGGTGATGGCACACATACTGAGCACTAAACATTTGTACGTTACTAAAGGCCTACCCCAGAAAATTTAGCAGGTATGCAATGGGACTATAATGCTTAATGGCATTCTCGAATCATGCTTTACATCAACACAACACCAATGAGGCTGTTACGATCATTATAATTTTTTTGGGAACATTTAGAAAATCCCAGCAAATTTCAAAGATAGAGTGGTTATAGGCTTATAGCCTCTCAGGACCTTGGAATATAAAGGCTATTATACACAGTTTGCAGTAGAAAACACTTGAGACATTGTAAGACGACGATTGTACATTCTACAGACCATTCAAACATTCCAAAACCATTTGATGCTTTGTAGAGCAATTTGCACGTTTTGGAATCACATTTTGGAATACACAACATGATGCCAATGACATTACTGCAATCATTGAAATTGTATAAAGTGATTTCACAACATTCTTAGAGGTTTCAGTGGCACCCAGAGTCTTTCAAAACTCCAAAATGAAACCTATTATACATACTACATAGTTTCCATATTTCCGAAACAATGTCCAAACAGTTGCCAAAACTGTGGCTACATACTCCCATTGACCTCTCAAAATGTTTTTGACTGCTTCAGGACCAGTCTAAAGAGTTCAGATTAAAGGTGATCACTTCTAAATATGGGAAGGATAATTTAGGGTGGTATAGCAAGAAGAGTCCTTATGCCCATTGGGTGGGCTGCTGGAAATCTATCTTAGCGGGTTTGAAGCTTTTTAAAACTTTGGTGCATTTTAAGGCGACAAATGGCTCTAGGGTGTTGTTTTGGCATGAATATGTTTGGTGTGGTGATCGTCCTCCTAAGACTGAATTTCCTGATCTTTTTCGAATGGCTCGTTTCACAGATGCAATGGCGTAGGAATTGATTTCTTGGAATGGGGATCAGAGGCATTGGAACCTATCTCTTTTGAGAAGCCCCAATGATTGGGAAGAAAAAAGTGCTTGCAATCTTCTTGCTCAACTGGCTGACATGAAGGTAGCGCCTCAAGGCAATGATGAGATTGTTTGGCCTCAAGACCCTAAAGGGTCCTTCACTGTCAAGAGTTTTTTTAACACTCTTCATGATAGGTCGAGTTTCTCTGATTTTCATGGAAATGCCATTTGGAGGTCAAAAGTTACTCCGAAAGCTTGTTTTTTTTGCTTGGGCAGCCACCAAAGAAAAAATTCCCCGGAGGACCTATTCAAAAGAAGAAATTTCCATGGGCCAAGGAGGTGCTCTATGTGCCTTGAGGAGGAAGAATCAGTCCACCGCCTCCTTCTGCATTGTCGTTGTGTCTCCTCATTTTGGCATTGGTTCTCTCCTTGACAGCTCTGAGTTGGGTGCAACCTTTAAAGGTTAAAGATGTGTTGGTGGCTCGAAGAAGGATGAAAAAGCGTTGGGCTTTAGGAATTTGGAAGATGATTCCTCTATTTGGTGAACTAATTGGAAGGAACGGAACCGACGAATTTTTGAGGGCGAAATGCCCTTCCAAGATTTCAAGCTCTATTTTTTGAGAAAACATTGTATACTTGGAGTCACATTCTAAATGGTGGAACTAATTTGACCTTTTTGGATTTTGTAGATAATATAAGGCACGGAGCTTGAGGGCATGATATTTTTGTAATTGCCCCTTTTGTTCAAATTAAATTGTACACCGTTACAATGACTATTTTCCTTTCAGTCATTCTGAGATCATGCTTCAAAATCTACAAGATCAAACAATTAAAGCCATGACAATAGTCTAAATTCCTCAAGGAGATATTTAGACCATCTTAGGACATTCATGTTGTAGAGTAGCTTCAGCCACTCTGGAACACCAAATGAAGGCTATGACACAAATAAGGAACAATTTACACAATTTTAGGAAAAACATCCAAGGAGTCGTCAAATAGGGATTTGTAATCCTCTTGACCCTTCACAATTATTCTAAGGTGTTCCAAGACAATTAGTGACTTTTAAAGTGTATTGTAAACCATCATAATGGTCGTTTCCACGGTTATAGAATCACACATCAAAAACTCCAATATTTCCGTATAGTGCCTATTAAATTGTATTCAGAGTTAGAGTCGTGAAAGCCTCTCGAAACCTCCAAATGAACGCTGCTGAATTAATGCCAAACGAAATCAGAGTGCTTGTCAAATGGAAAGTAATCCATGCATTGAAGACCCAAATGTTTCTAGGTGCCTTAGGACCATTTTAAACAGTTTAGAATTCAATGGATACCCCCATAATGTATGCTCTCCACATTTTAGAAATACGCTTTAAATATAGAAAGTGATGCCAGTTAGTCTGTAACACTCATTTAAACTGTTTAGAGGAATGTTTTGACATACTAAGAGGTTTCAAGCTAGAGTGCTATGCGCATCTCATAGCTAATTCTGAAAGATGCACTGAGGCGTACCAAGGCACAATAAGCGAAGCAAAAGCACATGCATGACATACGCGAGGCCCATATTTTCAGCTAAAATGTTGGACGACAATACTGTATATTGTTAGCATTCTAATTTCACTTGTATAATTATTATAATCTTATTCAACAGTTGAAAGCTTTAAAAAAATAAGTAGTAACTTTGAAGAAATCATGTTCCTTGGCTGGGCCCAAGCTCGGCTATTGGATAACCTCCATGCTAAACAGGCACTAGATTTTAAATCAAGAAATTTGACGTTCTAAAATCAAGAAATGTCATGCAACTACTGAGGGAAACTGCATTAATTATCTTGGGAAGTATATCAATTTGAATGAAGCTTGAAGATTTGATAGTTACTATCTCATCTCTCCCTCTGTAGCTACCAATTTCGAGAGCTCAGCACTTCAAATTTGGTATTGCATCTTATCCATAATTTATTAGCCACATCACATACAAGCTTTCAGACAGTAGACAACTTTCATCAACCCTTAGCAACATTTTTTGGGCCGGGGGGTCCCACGAGGAGACGGCGAAGTTGTCAGCAATGAACTAAACAGAACTCCAGCATGATAATTAGGCCTTTGTCTAATATTACGGGTATTCAGCATGGCATCCTGTATCACAGGGCAGGGGACACCCAGACAACATGGTGCAAGAGCACAAAGAGAGAAACAATGGCAAAGCGAGAACCTCATGTGGATCAAAATATGTCCGAACTAAAAGATGTTCTAGCCGCAAGTATCTCTCCGGCTGTTCTTGTTTCATCACACCCATCACTTGGGTTTGCCTCAAAATTGCCCGGGCTGTGTCCAGCTCTCGAAGTTCAATCATTTCTAGAACAATCTGCCAAAAAAATAAACAAATGAACAACTTCACCCATGTCCAACTACATATCGTAAAAACAAAAAAATCAAAATTTTCATTGATGGGCACAATCAACGTCCTAGTACAAGACCTAAAAATCCAAAGAAATCATACTCAACCTCAAAATTGGACATAACAACGGGAAACTGAAAAACGGAAATATTCACCTGCTCATACAAATCCTCCAATTTCTTTCTGGGTAGTTTGAGTTGAGACACTTGAGGCAAGACGGCATCCCACCTACCACCATTGATATCCGCAATGAAGGTCTCAAGACTATCCACTGTGTTCAGAGACACTTGGCATTCGTTCTGCAGTGTCTGGAATGTTTGATGCAACGAATTCTCTTTGCAAAACTGAAGCACTATCTTAATCACACTGCAACAATCGCAAAATTTTCAATTGGAAATTAAAAAAAGGGCATTCAGAATTCATAGAGACCAATAATGATTAATGACCATATTTGTACACAAGTGAAACAGAATAAGGACGAAGATGGGAGAGGTGCTCACTCTCTAGCTTCAATTTCGAGGGTAGACATTGTTGACGTTCAAAACGTGGTCGAGGAAGCGAGGGAGTGCAGTGTGCCCGCAGAGAGAGAGAGAGAGAGAGATTTTACTTAGGGTTTTGCGCTGTAATTTCTGTGCGATTATGAGTGGAGAGGGGGAGATGAATGAGACACCCACAAGCGTCGAACCGGGGTATACCGACCTAGGTAAAGCAAGCAAAATATCAGTTGCAAATTCCCCCCCCCCCCCCCTCCTCAAATAATGAATAAACTTTGACGCAGAGATACAGTTAGGGAGACTAGCAGTTTTTGTTTTTTTTTTTTTTAAGGTTCTTTTTCATTGAAAAAAGAGTTTGGTAATTTAGTAATTGACACTGCTATTTACTTAATTATATTATTAATTTTATACTATTTGAATAAGAATCGAGCTTTTTTTTAAAGGTATGGTCGAATAGTAATACGTGGTCATTTTTTTTTTTATTGCGTAGCTGTTTTATCGTAGTCAAGTTATTGTTAACCTATAACGGATGCTAATTGGTGTTGATCAGTCCTAACCAATGTTAAATGCTAAAGATAAATACTTATGATAAGTTGAAATCTTGAAGAGAACATGCACTTGAACCAACATGTGTTAATAGGGTCACTTTTTAAAAAAAAAAAAAAAACTATCATAAGCACTTATCATTAATATTTAACATTGGTAAGCAATTATCAACATAGATCAACAATCTTCAACACATATAAGAGTTTCGTAGTAGCTCATGTAAATTATAATTCAGCAAGTTTTACAATGCAAGTGAGTATATCTAACAACAGGCATATCTAACAACAGGCTTCAATTAGGCTAATTCGATTGGCGAAGTTCGCACCAAAAAAATTTCAAAAACTCTACTCCAACTAATAAAAAGGATGTTAGAGTATACTAATATATTACGATTGGTTCATTAAAGTTGATACTTTCCATCTAATTACACCATATCATGTTAATAAAAGTCCATCGTTCATTCTGTTTGCATATTTATAGTGATTAGAGGAGTTCCAGTTCAAGCGGAAATGTGCAATACTAGTCATGTATTTTGAGCTCAACCCTCTTATTAATTAGGCCGATGCAATATTTTTGAGAATATTTGAATTTAACATGCATAGGTCATATTAATTAAGATTTGTGTCCATTTAAATTTGATCAGAATCTAGGAAATGGATGATAAAACCCGTACCCATTTAGAACTCAAAAAACATGCCCCATTTAAAACTCGAATGCCTGGTGGAAATGCATTTTAAATGAGTATAGACCAGATGGCAGATGTGGGTACGGTAGGGGTACATGCATCGGGCGGACGGGCCTCGTACCCGTAACCCATTCTTTAATATGTTGAAAAAGAATTCCAGGCTAATGTTCTCTTGGTCGAAGTTCAAGCAAACCTTTTAGCAAAGCTTTATCCATTAATTTGCTTCAGTTCACATTTTCTTGGACTCCAAAAATATGACAATTTTGCAATCCCTTGATGATCCAAAATAATGCATAATTTGAATCATTTAACCCGGATGGACGCGTAAATGCTAGCTTTACCCCGGTCTATGAACGCGGTCACACACATAGACCTTAAAATTCAACATACAGACATTGGGGATACATCTAGAGAATCAACATCAAATACTTGTCTAGAAATAACATGAACATGAAGCTGTTTCGACTTTTGAATGCTCCATGGCTATTGGCTATGATCAAAGGCACGACGAAAAAGCAATCGCTATTACCATCGCGTAAAAACGACAAATGGGCAAAATATACTTCTAACAAAATTTTCTGTACAGAGTTCAACTGCTACCAGAGAAAACAATATGATTTTCAATCATTCGGATTCGGAAGAAAGTCATCTTCCGCCAAACAATGACTCGAAAAGTGCAAGTTCCTCCTCCTGCATCAGTATGTACCCATAAGCAACAAATTTCAATGGTCGCAAAGATGCAAGGTAGCGTCTAAAGACTCCCTCTATTTCAGAATAACTTCCTGATAGACTTTTCATAAATATTAGAGGCAAGGTGAGGTCCGATATTTAGGGTTGGAGACAGCCCAACAACATAGGACAGTCGTTATGAGATCAAGAGAAGGTTTTGTGAGATAAAACCAACAATACGTACCACCATGGCATTAAATTCTGTTTCCTCGTCGATTGCACTAACAACGGCAGGATCATCCAAGAGATCCTAAAATGCAACACAACAGGCATGCAGACGAAAAATCAGCTATCATCAGAACTCATTGTGAATATTTCTCAAATCTTTTTTTAACTAGAGTCTTAATAAGAACAATTCTGATCAGAAAAGAAAATATGGCCATTCTTTGTCGGTTCTCCCAACAATAATATGCATTTTCATACAACTAGCCCGGCTTTAGAAGATCACAAACCCTAGAAAATTTTATGAGCCACAACACAAAGTTGTTAAAAGGATGCAAACCATGGCTCTTACAAGAGAGAAGTGTTCTCAGCAGATGTCAAGAAAGGGTCAGAACTAAATAGGAGAGCTCTCCATGCAAGCACCGCACAGTAGTCTCATGTCCGGATGATATTAGGATGTTGATGCAAGTATTTTCTTGAAAACCTGAAGTAATACTTAGTTTTCTAGCCTACTTTTACCGCATTACTGATCAAGTGAAATCCCCTTGGGAATAAAATAAATATTTCTAGAAGGCACTGACCACCCACAGACATGGATGTCTTTGGATATCTGACAGACGGCACCGTAGATTGGAAGTCCATAGGCTTTCTTGCACACGACGTGCGCGTAAAAGCAAGGGAACTCGAACTATCCCAAAAAATGAAAAGTAAAAAAAGCAAGGGAACTTACATCGTCAGCAATTCGTAATTGGCCGTTCTCATCCTGCATCAAATCAAGAGAACACAAGTCATTATAAATATTCAACCAAGTCATTTTATGTGCAAGCATCGGCTTCAGAAGATAAGGTAGAACACAAAACATGCTTCATATAAATTACGATGAATTCACGCAGAGTTGAAAATGAACAAGATAACTTGTAAGCACTCGACAGTATGAGGGAAACGGCGAAATGCCCTTAATAAACAGGTAAGAAGATTGCCTGAAATGAAGTGATATGCCCATAGTACCTTAACAGCGACAAAGAGAAGTGGATCGGATGGTGTGTAAATCATATAATTGGCTCCATCCTGACGAATAAAGGAAGAAGATGAGATTGTGAATATCTCCATCTAAGATAAAAAATATTAGTCGACAACATGCATATAAAGAACCGAAGATGGTGTCACTTGGCCTCATAGAACTAAACAGAGTAGAACACTACCAGATGGAAGAACGTAACTTCCACGCCTTCCGTTGGCACGCCATCTGCACCTTCACCGCCATCTGCATAAAACATGATAACAATCTTCAATTTTAGAAATGTACTTCCAAGCTTTAAACCAAAAAAAAAAAGGGGTTCAATAGGCCAAGGGGAAAAAAAAGAACAATAAGGTACGTGTGAATAGCATTTCCAAAACGAGTCAATCTCGATCATTTTGTTAATTGCGAAATTACAAATCCTGAAAATAAATATTAAAATGAAAAAAATAAAAAACTTCAATTGAAGGAACTTGGAAGAAGATCATGCCAGTTTTGCAGGTCACACAGACACACGCATACCCAAAAGAAAAAAGGGGAGAGGTTAGAGAAGCACCTAAATCAAATTCAAATATGTTTTCCTCCGAGTAGCAGAATCCGCCACGAGCTGTATAACAAAACCTATATTGCAAAACAAGCACAAATGAGATAGCACCATTAGGACAAGCAGAAAGGCAAAAATATAGAATGATGGTTTAACAGATAAAAGCAGTAATTACAGGATGCCTTCTTCAAGCATGGTCAGTTTATAGAACCTTACCCACTGTGTACCAAATGCATGTGTATCTTGGCAAGGGCATAGGCTACATTAGGGAGTAGAGATTTGAATTCATCATCCCCCACCTAGAAAATGAAGGGCCATCAGAACAAGGAATTTGATAAGTAAGAATAAAAACATCACAGCCAAACCAAGCCATTGACCAACAGACAGCTAATCACCATCAATTCTTTTTATAATCCCAAAAGAAAGAAAAAGAAAAGAAAAAGAAACCAAAGAATCTACAAACAACAAAATTGGAAGAAAGGTAGGAAATACATTTCCCAACATTGAACTTTGAGATGCAGGGAGAAGGGCAACAGTAACCCTTCAACTCATTACCACTTCTCATTCAAAGATGTTTGGATATAAAGCTTTTATCCAGTTTAATACTTACATTCTATATTTTCTATTCACTTAGGGCACAGTTCATCATATCATTGTATGCTTAGTTTAAAAAAGTGCGAGGCACACTGAGGCGCATAGGGTCCCAAAGCGTGAGGCGCAAGGTGCGAGGCGAAGGCGCACGCATCATGGATGCGAGGCGCACTTCTATGCAAATTTTTTTTAAAGTATTTCATATTTCACAAAGCATATTTTGTAGACACAAGTTAAATAATGCATTAAAAATGTGACTAGACATCAATAGGACTACTAATACCTCAAATAACCTTAAGATATGTTATCTTATCATCATAGTTCCCCCATGCACGTACTTACAATATAAGTTTAGCTCACCTTTTAGCTCCTAAGGAAGGAAAGAAGAAAAAAGGTAAAGGCAAGGCGAAGAAAAAGAAGAAAAAGGGGAAAAATATAGCCTCGCATCCTTGAGGTGCACCTCATCCCCTCCAAGGCGCTGACCTGGTAGCCTCACGCCGAGGCGCGCCTAGGCGTGCCTCAGGCCGGCTTTTTTAGCCTAAGATTGGCAAAAACCGTGCTTTAAGCACAGTTGATCCTGTATTTCATGAGTTAAGCTCAGGCTTTGAATGATTTCTCAACAGGTTAAGCTTAAAATTGGGCCTATGATCATCTAATTGCTAAGCATCTTGGAATTACCACTCAATCATGTATCCAAAGTCCACACAAGGAAGTTTAAATCCTGAGGATTTTCAAGTGCATGCTTTTACAAGTTCCAGCATATCTCTACAGTTTGGTTGGGAGAATGTTGTAAGGAAAGGAATGGAAGCAACAGAAAATAGTGACTTTCGGCATTCGGTTAAGATACATGCAACGGCATAAGAAAAAAGACCCCTCAAGCAGTTTAGCTACCTGCAATGAGGCTGTAAAGAAAGGAAAGGAATTGACCAGAAAGGCTCATTAATAGAACTAAAATTTCAAATCCAACTGGAGGACTTTTTGAAGGCTATTTTCATTCCTTCACTAAGCCACTCAAACCCCACCGCACGGCCGGGGGGAGGGGGGTGCTTCACTCCTTTTGGCTCATATTTAGTTGAATAAATGGATTTGCTAATTCTGTTCTCTCTTTCCCCCTCCCTCTTGTTTCCATGCTTTCCCTTTCTTTCTCACGAGTCACCACTTAGAAAACTAAAACTTGTCAGTCAATGTACCTCATCCAAACATTGTCACTCTTACATCAATTCCCTTAAGATTAAATGTATTACAGAAACCTACAGGAAAGATCAAATTACACAAACAAGACATTGCTTCCATAATTCCAGATCCCACACACTTTCGTAATCCATTCCTATAGATTAAACTAAACTGTCATTCTCAATTAAGATATGGCACACCAGTGTTCAGAACATTGGTAGGGTGAAGCACATAAAAATGCAAGAGACTACAATGAGAATCTCTTAATCATGCAAAATCCTATAGCTAGAATCTGATGTAGATGGCAATCACAATGTCCATTCCCAGATTTCACTAGATCACTTTCATAATCCATTCCTATAGATTAAACTAAACTGTCATTCTCAATTAAGCACACCAGTGTTCAGAACATTGGTAGGGTGAAGGACATGAAAATGCAGGAGACTACAATGATAATCTCTTAATAATGCAAAATCCTAATGACACTGTCCATTTCCAGACTTCACTGGATTATATAACCTGCTATGCCATTTTGCTTTATTTTGAATAGTTAACAAACATGCCCAAGTAAAGTTCTTTCCAATT
Source organism: Carnegiea gigantea (assembly GCA_029747015.1). Taxonomy (NCBI): domain Eukaryota; kingdom Viridiplantae; phylum Streptophyta; class Magnoliopsida; order Caryophyllales; family Cactaceae; genus Carnegiea; species Carnegiea gigantea. The sequence goes on from JAKOGI010000041.1 coordinate 1,580,878, forward strand.
TGATACCCCATGCGAGTCAAATCACGTACTATAGGTGACCATTATCTTTTACATAATGAAAAAGTTCACCACATCAAATGCATAAAGCAATCTTGTTTACAGTAAATAGACATACAGTAGACCATCCTCCAAGATTTGCACTCTTCACAACCATAATAGGCCTGTAAAACAACAAATATCCTTTAGATATAATATCCAAAGATAGTAGCAGATTTGCCTGGTTTTGGTAGTAGAAAACTTCCCTTTTACCAAAACAATATCCAAAGATGGCAAACATGACATCACAACATTAGATTTCTTAATGCAACAGTGCTTACGTATCAACAGGACATAGCAGCATACAATCATCCCCTTTAGAGTTTGCAAACACTCTCCTTATCATGCACTCCAATGGGAGGTTATCGATGGGGTCCACCTGCACATACAAGCAGATGGTTAACATGGCATCACACAACACTAATATATGAAATTATCACCATGTGAGCAGCTCATTACCAAAATTATACCTCAATCAGACAAAATCTAGCAGTCACTTACACCAACAAACCAACAAAATAACTCATACAAATACTCAAGTTACAAATTGAAATTACCAGAACAAATGCAGGGCATTTAGGATATTGAAGAAACAGATCTCTAAGCCTAACTTTAACCAAAACCACCGAGTTCATTCAATGATTTCATTTTACCGACTCGCAATGTCCACAGGCAGTTATAGATTACAAATCTGAAGAACACACTTAGTAAAAGCCATCAACCAACCAAGCCTTAACCTGGCTTGGCCAACTAGCCAACTACAGAGGATCGGCATCGTAGGTTTGTGCAAAAAGGTCCCAACCGACTTTAACTTTGCCCTCTAGACTGTCTAATACCCATGAGAGTTAGCAAATTTGGTCAAGTACTGGTCACCTGACCAGCTACAAACCACATATAACTGCAAGCTAAATGTGAATTCCAACTCCCCGAAAAGCCCATTTCTGAATACAAGTTCCATCAGTCATTAAGGTTAAATGTCTACTAATTATGTTAACAATGAATCATATAACAAACAAAATTCAACAAATACATAGCCAAATTCATAAAAACAGTAAATTCAAGCACCCAAAAATAACACAAGCAATAAAAGGGTTGAAGGGCACTCAACAATAGTGGCAATTCGATGAGGGGCAACCATGAGCACACACCCAACGTCATCAACCACAAACCCAGCTGGGGGCTTGGGCAAGGGCAGCGGCACAGAATCCTCAGACCTCTTGGACTTCCTCCCACCCTCTCTCTCCAATTCCTCCAAACTTTCTCCCTCCTCAACAATCTCAATATCCCCCAAGCTGAAATCCTTGGGAACAGCAGTGCCCTTCTTTTTCTTCTTCTTATTGGGCTTCACCGACCTACTTTGCTGCTTGGCAAAGCAAACAATGGGTTGCAATTGCAATCTTAGATGGGTGAGAGAGAAGGGTTTAAGGGTGGAAATGCAGATTGAAGAGGGAAAAAGAGGCAGGATTTTAGAGGGTTGAAGTGGGGTTTTGAAGAGAGTTTGAAATACTGATGAAATGGATAACGCCATGAGTTTTAGGATATGTGATTTTGAATGGAGATGAAGAAAGGATTGAAATTTGCAAGTGTCAGATTGGGTTGGTAGGTATGGCGCAGAAGAAAGGGAGGAATTTTTGGCGGGTTATTGAGAGGAATCGTACACACGTTATTGAGAGGAATTTTTGGTGGGTTATTGGGAGGAATCGTATAGCGCGACCACGGCAGACAGCAGATTGGGAGTCACCGGATGAAGATATCAAATCTGGACCCTGGGAAGAGATTGAATTTATATAGTTGGCTTTGTTTCAAATTACACTGAGAATGAAGGAACACTAAAGCCTCAGCATAAAGCGAAAACAGCATGTGAGATAATCAGTGCCCAATATGGACATTTCAGAGACTGTGAGCCAATATATAGATATTTAGGCATGTTTGACAAAATTAGCTCTTTATATAATATATAACAGTTTCACTGTATTTGGATTGGGATTAGAGGAGAGGAAGGGAGGGGAAGGAGAGAGAAGGGAGGTTAATTAACCCTTCTTTTCCTTATTTGGGAAAAAAATAATGAGGGGAAAGAAGGGAAACACTTAACCTCCATTAACCCCCATAATCCAATTTTCGTTCCCCTCAAATTGGGGGTGAATGGAGGGGAGGAAAAGTGACATATTAGTAATTTTTCCTTACCCCTCCCTAGGCCTGGCAATTTTACCCGAACCCGATGGACACCCGATTCACCCGATCCAAAAAATCGGATGAAAATCCGACTAAACGGGTGAATTAAACGGGTGATAGATCGGGTCGGATTCGGATGATGTTCCACCCAACCCATCACCCGACCCGCCACCCGCTTAAATAATATATATATATATATATATATATATATATATATATATATATATATATATATATAATATATATAATATATATATATATATATATATATATATATATATATATATATATATATATATATATATAATGTAACCCTAAATCTGGCCTAATTCCTTCAGACTTCAGTTGAATCAGTTCACCTTCTCGACGGCTCCGCTCCTCAGCCACTCACCAAGTCACCAGTTCACCTCCTGCTCCTCCTCCGCTCCTTAGATTTCTTCAATCTTCATTTTTCGTTATTCAAGCTTCGGCAGACGCAGTCGGCACTCAACCACTCACCAGTTCACCTCCTCCGCTCCTTGTCATCGCCTGTCTTGTTCGCCAATCGCCAGAGTATGAGAGTTGCCAGAGACCGGCGCCGGCGAAGTCGCCACTTGCTCTGAAGCCTGAAGTCGCCGCTACGTTTGGATCCATCTCCGAACCTGCTCACCGCTGCTTCGAGCTTCTTCTCAGGTACATTTCTCATCGTTTATGATGTTGATGATTCAATATTTTAAAAAAATACATTCGATTTGATTCGCTTGTCATTGTTTGTTATGTGATAAGTCGAATTTTGAGCTTGGATTTGGGGTTGTTCATGATTGGATTTGGGATTGTAATTGTTTGTTCTGTGAGGTGACGAATTATGTGCTTAGAACTTCAGGTTGCCTCGAGACCATGAGGATAGAACTTCAGGTTCACCAATTCTACCAGTGTAGTCACCAAATTGCAAAAATAAGCAACTATCAATGGCAAATATTCATTGCTTAGCCCCCTACACTCAAGAACCCAGGCAGGTTGCCTTGAGACCATGAGGATTGCTTGCACGCCCACTAAAATAGTTGAGCTAGGTTGATATATAGATCTATAACTCTGAGGCTTGATACAGCCTGGGCTGTGAGCTTGGCTCAACGGGTTATCTAAGAGTATGTGTTCGTTTGTAATGTGCCCACTGCTTACCCTTGGAAACTCACAACTATCAAAATTTACTAGTGAAAACTTACCAGTTGTACCTTGCAACTGCATATCCTTGGAATCATTAGATTTATCAATACCAGTATGTTCTGATTTTAGTTGAGCTTCTGCAATGAGAAGACAAATGATTCAGTGATCCACCTGTTGAAACTGCAAGGACTTGGTAGTTAATATAGGTAGTAACTTACCTAAGACTCTATCTCACTAGTCATTTCATAATTCGTACTTACAATAGGACCTTCCCTACCATGCTTGAGCATGGTAATCATTACGCAGAAGCAAAAAGAGCCATTAACACGCCACTGCCACAGAATTTGAATATATTTAGTAGAATTATGATTACTAACTAATTTTTTTTTAAATGATGGTCATTAGTTAGTGATGATCTCTACATGGGTGGCACTTGGTAGTTCGTTGAAGAGAATCGAAGTTTTGTGTCTTTGTCTCTCCAGACATTGTGTTATAGTTGATTGACTTGATTCATTCTTTGTCTCGAATTATTTGTTTGTAGAACATTTAGTCTTTGGACAATCCTCTCCCTTTCTTCCAAATTAGACAATTGGTGGTTGTTATCTTTATCATTTGTGGCAATCATTGTATTTAAGAATCGGGCATGTGGTTCCCGACCCATTGGTGTTGTATGTAAATATGTAATTGTCCAGATTTTTGAAATTTATTTCAGCAATAAACGAATGAAATGATATAGAGCACGTTTCACCCGTTTCACCCGTTTATCACCCGTTTCATTCGCGGATGACGGGTGGATCGGATGCGGGTGAGCGGATGAGCGGGTGACGGGTGGATCGGGTGGACTGGATGGATGCGGGTGGAGGCTCACCCGCTCCAAACCCGACCTGTTGCCAGGCCTACCCTTCCCCTCCCTTTTCTAATTCGAACATAACACATATAGTTAGTCTCCCTTCTCTTCTACTTCAAATCCAAACAAAGTAAATACATTTTTCCTCCCCTCTCTTCCTTTCCCCTCCATTGCCCTCCCTTTCATTAACCTCCCCTTTCCTCCCCCTCTAATATCCAAACATACTCTTCAGGTATCAGATAACTACTTAAGTAATGAATAATAGTTCTAATCTAGCTGTTAATGGATAACTATTTAGATGAGCGGTTGAAGCAAATACGTTCGGTAAATTTAGTTGCTGAGTTAACTGATCAATGTAAGTTTTACATCATCTGTAAGTAGAGGTGTCACTCCATGTGGCCAAAATAGTAAATCAAAAGTCGGACACATTGGCAGCGTTATTTGCTTTTTTTTAAAGTTATCGGTATAGATTATAGATATAGAAAGATTCAGGGAGTCTTGGATTTTTTTTTTTTTAAAATTTTGATTATAGATGTAGTCATATAGATAGATTCATGGCAAAATCGAGATCCATACTAGGAGGTGGTGGTGGTGTTATAAAAAGTCATGATTCTTTTTGTGTTTAATGTGGCATTTTAGAAAAGTAAAGAACAAAAGCATGTTTGTGAAATTGATGGACTGCCTTACTAGAGGCGAAAACCCACCTTGATTGAATTTTTTTCTTAAATAAAGCGGAAAGGAGACAAATGAGAATGACATTGGCATTAGCAAGAAAGATAATGAGACAAGAAATGATCATTGCATAGCAAAACAGTTTTCTCTGATTGATTTCAGACAGTTGAAGAATAAATGAATTGATAAATCTTTGATCTTCAATCTCAGTCTTCCATCCCCATTATTCTACTGAAATCCTCATTATTGTCTTCTCTGCATCCTTGTCTAAGTTTCTCCCACTCTACCTTCGATGAATCATCTGGCTTTGCAGGCAAAGCCTCTGGTTATTTGGTGATGTAATGACTGAGTAACCTATCAGAAATCAAAATCTAGCAGTGATTTCTGGGTAAATATTGGAGGTTTGGAGCACATTAAGGATATAATACTAACTTCAAATCAACTGCTATCTCAGCTGCAAACTGCTTCAACTGCAAGGCTTCTGATTATACCGGAACAAGTACCTAAATTGAAATTCTCTTCACTCAACTCAATGGCACATTCGCTTCTATTTAAGCACATCTGCAAGTAATACACAAAATATGAAATAAGCAAAAATGTCAAATTACTGGGAATCAGAACTGGCAATTGGGAGGTGTGAGTTGGGTCACGCCCATTTAATTTGATTGTTTTCGGGTTTCCCTGTAACTTCTTAAAGCTATCAAAACAGAAACTTCTGCAAAAGATAAGCAGAGCATGATTTGACTAATTTGAGGTTCAATTTGGGTCTGTCAAGTTTGTGTTTTCCTCGGAAATTCGGAGTGGAGGCTCGGTGGCACTGTCTATGTATTTTCTGGTACTACAGCATAGATTTTAAGAACATTCAGAGATCAGCACACAATAACTGTCATTGAAAGAAATAAGAACAGGGATTTTTCCTAACCTTTTCCACCACAGAAGCAGAATTTGGATCATGGCACGCTCCCTTGAGGTAGGACCCACAAGCTCCGGAAGGGTTGCCAAAACTGGCGAACTTGATGGAAGAAATGTGTGAGCCATCAAGGCAGCTTAGCTTTGCTGTTGGTTTGGCATTTTTGGTCTCTCGTAGTTCTGTATTCCAAGTTTCAGTGGAGACAGAGGGATGATCCTCTGACACGAGACTGCAAATTCCTGAGGCTTTCCTTTTGGAAAACCTAATCTGAGTTGGGTCTCCACCTGTTTCTTCTAAAATTACCAGCACATTGCCTGATGGCTTAAACCAAGATCGTGGAACGTGATACCTGTTAAGACATGTAGGTCAAGCTCTAACATTGACTAGCAAGCTTAAAACTATTTTCATTGAATACTAGTGAGATGCGACAACCCCCCCCCCCCAAAAATGCGGGAGAAGAATAAAGAAGAAATAAAAAGATATGGGTATACTTTAGAATTGGCATATGAGAAGTATTTTTTGATATTTCAGTATCTTTGTAGTTTATGTTTTAGGAATTTATTATCTTTTAGATATCTTCTCAGCTAGCAAAATAATATGCTCGTTATTAGGTTATGTATTTGTTTCCTCAATGTTTTAGGTTATTCTCTATTTAAACTCCTTTTATCATGTATTAGCAGTGCAGACTTGAATAAATTAAAACATTGAGTATTTAAAAGTTTTTCTATGAATTTTTTCGGCATGGGAATTACCGTCCTACCTCAAATTTGGCATCAGAGCTTGCAATCTTACCCTACCACTGCCTCGGCATTTTTTCCTTTTTTTTTCTCCTTCGTTCATTAAAAAAAAAAAAAAAAATCCAATCCAGAAACCCTAGCCGCGCTACCAGCGCTCAACCTCGCCACCAGGCCATCGGTCACCGCCGCCCGCCACCAACCCTCGATCCGCCGACCCCGATCGACCACAAGCCACCTGGCGTCGTATCCCTAAACCCCAAAAAACTCGCGAACCCTACGTGCGATTTTGGCCAAATTTTCGGTCCGAGACCCTCAATTTGACCTCAATCCGTCAAGTACTCCCAAAATTGACCTTGCCCTGCTATTTCCCACTGCATTTCGCCCCAACCCCTCCATCAATTAGGCTAATTCACATCAGAACTGGTTCAATTGAGTCTTTATCCAAGTCGCGAAACCCTAAGTAGCGAAACGACTTGTGCTTGCAAACTGAAGGTTGTTGTGCCTTCGGTCATTGTCAGAGAGGGCCGAAACCCCCTTGGTCGTGGTGTGCCGCTAGCGTTGGCCCCTCGTCTTGCCGGAGATCATCCTCGGTGGCTCAAGCTGTTCGTTGTTGCTATTCGCTGTTGGTGCTGTTCAAAGCCCTTATTGCTACGGGTTCAACCTCCTTGCTGCTGCTGTTGTGACCCCTGTGCTGGTGCTATTGTTGTTGTCAAGTAGCTGCTGGGGAATTCGGTTCTAAATCTGGCTTCGCTTTAGACTGTTGCTAATTTAGATTCATGACATTGACATGGTGTTGCTCAAACTGGCACGGTCATTTAAACAAAATCTTCCAAACCAATTTTCCTAAGTTGCGACTCAATTGCATACTTCTATGCCATCTTTGAACGACCTCCTTGGATTGTTGGAAAAACTTGAAATCCTTTCGGCTCAAGTCCACCGAGACCCTCCAGCATTCATACAAGATGCAATAGTGCCCCTCAAAGGAGTTTTGCTCTCAGAAGAGCTTGCAAATCATGCAAATTTTGATGTCCACATTTCTCTTGCTTTATGCCTTTCTGAGCTCATTCGGTATCACACCAAATCCCCCTTTTGAAGATTAGTTGATGAAGAAAGCCATTCAAGTTATTATGTCATCTTTTCAAGCCCTATCTGATAGTGCTGACAAGTCATACCACAAAAAAGTTCGCATATTTGAATCCATGAGCAGAGTTACGTCTTATGTGGTGTTGTTAGATCTTGAATGTCGTGGACATTTTCCACAATCTTTTAGCATTAGTAAAAGATGATCATTCTTCCATGATGCTTGCATATGTAGAGTCCATCTTCTTGGGCATTCTCACTGAAGCGGTGACTTCTTGTTGGAATTTCTTATTTCCATACTCTCTCGAAGTCATCAAGTTATCAGTAAAAGGGTATTAGAGACACGTGCATCTCATATTCCACTACAAGAAATCCTTTCATCTATAGATTCAACGATGCACAACAAGGAGAATGAAGGTCACAATGGTCAACCCCCAACACAAATTATAGAAAGTGATGCTTGTAATGCTAAACTAGATGAGGAGTGTCGAAAAGCTACTTATGAATCCAAGCCTGTGCCAATTGCTAAGGACATTCAGTTTTGGTATCCAGAAGTTCAACATGTGCAGACGTCAAGACTAGCAAGTCAGCATGTTGATTCATTTATCCCTAATAAACTCCTAGTTGGCAAGAAGTTACAGTCGGTGCTGGCGTTGTTACTTTTCTTGGAAAACTGGAAGCACTATAGTTTTTCCATTTGCAGAGCATTGTGAAGTTGGTTTCTTGCTTCGTTTTCTTCATTCTACCCTTGTATAAATCTCGATGACGAGTTTTTTTCCAATCAAAGGAGAATGATGCAGGATAAGGAAAAAGAAGAAATAAAAAGACAGAGACATATCTTAATATTAGGATATGAGAAGTATTTATTATCTTTTTAGTTTATGTTTTAGAAAATATATTATCTTCTAAGTATCTTCTTAACCAGAAAAATAATATCTTCAGATTAGGTTATCTATTTGTTTTCTTCATGTTCTAGGTTCCTTCTCTATTTAAACTCCTTTGTTATGTATTAGCGGGACAGACTTAAATACATTGAAATATTGAGTATTTGAGGTTTTGGCGTGAATTTTCTCAGTGTAGGAAGTGATCTTAGAATGTCCTATATCACCCCTCTTCTTGGTTAGGGGAGGGGGGACACCTAGGACTTAATCTTTCATGGGCCTTAATCTTATGCACTAGGTTGAGGCTTCATTGGCAGTGAAATATAAAACTTGTCATGCTATTTAGATGATTTACCATCTCTGAGTTGGCTCTCCACATCCCGTGCTGCACTTGTTAGGGGAAAATTTGCCTCGGTAGTCACAGTGATCAACACAAGCTTCATGCTTGGGGCTTTTTCTAGGCCAATATCTTCCTATCTCTTCCCCGTTCAACCAAGCCATGCCTTTCCCCATATGGATCATGTCTAGCCCTACAGGCTCGTTCCCAGATGGAGTTTCCACCAAAGCCTGCATAGTTTAAAGCAATATAAGCTGCAGACAAAATTGACTGCAATAAATACCAAATCAGATAATCTATCTTGGATTGCTTATATGTGACCTTGACTCTACCTTATACCATGTAAGAGGTTCTCCCTTGGGTGGTTCAGAGGCTGATACCCAGTTTGCACTATTCAAACCATCACCCTTGTATAGGTTTAAGTGCTCTCCTTGGAGCCCAATCTGGTAAAACGAAAAATTGAAGCAATGTAACCTCAAGGATATTATTTTCTGGAGTAATACACCAGCAGTGGAAGAAGACAGCAACCTTGTGGATCCAAGTAAAGTTAGACAAGTTGAGAATTCCATTGCTAAGACCTTTGATCTCGACATTTGTTAGGCCTGCTCCTATCCATTCGTAATGAGGCCCTGCAGTCTGACGTGAGACAAAGGTTAAAGAGAATGAACCATGAAGAAGTTACATAAAGCGAAGCTTTGGTAAGTTACCTGCAGACCAACAGTCATGCCTAGGAGAGCAATTTCGTTTTTACCAGCCTTCAGTGTAACAGGAATTTCTGCTTCAAAAGGGAAGATTGTTCCATTCCCAGATGCACTACCTGGAGATACATCATGAAATTCAGGGCAATGGAATTTGCAAACGATTGTCATCAGGCCAAATGAACAAAATATTGGAAATTCCCTCAAGAATTTCCATCGATAAAATATCATCACAATAGGCCAAGTCTAGGAACACATTCGTGGATGCAGATTCTTAGATTTCTTGGCTATGGAGATAAAAGGAGAACAAATCATGTCCTACCTTGAAGTTTCTGATTCACAAAAAGATGAAGAGCATGGCCTTTTGATTTGACTGAAAGTACTGGACCGCTGCTGTTTTTTAAGAATAGTTCATTATTTTCAACATCTAGGCTGCAACAAGAAAAGCAAGTAAGAACCAGCTTCAGTCTTTCTCCATTCAAATGGTGATCTCAGAATCATTGTCATGTTATATTCGGTTTTATATTCTCCAAAACACCAAAAGCTGGAATATTGGGTATGCATTGGGAGTTTTTTTAAGGAGTGCTACCTTGTTGTGACCCAGAGGTAGTCAGTTGTATCTTTGGTTGTGTTTATATGATCGACAAAACCAGTAATATTGAAGTCAGGTTCTGCCCATATTCCGGGTTTTTCCGTGAACACTTCCCAGTGAAGAGCTTTCAAGTCCCTGCTAGGTGATACCACAGATGGTTCTAGATCCTCCGGTACCATATCAATTATGGATGATTGTGATCCAACCTGATGAAGAACACACAAGTAAATTCAGAAAGCAGGACATGATTTTTTTTTTTTTTTTTTTTTAAAGTGCATAACTGAAGGCATCGTCCTCAGTCCCTTGCTTTGCTCCTTACTTTTGTCCCAAAAAAGCAATGCTTATAGGTTTCTATAGTGCCTCAAGGAGGGGGAGTCTTTAGCAGGAAAGATTGGATCGTTTTCTTCCCCCCCCCCCCCCCCGGCTCTAGTCTGAACAAGTTGTGAAATTACTGCAGTAATTGGATCACGCCATGTTCTCACAACTGGATAGAACAGTAGGTAGAAAAGCATTTCATGTAACGTCACCAATACCATAAATTATTTTTTGGAAGAAAATTACTAGTCATGCAATCGACATGTCAGGACAATCACCAAAAATAAGTAATTTTGTCTTTTGACAGTAGTTCTTGATGCAAAATTAAGATGAGCAGTTGTAACATGAAATTTAAACAATGATTTGTACCAATAATAATGTCTCGGCAAGGCAACATAGACAGAAAACTAACCTTTGCAGTGTTGTACACTACATTTTTGCAGTCCGGTAGTATGCTAACTGACCATGCAGGCAGATGATACGTCTTATTTCTAAATTCCACTACTGCATCAGTTTTGTTGTCGGCATTGGAAATAAAAGCTGCACAAATTCCAGAAGAATCTGTATATACATCAGCCTGCATAACAATTTTGACATGAGAACCAAAGTGAATGCCAGGATCAATGCCAAACGCAGACAAGAAAGAATACTGAGATAAGATGAGCAGGATGGTGACAACACAGCATAATTGAAGAACTTTGAGACAAAATCACTTTGAATTTACAAAAAACGAGCCAAGAACATCAAAGGCAGGAAGTAAGGATTGAAAATTACATGTGATAAAAAGAAAGCCATCATTTCACAAATTTCTGATAAGGACTAACAAAATTGCTTCCAACCATCGTATATGTCCATTATCAGATGATTCCAAATAACTAAGAGATCAAGAATAGTTACCTCCAGAAGAGGACCGAGAGACAAATTAGTACGCTGTCCACCAAGCAATGCCTTCTCACACAATCTGATTGCTCCATGAAGTTCCTTGAGATGTCCCCACTTGGGAAGCCTTGGTAAGCCTAAAGAAGCAATGGGAAAAGATCATTAAAACAAACAGCATGTACAGAGCAGTTTCTTCTGTCCTTATTCTTATACTTTGTGTGGGTTCCAACAGAAGGGCTGAAGACTTGAATATTGGAGTAAGGTTCAGTTGCAAAATGGAGTGAGTACCATATTCATCTATTGGTGCATCATAATCATAACTTGTTGTAATAAAAGGACCACCTGCAGTGCGGCCAAAATTTGTCCCACCATGATACTGTATCAGAAACCAAACCTTAGTAAAAGAAAAGGAGATACCAAAATTTTCCACTCCAGAAATTTTCCTGCCTCCCTACTTTTTTTGAAAAATACCAGATACGTACAGTTCATTGGTATGCATACTAAACCAGTTACAACGTTGTCCGATTTAACTCACCATGTAATAGTTCTGCATACTGCCTCCCTTTTGAAAAAATCGAGCCACAGCATAAGCAACATCTTCAACTGGTCTGTGAGGATCAGTGGAACCAAATGTTTTGAACCTGGAACAAAAGAACTGGGATATTCGGTTCACTCACAACAAGAATGTGCTATATTTACATCTTCGAAAAGCTCAAGAAGTTGATAGACAATTTTAAAAGCAAATCTAGAAACAAATAGTAAAGAGTATCCTCATAAGCAAAAAATTTTAAAAATAGTAAAAAAAGCACCATCCAGGCCAGTTCTCTGTCCACATCTTTGGTGCATTTGCATGAATTGGGGTGAAGTCGTCACAGTAGAATCCGTTGCAAGTATTTATCTGCAAAAGAAGCAATGAATTGGCGTAGGTTAACTTCCCATATATATGCTGGCTAGGGAAAGAAAAGTATTGAATTATCATACAAAAAAAGAGATCGAGTAAAATTACACTATACATAAACCTAAAGGTAAGACACTCAGCGTTAGGCCGATTGAGACAAAGGCCCACTGGCAAGCAATATGGTATCAATCTACAGTTAATTGTACTGTAGAAGACCACTAAGACAAGGGCCAAGATGGATCATGACAGGAAAGTTTGGACTAAACAAAAATAAGACACTTCAAATTCCTGGCACAGAAATTACTGGGGTTTACGCCTGATTCTTCTCATATGTCCTTAAAAAATTCAGGGTAAAAACAGATTGGTGACCTGTTAACTGTTAGCAGCCTGAGAATGAGCAGATGCAAGAAACTCAAGTTCATGAAACCACGAAAACCCATCCCCCAACCCACAAAAAGCTATTTAGTTTCCACTTTCCAGAGTCCAGAGGTTCTCACCACAGGAGCAGGAACATCCCACTGCTGGCACATTATCCAAGGCACACCTGTGGTCTGAGAAAGGGCCATCTTGGCGGCCCACAATGCATATCTTTTCCCCGCATCTCCATAGGATTGTTCATAGTACCCATATTCATTTTCTATCTGGAAGGCAAGAACTTGGACATCAGAAAGATATGAATATGACAAAAGCATGTGCCAATAAAAAATATGAAAAGGGGGATCACGACCAATAGAGACCAAGGAAGAGTAATGCATACAATAGAATGAAAAAAATGAAAAGAACTCTATCACAAGATAGAGTGAACCATGTAAAGTAATTAAACAAAACCAAGATCAAAAAGCCTCATAGCAACCTAATGCTAGGAGATTCACATCAGATAAACACTTAAAGTCCACTTCCTTCTCTAAATCAGAATATACCTCTCCAATCTGTACGACTTTTCCAAAGCATTGTATGAAGGTGACGGCATAGAGATTTCACTGTTTAGTACATCGATTTGGCAAGTTTTTTGGTGGTAAAAGAACATCAACTTCAACAAGATTCTATTCTAAAAATATGACACCCGGGTAGCAGCAACTACCTGGGCCAAGATGATAGGACCTCCTTGTGATGCAAAAAGCTTCTCCTGCTTCATGAGATTTACTATGTATGTTGTGAACTTCTGCATGTAATGCTGCATAGCCACAACCACAAACATGTCGGCGTAAATTTAGTTATTGAAACGTCATTGGAAATTCTAGCCAGGACATTTCACAGAAATCCTCTGAAGAGGATCTGACTACTATATCAGCAACCCAATGTGACATTGTGTTGTACCTTCCATGGCTCATTATCAGTTCTGAACACAGTTCCTGGCACATAGTGCAGCCAAACAGGTACTCCTCTGTAGAAGACAAGTTTGAATTTTTTTAGAAGTTACCATACATCCCACAGCATAGAAAAACCTAACCGTTGTGAAATTTTAAAGACAAATCTTAAGAATGATATGATACCCAAAGTTCCACTCTGCCGCAACAAAGGGGCCAATACGGAGTATCATATACATGCCAGCCTCCTGGATAATCTTCACGAATTTGACTAGATCGTATCGCCCTTCAAAATAATACTATAGGTTCCCCAATCAAAATCACAACCAAATATAAAATTAAATCGGGCAAAACAATAAACAGCAGAATGGAAGGGAAAAAGCCCGAATTATCAGATCATTCTGACTCACATTGTCTGGAGACAACTCATGTCCATTCCAGAACACGTACGATTCAATCACATTTGCGCCGCCGTCCTTTGCCAGTTGAACTAAACCGGGCCACATCTATTGATCCCACATTCAACCAAACCACTCAGACGTTAATAGAATTAGTCTTACAGAAAATATTTCTCAATGTACCTTACATTAAAACCCACAAGACAGTTTTGCCGCGAAAATAATATAATGAACACAAAGTACACTCAATTCTTCAACATTATGGACTGAAATGACCACGAACCACACAACAATTTCAACTCGACGTGCTCCACTGTTCATTCAACATCAAATGCCCATATTTGACTCTCAGACACTTGGAAATGTATCAAAAAACGCAGATGAATCCAACCACCAAAGACTTAAAACGACCAAGTTAAATGAGGATCCCACTACGAAAGTCAGAGTACTGGTAACAGGTCAAGTATTACTCACTTATTTGTCTATTGCAAGAGCTAATAACCCATTAATGAAACCAGCATTAATAACAACAATTCTCTACGATCCTACCGACTGCAGGGAAGCCCAGAAACAGCACTAAAATCCCCCAAATCCCACTTGGGCATGCCTCATACGGGGATACAGAAAATGGGAAATTTTCTTCCCTGTTTGGCAGCCATGAACAAGCAAAACCCACAAAGAAAAGCTACAAAAGAAATGAACAAGAAGAAGAAAAGACACAGAGAGAGAGATAGAAGAGAGACTAACAGCAGGGACACTACGAGGATAGTGGATAGCAGTAGAGATAAGAAGCTTCCTCTGCCCATCAATAATCAAAGAGCGGCTATCATATGAAACATTTCCCCCATTCCCTAATGCCAACTGCAGGAACAATGCCAACACCAAACAATGTGCTCCAATTAAACAGGAACCCATTTGAGGTTTGAGGAATTCCCAATTCCCACCTTGAAAACTCAATCAAAAACAACCGAAATGAAGCCAAAAGTTGAGCTCAATCACTGCGCTTCACATACAAGTAAAAGTAGTATTCTTTTTTTCCCTTCCAAGAGGAAGGCTTCTCTTTCACATTTATATTTATAAACAAAACCCTCTTCCAAATTTAAGTGTAGGACATGGGATTGTCTTAGATTTCCTCCTTGGTGGGGTATTCTTCTGGGATATGATATTAGATGGAAAAAAGGTAACGTGAAAAGGGGATAGAAAAAGAACGCGTTTGCGGTTGGGTAGATTTGGGGTTGATGTAATTGTCCGACGCTGTATTCCATGATGTTAGAGAGGTTCACAGAGAGACAGACAGAGCTGGTAAAATACAGATACAGGCATACAGCTTGCAGGGGGGACAGAGGTCAGATGTTGATGAACCCCTTTTTCCGGTTTTTATCAGAAGTTATTTCTTGGGAAAATTGCTTCAGAGTGTTACTTTAATTTTAATATTACTAGAAGGTGTTGCTTTTACTTGAAATTGTCATTTTATGCAGGCAAAAGCATCAGGTTACTTTGTGTTGGCAACGTCTCTGTCGAAGTTGTTTTCCTGCTGTACCCTTGTGGTGAGAGGAAGACCAAGTGAAGCTAGTGAGGGCTGTGCTCACGTGGGAAACATACCCAACTGGAGACCTTTCTCTCTCTCTCTCAATCTCTTTCTCTGTCCATCTCTCTTTCTCTATCAACCTCTCAGTCTAGCAAAGTTAGTAATTGGTGGTTGAGTTTGTGGCGGGACACCTACCCGAGCTGGTGAGGAGGTGGGAGAAGGGCAGAATTTGTGTGATGCATTTGGAGGGAAGAAATCGTGGACCAAGAAGCAGCAAAGTAGAGGTAAGTAATTTCCAGTTCAAATAAGTTGCCAGTTGAATTGAAGGTAAGGGTTGGCAGTGTCAGTAACTGAGTGTGTAGATCTGTATGTGCTTGACATGTAGGTGCTCAATTTCAGTGGGTGAGGAAGAGTGTTCACTGTAGTGGGAGTGGGGTGAAGTTAGTGGGGTTGGAGCGTTATATGTGTTGTTACTGAGTTGTAGTCAGTTAATGTAATGAAATGTCACATGATGTAAGTAGGTGAAGGTTGTGGGGTGTTAACACATGGATGAGTCATTGTGTCAGAAGTAAACGATGAAGGTATATCCCAGGATAACAGTAGGTGTTATCCTGGGATGACATAGTTATTTGTGACGGATAGTTGTTGGCAGAATGAAAGATGGTAACCGGTGAAGGTATGGAAATGTCGAAGAGGGTAGTGGTTATATGTAAGGGAACGAATTCATGTGTAAGTGGGAGAAATATGTCATCATTGTTGAGAAGTGTAGTTGGTGAAACTTTATTGTTGTGTGCAGGTGGCATGGGCGAATTTATGAAGCAAATCAAGTTTGGTACAAGGAGTAATGATGATGCAAAGCAATTCAACGGGGGATATAGTTGTGCATATGAGAGAGATTGCTGTGTATGTCTGTTGGGGTGGGGTGTTGGATGATGGGGTGAATGGATTAATGACATATGTGGGTGGGAGGAATGCATGTGTATGGATTTCACCGAGGATGGGAGTAGGTGACGTGTTGAAGTTGTTGGAGAGAGAGATAGGGGAGAGTGTAAGAGGGCCGCATATGTGGTATAGTTTGAAGTTTGACCGGAGAATGTTAATGGCACTGGAGAAAGATGAGGATGTTGTGAAGTTAGTCAGAGGCAACGATGGGCATGCATACGTTTATATTGTGGGGAAGGATGGCCCCCGTGCTGGTGTAGTAGGGAAATGTGAGCAAGTAGAAGTTGGTGGTGGGGGTGCGGCAGTGGCAGGTGTGCGAGCAGGTGGGGGCAAGCGGGGGCAGGCGGGACGACGAACGACAGAATGTACGTGGTCTTCCCTGTGTGCTGAATGGTGCAAGGTAGATTCTGTGACATGTGAATTCTGTTTAGGTTAACTGTGATATGATGTGCACATAGGATTAGGGTATTTTAATGTTGTGATTGATGGATTAATATGATATGTATGCAGGAATGATGGGTCCGGGGGAGCGAAGAAGGCCGCACCAGGAAGGGGAAAGGAAGTGGGAAGAGTGGCGCAAGTGAATGTCATGGGAGATGAAGGTATTGTTGACTCGGACTCAGCGTCTGAGTCCGATGCAGATGAGAAAAGAGTCGTATGGGCGCGATCAGGAGTGGAAGCGGAGGCGTACCTAAGGAGGAGGTCAATTTGGAAGAATGTAATAAAGGGAAAAGGGCAGTTGTTTCCTTCTGCGGATGCATTCAGGTGTACGATATGGAAGTATGCGATAGCAAACAGATTTGACTATGTGCTTGAGCGGAACTGCCTGCAACGAATTGTAGTAAGGTGTACTGCAGAAGGATGCCCATTTTACATGTGCGTTAGGGGTCACCGGAGGATAGATGGAATGATTGTGAAGGACTTTACAGGGGAGCATGTGCATAGTGTTGGTGTGCAATGTCAAATGGGAAGGTGAGGTCGTAGAAGGATGAGGGCGAAGCTGCTGGCGCGAGTGATTGATGGTAAGGTTCGACTGTCTATGGATTACGCACCGACTGAGCTGATGAAGGACTTAGAGCTAGAGTTGGGAGTGAAAATGACATACATGCAAGCCTGGAGGGCGCGGGAGTACGTACGGATGCTTATGATGGGAAGGCCGGAGGATCACTACAAGGTGTTGCCATGGATGTGTGCAGCGATTGTGAGAGCCAATCCTGATTCCAGAGCGTTTTGTGAGGGAGAAGGTAGTAGGTTCAAGCGAATGTATGTCGCGTACGGGGCGTCACTGAATGGGTTCATATTGGGATGTCGGAAGATGTTGTTTGTGGATGGCACGCATCTTAGTGGGCCGTACGAGGGGACGTTGATGGCCGCAACTGCGTTGGATGCTGATGACCATCTGTTTGATGTAGCATACTCAGTTGTTGCAGGGGAGAACAAAGAGGACTGGTTGTGGTTTTTGACAGTCGTGCATGAGTGTATAGGAGGCCTGAAGCCTGTGATAATGTCTGATAGGAATGAGGGAGTTCTGTATGCAGTGGCTAAAGTGTTTGGGGTGGAGAACCACTCGTACTGTGTGCAACATTTGAGGGAAAATTTTTTGAGAAGAGCAACTAAACTTGGCATCAGGAGGGACGCATCGAAGGATCTACTGAAGGAAATGTTCGATCGGGTGGCATATCCTCTAACGGGGGCCGAGTATGATTTGGCCTTAGCTGAGCTAAGGAAGTACAAGCGGGAGTTGGCGAGCTGGGTGGAGGAGAATGAACCAGAGCGGTGGGTGCAGTCGAAGTTCTTGAAGGAAAGGTGGGGAAAACTAAACAACAACCCCATAGAAAGTTGGAACAATTGGATGCGTGCGCTGCGACAGATGTCCATCCCGAGCCTTATGAGTGGGCATTTGCAGAAGTTGGGGTGTAAGATGGACAACCGCAAGGTTGGTGTTGCCAACTGGAAGAATGGTGTGGGTGAAAGGATAGAGAAGAAGCTGAAGAAAATTTGCGACAAGATGGGTCCATTGTTGAGGTGCAGCGGTTCAACCGTGGCATTGGGGAGTACAGTGTGCGGTTAACAAATGACCGCTTGTTGGTTGTGAGACTGAGAGACGGGACATGTAGTTGCAAGTGGTGGCAGCTTCGTGGCCTTCCGTGCGTGCATGCCATAGCTGTCATAGAGCGAGAGAAGTTGTACGTGTATGATTATGTGAACCCTTGTTACAAGGCCCCAACGCAGATGACTATTTATATGAATGCAGTATATCCGATGGAGACACATGATTCTGGAGTTGTTGATGGTGATACGGGGCTCGTCGTTGGAGGCGATGACCTAGATGAAGACTTCAACGGGCGTATACTGCCACCTAAGAATCCACGGGGAGCTGGGAGGCCAAAAAAGAGAAGGGTTGAATCTCAAACTCAAGGGTGGAAACCTCGTAGGTGTTCTAAATGTGGTGACCTTGGCCACTATAAGAACACTTGCCGCAACCCGCGTGCGGATGTTGATGCGGATTACCCCGGTGATGTCGTCGCGGTAGAGGATTTGTTCAGTGGCAACTACCCACATTGAGTTGCGACTGCTAAATGGCGGTCTCCGTTGCAGCAGAGGTGTTCAGGCGTAATTGTCAGTGCCGCACAGTGCAAAACTTATACTCCGAGGTGTACTTGTTTAAGTACGGTGTACGGTGCTTTTAGAGAAGGCTGAGAGTAGTACATGCAATCGTACTCATGTCATTAAAATATAATGTTTCTGCTG
>JAKOGI010000041.1:1605000-1625000 GCA_029747015.1 Carnegiea gigantea
CGAAAACTGTGGTCGAACGAATTGTAAGGGCGTGGTCCCTCATATGTGAATATGTCAGTAAATATGTATGATATTGTGGATCTTACGTCGTAGTCATTGTACCGCCTTCCAAGTGACGTGTACCACCCCATTCCCACTTGCAATGCCATGTACACAAATGGTGTCCTTCGCGACAATCCCCGCCAGGTGGGGAAACTATCCGTAGTTACTATCAGTGCTATCCCTAGTTAACCATTGTTAACAGGGCATACAAGTACATAACGGACGGCACAATGACAAACCCACCACATCCTCTCGCACATCCATGACTGATTCAGTCCAATGCGAGGGAATAACACGTCCTCGCCTACGAGGATACACATACGAACATTACAATAACACCCAACTCACGTATACGATACAAATTTCCGTCGGGTATAGTACGCAACCAAAAAACCCATGTAGGGGCCCCAAAAATTAACACCCCAAGCACTGGGCAGGATTACCTCAACTGTGAACACATTACATCATACAACTTACATACACGGGTCAGTACAACATCATCAAATTCTACTTTATGTACACAGGCGGGCTCGGGAGTTACTCCCCCCTCCGGACACCTCCGGCTACGTACCCTGCAGGAAAGCTTCTGGGAAGTGAGCAATGCTACCTTGGAGCAAGCTAAGAAGTAGTTTGTCACGAGCGTGGCGCACATAAGTTCGACCGAAGTAGACGCCGTCTGCCCTCATGGACAACAAGTCCATGAACATGGGCATGTACACACCGCAGTCATGACCACTGCAATTGGGCAGACAAATATAAGGGAACACATCCTACCTACGACTGCATTTACCACACCAAACCTGCTTCCCCTTTTAACCACAACACACATGTTCACTTACTTGTCCTGTTGTGGGCAGTCTGCATGTTCCATCTCCCATCTGAGCACGTCGGTGAACTCAGCTACCTTCATCAATGCAAGTGCAATGGCGACCTTCTGCAGTGGGAGTTGCACAAACGTTAATGACAACAACATGCACGTAAGGGTAATTACAAAGGAAGGTTGGAAGCTCACCCCACTAAGTAGTAGCTGATTTCGAGCACCGTCCCATGCGGAGTGTAATGAGTCGTACATAAGGAACCGTCTGTTTTTCACATCTGCCACGAGGAGAAGCCAATGTTGGCACACACTGTCGAACAATGGCATGAATACCTACCCGGTAGGTGCCAAGCGAGAAGCATGTCAGTGACCTCCACTACAGACACGTCATCAGCCTCATAGCACACACACTGATGGAACTGACTTACATAGCATAGGCTGGAATGCTGGTGCGCCTTCAACGTTTCCCAAATGCCCCCTGCTGCGTGCTCAAGTCTACTAAGCATCCCCTGCAATAACGCGACTTTTCAGTCGTACAATTTTGGTAACTGGAAACGTACCTCAATGCGGAAGTGCAGTACATTCGGATACCTGGTCATGGCGGTCGAGGAAGGCGGACATGCGACAGTATCTCTTGTGCTGGCGCTGACGGAGATGGAGTAGTTTGCAATACATGTGGACCGCGAACGCACCTATGCAGTACCTGTCAGGTCTGTCCGCGGCGCCCTGAGTGGGGACAACATTAATTAGCCCCTTCAGGAACTCCGCATTGACATGCTTATCGCTTGCCTCGGGGAGTTCAAAATTCCTATATCCATGTTGGACACATTCCGAATTACACACGCAATTACGAGCCACAAACAACCGAGTTTTGCAATGCCGAAGCCAAAGCTTACCACTGACTGTCCTTAAGGCCCTTGCACCGAGCACGAACAGCTGCGAGTAGGTCCACCTCGGTCGGGGACAATGGCCTCGTCAGGTACGCCTTCACACCCTGCAAAGCAAACACAAGAAGCACACATCGAAATCAATACAGATATCCGCAACCACGTACCGTACCACATACCTTTAGGGAGTTCGAGTCGAAGTGTGGTCGTCTTCACAAAAGTGACTACCGGAACGTGCACTACAAATGGATACACATCGAACCACAGTTTATACTAACAAACGTCCCGTTCCCTAAACCGGAACCCGAACCACGGGGTACCGAAGCTCACCTCCTCCAAAATTAGAAATGTCGACCCCATTCCGCGAGCGCGTGCTGCTGGCACGTGGGGGGATGGGCCGAATGTGGACGTGTCGGGGTCATCATCCTGCACCGTAACGGAATACAACACAGTCAAATCATCTACGTCATTGTCACATGTTGGACCGCGAGTGGTTTGTGTGCAACCACAGGCAGTAAGTTACATACAGGATTTCCTCACCTTTACTGCAGCATCTGCATATGCGTGGGCATCAACCTCCCCACGTCCACAATCAACAGCAATAGGCACCACCGAAACGACATCCTCGTCGTTCTGTATTTCCCCATGCACGGTTGAGGGACTGCGGTCTCTACATCCCGTCCCAACAGAGTTGGTGGGCTTCCGGCCCTTCCTACCAGCTTTTACCCCGCGCGTTGGATTTGTGTACGGCGACCCCCGCACGCGGGATGGTTTCCGAATACGGGGCATCTTCTTCATCCTTGACACTATGTTGGACGACCTACGACAGGTGGGTAGGTCCACACCTGTACTTGTGGTGGACGTCGTACAACAGTGGCCCCCATCTCCTGCATTGGGAGGCTGGTTAACCTGCACTGCATCCCCGTGACTGACAGGAACAGAGTCAGTGGTGGGGGGCACGGAATTGGCATCGTCCGCAGCCATCTCCACAGGACAGTGTATTGCCTCAGCAGCTGCGGCACTGCTGCTGTCACCGACACCGACACCCGCAGGACGTGCCTCCTCATACCTCTCGTTTCCAGCTTCAACGGCCGGCTCTGACTGCACATCTGCCTCCATTGCAAATGGGCCGACATTCTGGCCGTTACCACTGTCACCTTCTTCCAGAACATCTTCCTAGCACGTCCGTCCACCTTCGGTCCCCGCAGACAGGTTGACATTCACATCGTTGGGAGGAGACCTGGGGTCCTGTGTCGCTGCACCACCGAGGCCACTGGGTTTGCTTGTCCCCACTGTCTGTATTGCCCCACTGCATGTTGCCCCATCTCTGCCTTCTGCCCCCTGCCCACCATCACCATGCCCAGTGCCAAACTCTTGTAGGCGTTCCTCCAGCTCCCGAACCCTATCCTTTATCACAGCAAACTCTGCACAAATCCTCCTATTAGCTTCTTTCTCCTTCGCATACGCCTCCCTCGCCCGCCTAAGCCGCTCATCGAAGCTGAGGACACCCTGCATGAAGCACCCAGATTATGTCAGGCTCCCTATGCGGTACTAGAAGATCAAAATGACGTTAGCCTTGTTCAACTAAGTACAAGGCCTTGGACACATAATCAACATACCTCTCCATCCTCCACATAAAAGCGGTACTCATCTGTGTCCATGTATGCTCGCACAGCTGTTTCTTGTACCTCAGCAGCACGTGCATCCAACATCGGCTTCACCTACAACCACAGACAGCATTACCAATCGTATTACTCCCTCCCTCCCCGTGCGTTCCTGTGTCTCCGCAAATATATGCACATGTACGCATATGTATATATATATATACACAGATATATATATATATATGTGTGTGTGTGTGTGTGTGTGTGTGTGTGTGTGTGCGCGCGCGCGCGTGTGTGTGACTGTGTATGCGTGTATCTACATCTACACACACACACACACACACACACACATATATATACATACATATACACATATATATACACACACACACACACACACACACACACAGTCACACACATTACGACTGTGATGCACTGCATACAACATCACCTATCTTCACATACAAGCACATAAACATACACATGAAATTTTACCTCACTCTCTTTCAGCTCTGCCAGCAGCTCCGTCGCATCATACATGCCTCCATGATCAACTTTGGGCCAGCTCGCAAGCCGGGGGTATCGCTCCCCATCTTGACTAGAGAAGATCGTCGTGTGCTCGTAAAACCATACCTGCAGCAACCACTCCGTAAGTGCCATGTATATGCCCCCACCCACAGTATAACACACTCAGTGGTAAATGCGACTCAATTCGCATTACCCCCCCACTATACTGCAGTAAGTGCAGCATAATCACATGATACAACAGTAACTCCTACTCAATTACTTGTACCTGAATGAGGAGGCATAATCCATTCAGCTGCACCTCCGACAACGGACCACGACATAGCTTCCTCTGCGTGTCCTCAATGGAGTCGACAACCACCTGCCATACAGCCTCCGCCCATGCATACTGGCCCATTCCTTCGACATCATCCACATAACGAAGCAGACTCCAAGCCGCTCCGTACGGCGTGCGAGGAAACAACACTCCACTCAATACAATGAATGCATATAATCTGAGCCATATCCCAACTCCGTCCTCCTGAGCATTCTCGTCACACAACTCCATCATCACATTTACATAATGCTTAAAAAACCGTCGTTTCTTCCCAGATCTCCTCGGTACCCTCCTCTCCATCTCCTTGCGTTCCCATTCACCCATACGCGCTCTAACCATGTCCCCGACCTCCGTCGACACTTCTTCCCTGTCCAACTCCACTTTCTTCCCTGTTCCCGGTAAACCTGTAAACAAAACCACATCATATACCACGAACCACACCTCTCTACCGGCAATCCTGAATGCTTTCCTCCGTCTATCCCATGCTTGGATCAGTGCCAGCGCCAAGTGCCTTTCCATAGCCATCTCCCCATACTCCAGCACTGGCCGCAACACTGTCCCTAGTACCGCATCCCTCTGATATGGGGTCAGTCTCCCATGCAGTGCACATATGCTACGCAATGTGCACCTTGAACGCAGAATCACATCATTCCCTGACCCGCTCACCCCAACCCCAGCTCCCGCGTCACCTGCCACATTCCCCTTCTCCCTCCCCTTCCCATTTCTCCCCCTCCCACCATCAACATCTTCCTTCAGACGCTTCCCTTCCCTCTTTCCCTTTCCCTTTCCATCCTTATTTGTCCGCCTGCTACCTGACACGCCTTCCCTACTCTTGGACACCTCAGCATCACCGCTGCCTAACTTTGCGCCCCTTATTCTCCTTTTGCGCTTCCCCACTGCTGCTGAAGCTTCCCCGTTTGCACATTCTCCCGTGACCTTGCTCCCTTCTACACGTTCGCGACTTTCCTGTTCACTTCTTAGCTTCATCTTCAATCACCTGCAGCACCATAGCACATGCTCACATAATCGTTTGCAACATAATCAACTCTTTCTCATAAGGATATGTAAATTTTAACTCCTACCACACACACATTACCTACCCACACCACATACACACATTACCACTTACACCACAATTTACAACATCTTACAACCCGGGATAACCCCTTCTCTGGTCCAGGATATCATATTATACCCATCACTGCCGGACGTTAACACCTTAAGGTTGCAATCACCTACTGCATCGTCAACCTCCAAACCCCATTTTCTCTATCTTCCTCCCTTCCTAAGACAAACCCTGACACTGAAACCCTAAGTTCCCCCTGCAAATCACTATTCCCGACCTTTCCTCACACATACCTCCTTCTAATTGCACCCACCATTGAAGCTCCTTACTCACACTCACTTCCACCTGCCTCCACCCAAGTCACCCTCCCCAATACCCTCGTCCACACTCCACACCCATAGTCACCACCCTTCCCCACTTCATCCTAATTAAACAGCAACATATTCCTAACAAGTATAATGTAGCAAGCAATTGAATCTCATTTCTTAAAATTTCATGGCAGCAAGCACATACCTCGGATTCGATTTTGAAACGACGCATTCCCGACCTGCCCAGTTCACGCACCCGCTGCACACTGCCTCTCCTTCCTCCTCCAATTACCTGTCGGCCCCGACCTCCCGGTCCACTGTCGTCCTTCCACTCACCGTCGACGGGCTTGTACAACTCCCTCACACCTCACTCGACAGGCACTCGCTTCCCCTGTTCCTCCCTCCTTCAACGTTCCCCCTTCTTCTCTAAGCTCTGGGCTTGTGGGCAGTTACTGGTTTCGAATTTAGAAGACATGCGTTCAAGTTGGGGCTATTTTGGGTATTTCGGCATACTAGCACGCCACGTTCATGCTTTCCACTGACGCCTTTGGCTGCTACAAAATAACACCAGAAAGTAACAATATTAATGTCAGAGCAACACTCTCAAGTAATTTTCCCTTCTGGCAATGGGGAAAGTTGAATGCTAAAACAGCTAGCTGGACCGTGCTTGTCTTACACTTTTGGGCTTTGACTGCATCTATGGTCAAATTTACCATCTCATGATAATATAAATGTTAATATGCAAATTACTAGTTTCAAACATAGATATTAATTGAAGCAACCACTCACTGACTGGGTAATAGCCTAAGAACAGCTTCTTATGTTTGCTTAATCTCTTTATATCACCTTATATTTTTTTATATCTTGTTAAATTTTCTTACATATTTTTTATAACAGTTAATTTATCATCTATTTTTTTCTTATATTTATAGAAATATATGTATATTTTTTATACACCACCAATATAAAAATCTTACAGCTTTTTGTGATTGTATGAACATAAAAACAGAATTTAACGATGTGAATTAATATTTAAATTTAAATATGAAGCATATACGTCATTCTAGAGAAAATAAGTCAACGTGTTTTAAAAATTATAATACAAAATCGCATTTATTTTTGAGTTTTGACGTGAATCATGCATGAAATAGTCACACTATAGGTGACAAAAGTACTTTATCCATAAGTGTATCCATGACAACTTAGTTACCACCATTGTACAATTAAACATCAGATTGAATTTAATTCCAAAATATTTAATTCAAATAGAATTTCATTTTTATGTTTCTATTCAATTTCTTTAGAAAATTTGTTATTTTTTAAATGCTTATAGGGAGATGAAACTAATAGTAATACTAAAAAATTACCTCAAGTGTGAAACATATTTAGTTCTATATATTTGTCAGTTTGAATTTATCTTATTGATATTGAATTGACTTCTTTCAAGATTTATTTCATTAATTATGTTATTTTAATAATTTTTTTATTGTCCAAAATGATAATTGTAGAAAAATAAATTTTTTCTGTAATGTTAAAAAATAATTTGTTAATTTAGTGATGTTATAAAATTTATTTTACAAATATCAGTGATACACGTAATTTATTTTCATGAAATTATTTTTTTCATAATTCATATATTAAAGACCAACAAATTATACATACATATCTAAAAATTATACTATACAACTTTTTAATAATTCAACAATTCCTTACATGCATCCTTACGGCTCCTTACAGCTCCTTATATCTTCTTACAGTTTCTTATATTTTATACCTTATAATTGTATCTTATCACAAAAAGTTACAAGCCCGTTGTCATTTAGCTTGGGAGATTTAATCTGTTTCGTGGATGTTAAATAACATTGCTATACGTATTGAAAGTATGTTTGATAAGAATACACATTGCTTAAAAACCAAAGGAACAAATGCTATTGAGAAATTACAATTTTCAAGTGTCGACACGATTGTTGTTCTAAGGTGGCCTCTTTTAATCTCAGTTCCTCTTTCAATCTCTGATTGGTGACAGATATAAGGGCGAACAATGGCTAACTTGGAGAGCCGCTAAAATTTACGAAGAAAATCGAAACTAAAATCTCATTTACAATTCATTAAGGGTGTGATTGGTAGGAGGGAAAATAATTTTTTCTAAAAATCATTTAAAATGGAAAATGTTTTATCAAGAAAAATGATTTTCCACTTACATTTTCTATTGTTTGGTAGAATGAAAAATCATTTTCTTTCCACTTCATTTTCTGCTATTTGGTAGAATGAAAAATCATTTTTTAAGATAATACTTTCCAATGGTTTGAAACTGTACCCTAAGCTAATAGATAACCAGTCAACTTAGTCATTAAACAGGCCTTACAAAGTCATAATAATATCTTTGTTCTCCTTGGCCAAAGAAGGGGATTAAAAAAAGGGTGCATAGGGTGAGATGGATGAAAAATATCGCTTCATTCAATTGTTCCCCTTGAATTTTTCAAGCCAAATCCTTCTCAATTTATTACTCTTCGCTAGATAGCTCTTTGCAAGGTTTTCACGCTCTACGAAGTGATCAAAAGTGCTACCCAAAAGGTCCTCTATAAACCCTTCGGTTTTCATCACTTCTTGATAAAGAAGGTCAACGTCGAGCTTGGATTATCTTTTGTGGAGCCATAGTGACTTCTGCCATTTGGGTGAGATATTTTGAAGTTCCAAATCGTCATCACGGTTCTCTTTCGACTTTTTCTTGATTCCAATGGTGCACTTAAAGTAGATTGCCTATCATTTTCTTTCACAAACTCATCGTCGCGGCCACCTTTTTCTTCCAGATTTGCAGTTCCATGTGACTGTATCTCAACATCATCAAATGACTTGGCACCACTTCCTCGAGCAACGTCCTTTGCAGTCACAATAGTCATTTTATCATGCATATCAATTTTCTTGTGAAGATACTTCTCATGAGTTGAATTCGCTTATTAAAAGAAACAACGAATAGAACCACCTTTTAAAGTGAAATTACAGAGAGCAAAGACAACATTTGCCGCCCAACTTACAAGGATAGTTGGAGCTTATCAACACAAATTCTAAGAAAGGAACAACAGGGACTACTCTATTGACCCTAGAAGTGAAATTAGAAAACGCACTCAGATGAAATTCACATCAAAATTCTCACTGAAATGCAAATTCACCTGAACATCAAGGAATCAAACAAAATGGGTAATTTTTTTTTAAAATAATCAATCAAAAGGGACTCCTCATAGCTATTGATGATGCCTTTCTTCTATCTTGTGATGGATTTTAGTTAGAGGCCTATAACAACTCATAGCTTGGGCTGTATTTCCAAAGATAGCAGAAAACAGTAGACAACAGAAAACAACATACGACAGATAACACTACAGGCACAAGCAACCAGCAGACAACACAATAGGCACGACTAAGTCAGATTGATCTCATTCATGAATTATGCTGTAGATTGTGTCTGTAGGTTAACACTAGATCTGGTAAATCATATTGCTCTTTCTCTACATAACTAAAAAAAATGCTCCTAATATTACACAATTATAAACCATTTATCTAGCATCCAAATGAACATAATCCAATCACAAACTGAAGTCCATCTTACTGATGGCAATGATTCAAAAATCTAATACCCAGCTCATGCAACTTGCTCAAAACATAACATTTCTGTCAAGCCAGATAGCTTATGCAACACATTAAAGCATGAACATTAAAACATTTACAATAATATATACAAACATACCTCAACATAGGTGTTGTACACATCAGGAGACATCTCTATTGACAAAAGGCTAATGTGGGATTTAAGGAATCCTAGTTTTATTATCGATGTCTCTATTATTATGGTTCCTAAGCAAGGCTGTCGTAGCCCCTGAAAGAGCAATGGTAGCACTAATGACCACATATCCCTCCTCATTTAAATCATTGGCCATCTGAGTAACAAGAAAAAGGGATATATCAAAGATGCAACAAATCTTGATGGTAACTAATTAACTGCAATAGAGACCATGAGTAGGAAGTCATAGAATAAAACACAATGCACCCAAATGAAGAAACTGGTCATAATCTACAAGAACAGGAAAATGCACCATGCATGTCAATGGATGTTATTCCAACAAACAGCCAGTAAGCACTTAGTTTGATTAAATTGAAGTCAGACATTAGAATACTGGTCAGAAATTAAGTATCCAACTAAAACCACCAGCAGACCTCTTTGGTAGAAGAGAGCAACAATCAGACAAAGGAACAAAAAACTTCTCGATCAGGTTACTTGGGTTCTCAAAAACAGAAAGAGAGAGGCAACTATATATGTTTCAAAATTCAGAGACAAGAGAATTAGAACAACAAGAATAGGCAAAATGCATGCCATTGCTGTCACATAATCTTTGTATAAGTACTTTAAGGACAATCTAGGGAACTAGATATGGTTGCTCTAATCGAAAGAGTCTGGCTATCAAACCAAAAGCCAACTCTGTAGCATTAGGCACTCCATAAATTCATGTCAACAACAATCATTCCCTTGAAATTAGATACAAAAAGAACTCATGGAAATACCCAAAGGGAATACATGAAATTCATAAACCTCTAATAATCTGAGTGGTGCTCTAGAAATATTTCTATTGTCAACATTCAATTGCCTAAATTCTTTATAAAAATCCAAACTTTGGCAGAACAATATGCCAATTCAACTTCTGTACAACAAATTCAGACCAAAATTGGAGCAAAAATTAGAAACCCAGAATCATACCCAGCAATCAAATCATCTACAAACCCATCAACAATTGAGTGGGTATAGTAGATCTGAAGAAGCAATAACAAGCACAAGTGAAGCTTTAAGAGATACCTGAACGACAATGAGCAGAAGAGAAAGAATTCATCCAACAGATGCTTCTTCAAGTTCAGCTACACTTAAGAAACCCTAGCAAACCAAAATCAAAGTTAAAATTCTTAGCATTGATAGAACTTACTAAAAAAGCGAATGTCAAGATTTCTCCTTCAACCAGCTTCCAACAATGGCGATTTAAAGACGACTGTCCTTCAACAATGGCGCAAGAAAGGGAGGAGATGACTACTTCAACAATTGAGAAGAGAGATCGAGGAGATTTCGAAGAGAGAGAGAGAGAGAGAGATTGCAAACCCTAAGCCATGCTCTGAGATTTCGAAGAAGGAAACATTGGGTAGTTTTGAAGAGAGAGAGATAGACAGAGAGCAGGAGCCAAGGAGTGAAAATCAATTTACGGCCGATTTCAGGGGAAAATATTTTCCTTCACATGGGGTAAAATCATTTTCTCCTTAAAATGATTTTCCCCTCCGCTTCTTACCAAACAGAATAAAATGAGAAAATTATTTTTCAGAAAAATGATTTTACCCTCTAGCAAACGCATGCACCCTAAGTGCTGGTCATTCACACCGCCTATTTGATTTGATTAAATTACTATTCCACTTGTTTAATTGATGAAATCAATTTCGAAAGATTTGGACTAGGGCTATTAATTGTTTATAGTTGGTGGAAAAATATTTTTTGTTTCATATGTAAGTGCTCTGGTATGTCACATATATATGATCTTTTTAAGATACTAATCCTTAACCCCATGCTACGCACGATTAGTTTTGAAATTTTAGTTAAATATTTTTAGAGATCTTATACTTAATCTTATAATTTAAATTTTTAGAAATAATACTATTAACGTATCAGTAATTTATTTATCTTTTCTATTTGTATATAGAAGTAATTGAAAAGATACTCTTCATTATGATAACTTTAAATCACATATTGCTTTAATTTTTATTTTTAATTAAAGTCTTAATAAATTCTTAAGATGACATGTGTCACGACCACAGTGTTCGAACTCACTATATATATATATATATATATATATATATATATATATATTATATATATATATATATAAAATTCATATTTACTATATGAACTATTTTAATATTCTTTTCATTCTATATTCATAATCACATGTTGAAAATACAAAAAAAAATAGTATTAAATACATTTACTTAGTAGTAATAGGTTAAAATGGTTTTTCAACCAATAAATACACTAATAGTTCTTTAAAAATTAGATTTGGACAATATTTTGAAATTAAAAATTAATATTTTTAACAATAAATGTAAAAATAATAATATATTTTTATTTTTTTCTTAATATCATTTTTGAGAATATATAGTCCCTGAAATTTCCGTGGTTGGTATTTTTTAGGGCATGTTCTTTTCAATTTATTATAAGTACTCATCGTTATCATTCAAAATAATTCACCACAATTCACCACAATTCACCACGATTCTATACAATTTAGTACAATTCAGTATTGTGAAGTATTTATTAAAAATATATGGTTATATTTTCTTCATCCATTCAGCATGATTTAACATATTTCAATATAATTCAGCATATTTCAGTAATAAACACCTATAAGTACTTTTCATAAGTCGAAAAGAATATGCCTTTAGTGACCAACATGAAAATTTTGATTAAGAGCATGTCGTTTTTTACTTATATAAGTACTTATAGTCAGTATTTAGTAATTTTAGCACAACTTATCATCATGCAACACAATTCAACACTATTAAGTAGTTAGAGCTGACATGTTCTTTTCGGTTTATCATAACTAATTATTATCAGTGTTTAGTAATTTCAACACAATTTAGTATCATTTAACACAATTCAACATTGTTCAGTAACTTTCTACAATAATTTGGTATGTTTCAGTATATTTTAGCATGTTTCAATATATTTCAGTCATAAGCATTAATAAGTACTTATCATAAGTTGAATGCTCTTATTGAAAATACCTAATTGTATTTTCTTCAACTATTTAACGTATTTCAGTACATTTAAGTATAATTTAATACATTTAAATATATTTAAATAACTTTTAATATATTTCAATATATTCTTCATAAGTGGCGAAGAACTTATCTTCAAGTCTTACCCTTTTTTTGTTGGGTGAGAATTTAGTGAGCTCGAATTCCCACGATTACTGCATAGGATTCTTTTCATGGTTGGTAGTGGTAGGTGGCACTCCGAACTACGTTCATCCGTTATGTGGCTGCAGGCATAGCACGTGGATTCGAATCATTCAACTCTGCTGCTTTGTTTTAATTGAAAATCTGGCACGGCACTCGTGAAAGAGCACGCTGTTACATGAACTTTATCGCGAGTCAAGATTAATTCTCGAGTCGCACGTAGACAGTGTTTGGTTACATGGATTTACGTTGGGATGGACAACGGATCGAATATTTATTAAATTAAACGATCAACTTGTTTAAAATAAGATTAATAAAGAGTCAGGTCAATAATAATCTATGTCATTAATAAGTCAGCTCATTAAGGCATATTGGTAGGATTGGGCAGGCCCATTAACGGTCCGTTTAGTGACCCATTTTTTTAACTTAATTTACACATTAGTTTACATGTTTCAATTATTATAAACCGTTGTTTTACGCAAGTTTGTTTCGTTTTTAAACGAGTCCAAAACGAACCACCCATGGGCCGACTTGACCCGACCTGTTTGTTAGCTTGATTATGTATTTTCTAACTTTGAATTTGAACTAGTTTAATTTAGTTGGAATATTACAAATACATTAGTTGAAAAATTAACTAACCAAAAACACTCCTTAGGTGTTAATGGGCGGGCCAGGTTCATGTGGCCCATAACCCAACCTAACCCATTAACAAATATACTTGACCCAGCCCAACCCGTGCAGTTAATGGGATGACCTAGTCTGATCCAACCCAGTCCGTTGTCCACCTATAATTCACATGATTAATTTTATACTGTTATTAAACAAATTATTTTTAACATTATACAAATAGAATTTATTTTTCTACAATTATCATATATGATATTAAAATAATATAATTAATAAAATAAACATTTAAAAAAATCAATTAAATAACAATAAGATAAATTCATGCCCACCAATTTTTTCAGAACTTTAAAGTGAAATCACATTTAAATTAAAAAATTTTGAATGAATATTTTTAACATAATGCTTCAAATGAGACTGGAGCAACAATTTGAAATAATTGATACTTATTGTACTATTCATAATTTTATTATTCTGCATGAAAGGGCATAGCAATCTTAGCAACAGACCCAAGTGTCGATGGGTCATCCAATGTCTAATGGTACGATAACAAGTAACCAAGTTGACATAGATAATCTCAGGGATGAAATAGTTAAAATGCTTTCATCACTTACAGTTTGACAATTTTTATATATGACTCACGTTGGAACTCGTCAGTCTCTCTGTGGACAGAGATGTTTGCAGAAGTGAGGGTACCTACGTCAGGATTTCCCTAGAAACCGTGAAAGCGGGATTTACACAGGGAGTTACTGTTGTTGTATTCACGTCAAAACTCAAACATAAATGCAATTTTTTGTTATAATTTTAAAAGCATGTTAACTTATTTTTACTACAATTGTATATATAATTTACATCGAAACTCAAATATAATTCATGCCGTTAAATTTTTTTATGTTTATAGAAATATTATGTTCATAAAGATATAAATACAGATTTTTAATATTGATAGTATATAAAAAAATACATACATATTTCTATAAATATGAGAGAAAAATAAATGACAAATTAAATGTTATAAAAAAGTATACAAAGAAATCTCTGAAGTTGTAAGAAGATATAAGGAGACAAAAAGAGATGCAAAAAGATGTAAGGTATAAAAACTTTGTTAAAAATATAAGGAGTTATAAGAAGCTGTTAGAAGATGTAAGTTGTAATTTAAATACTCAACAAAAGAACAGGGCCTATATATGGTCTCCCTATATTCTTTGTTTTAGGTATTCTTTGTCTACCTAAAACAACCCTTCCTTGTTAGATGCCAAACTGTGTAAGTTTCGGGTACTCAATAACGCCATAAGTTTTTTGTTTTTTCTGTTTTATACTTAGTAGCGTATGGGGGGGAAGAATGAAAGTATATTCAGTAATCTTATGTATTAGCTTTTTCAAAATTATTTGTTAATATAACGATATCTAGGGAGCAAAAATAAATGAATGAAATAGGCTCCAACTTTTTGGGTTACCCAACTTTCATCCCTTTTCACATGGGTTATCTAACTATATATTATTCATATTATTCCTAGAAAATATATATAGAGAGAGAACAAATGTTCACTATATACATTTTGCAAGTTATTGTTTTTATTGGTTTTAGTTTATAACCAAGTATGATACTAGTGTTCCCTAGACATGATACTAGTGTTCACGAGGAGTTGTTGTATTCACAAAATATGATATGAACGTCTACTAAATTTTTCCAGGTATTCAT
This sequence comes from Carnegiea gigantea, assembly GCA_029747015.1. Taxonomy (NCBI): domain Eukaryota; kingdom Viridiplantae; phylum Streptophyta; class Magnoliopsida; order Caryophyllales; family Cactaceae; genus Carnegiea; species Carnegiea gigantea. Next base: position 1,619,873 of record JAKOGI010000041.1, read on the forward strand.
TACAAATCAAAACTAGTTGAATATAATGTATGAAAAAGAGGCATAAAAATGAGTGAAGTATAAGATCATCCTTATCTTATATATGCTCATTCGTGAAAAGAGAAAAAAATCTAGGTGACTGTGCGTGTACTGTTTCACACCAAATATATAACTTATGCACACCACATATGTAACTATGCACGCCAAACCTATTATTAATCCACGCCAAATATATGAATTATGCACACCGTATGCTTTGCTCGCACCCTACGTCAATTTTGGTTGTTTGGCTTGTTGCTCTATCTTCTTGCTTTCTTTTTTTCCATAATTGTTTGCAAATCAAATTTAGTCGCATATAAGATATTAAAATAAAACACAAATAAAAGTGAATTATAAGCTCATTGCTCTCGTTTCAGCCACTCGAATTTTCAATATTCTTTTTTTTTTCCTTATCCCTTCATGCACAAAAAATCCACGTGACTATAGTCTGTGTACGTGTTTGCACACCAAATATACGACAAATGCACACCAGATGTATAAATTTGAACACCAAACGTATTATTAATACCCAGAATGTATGAAACTTATGCACATCATATATTAATACTACATATATTTTGGTTGTTTGGTTTATTGTTCTATACTCTTCCTTTTCTTCTTTCATAATTATTTATAATATCATTTATATTAGTATCATTCTATGTAGGACAAATATTCACCATATAAGTTACGTTATAAGTTATTATTTGATTATATTATTATTAATACACCACTAATGGTTACATGATATTCTATTACTGCTCACTAAGTATAATGTAAATAGTCACTACGTATGCATATAGCAAGTACACCATATGCTTGTCTTATAGTCAGTCACTTTTTTTTTTTTTTTTTTTTGGGTGGACAAACAATATAGCCAAGCTTAGTTTAATAGAAGTTGTTTATATAACTCTAGGAAAAAAAAAATTATATTAAAAAATGAGGTGTGTGATAAAAAAAGAAAACGTAAAAGAAAAAAAGAATCCTTGAAATTTGTAGGCTATGATGCAAAAAGCGAAAACAGAATCCTTGAAATGTGTCGGCTTACTCGTACTCGGCTATAATGCAAAAAAAGAAAATGAAAGATATAAAAACAAGAGTAAAAGAAACGAAATATTACAAAGATAGAGAAAAAACAGGCACCTGATTTCTAACTTTAGATACTCGAGACAGCATCCCCAGCGCGTGGCAAGCATTCCACCCGTGGGGACCGCTATGCCACATGGCATGTATTCATAATTTGTTTGCTACAAGAGCATTCGCAGCTGCCAAATTATTATGTAAATCCAAGAGCACATATTCTTGGGTCTATTTTATATATATTTTTTGAGGTGCATTTGTCATATATTTTATATTTTAATATATAAGTACTTATGTGTTATATGAGAATACATATACTCGAGTGTATGATATAAGCTTTGCCAGAGAAAATAGGAACACAGGCCCCACAAGACATGTGTTGCAAAATGAGAAGAAAAGAAAAAAAGTTACACGCGAGGGAGAATGCCTGTGCGTGTCTCCTCACGTTGCAACTTTTGCATTATTTTAATATATCTTTTGTTTTTTTTTGTTTTTAAGTAAGTAAATAATTTTTAAATGATTAAAAAAATAGATTGTATATTATAAGGTGGGTTCATGACAAATATTTTTATTGGATGATTAAAATTGGAGTTCTTTAGGTTGGAGAAGTGGTGGAATGCAAGTTTTAAAATTGTGGAACTTTTGCTGACGTGGCAGACCAGAGTTTCAAAAACTGGAACTCTGGTTGGGAATGCTCTAACAAAAATTGTTTTACGGTGAGGAACGTTAGAGCGTTTCCAAATGCATTGTATTTTTTTTGCTTTTGTTTTTTTTTTGCTTAAAATATTATTTAGATGATTTAAAAAATGGTTTTATGTAATGAGGTGAGTCTATGATAAATATTTTATTGGAGATCTATATTAGATATCTATAGGTTAGAGAAGTGAAGGAATGTAAATTTCAAAAAATAGAAGTTTTGTTGATGTGGTGGAATTGATTTTGGAACTCTGGTTGAGAAAACCTCACTTGCCCCTGCACTATCTAGTACCCATAAGTTTGTGAAAAGGTAGGTACTAGTGCTTGATCTTCTGGCCTTAGGCATGAAGTTGAAAATCTAAGCCACCAGCTCTAGGAGGCATTAGTACCCATTACCCTTAAGTTTTCATTTATTATTTTGCAGGTCCCAAACTGGGACAATAGTTGCACTTGTGCGATAGTACAACTTAAATTTTCAGGGGAGGGGATTCCTACTCGTCAAATTACATCGTACGCTCGGGTACAGTGCACCAGGCCCTCACAAAAACGATGGCCCTCCCCCATGCCTTTTTGTTTTTTACCCCAACACCCCCCTATTCCCACGATCGGTAATATGTCGGGTCTATTGGACTCGGGTGCACAATATAACAGCTGATGCCCACCCCTTTCTCTTTGGGGCAATTACCTTGTCACCCAGTGGAGTTTTTAACAAAAATATGGGGGTACCAATGTTAACTAATTGAGCCATGAAGTTTCAAAGCGTTAACCTTAAAGAGTTGGTTTTCAAAGGTAACTTTGTACCTCACAATAGTGGTGAAATTAACAATTCAAAGTTGACTTTCAAAATTTTATTAAATGTCTTTCAGGTGAAAGTTAAAAACTATCCTAAATAGAAAAGTCATTACAGCCATGTGGTTGCTCACAAATCTTTTTGTGAGATAATTGGCATTAAATTATGCAGAATTACACCTTTATTGCCCACAAAAACCATTTACCAAAGATTTGCATCCTAAATATATTGGGAGAACGAACGATCTTTTTCTCATCTGAAACAACTACAAAAAATGACAATACAACTAGTGGTGAATATTGCGACAAGAATATTCTGTTTTGTGCCACATTCCCTAAAGAGAAGAGAAAATAGGGAAACCAGGCAGAGTAGTACCAGCATCGACAATGAAGGCATTGCTTGTTATGTATTCGAAGACTCATGGATTAAATATCGAAGGACAGATGTCAATGCTGGATCTGTTGTGCCAAATGTGCCTAAGGGAATAGCTTTCTCTTGAACATTTTTGAGCCACTTATTTTCCATGAGTTTCTTTGTGATCTCCGATTTAAATAGTCCAGGTGATATTGAGTTGACTCGAATCTTGTATTTGCCCATTTCCATAGACATCACCTGCACTTCATTGTAAAGAGTAGCTTTCTGCTTGATGACCAAAGATTTTAATAAGCATCATAGGGTTGAGTTCGTTTATGATTAATTTCTCAATAGAGGAAAATATCACTTCACGGCAATTGTTTGATCTCAATAGTTGGTGTGTTTTGTGTTTTTTTTTTTTGGGGGGGGGGGGGGCATCAAGTGAGAAGCAATGCCGCAGTCAATGCATGTAGGGCTGCCTTGGATGCAGAGTAGGCAACGGAGCCAGCAAACTGCCCTTTGCTGAGGCCAGGAATGGAAGATATATTTACAATTGATCCGCTTATACTTGCATCACGCATTCGTCTACACAGACTTGGAAACCAAGCATGCTCCCATCAAGTTTTTCTAAAAGTAGTGTTCCATTCATCCTCTGTTTTTTTTTTTTTTTCCCGATTATTAATGCCAAATTGGCAAAAGTCCTCATACAGAGAAGACAAGAGTAATTCATCCTCTGTTATGTGATGTCTAATGAAGATCCCACATTGCCTGCAATCAATTACCGTCACCTAATAATTGCTTGAATTTCATTACATGTAGTATAAAACCTTAAGGTTCTGTTTGGACTTTAGAAAATTTGATGGAAAGAAAAAACTTGAAAAAAAAAGAACTTTTTTCTTGTATTTGGTTTAGAGAAAAATCACGAAGAAAAAATATGGAGGAAAATTAGGTGCAAAATTTGTTAGAAATAAGAGACAAAATTTTCCTTATAAAATTGTGATGAAAGTTTGGAAAAAGTTCTCAAAAGAATTCCCGACTTCCTCTAACCTCGCACTGCTTATATGATATCAATATGATTCAAGTATTATTGCAATGAGACACTAAAGTAGTGTTTGGTTGGGGGAGGGGGATGATTTTCTTGAAAATAGTTTTCAATTTTTCATTATTGGGCACAATAAATGACGGAAAAATTATTTTTCAAGAAAAATCATTTTTATTCCAATGGAGGAAAACGATTTTCATTTTGAGAACAAGGGAAGTTGATTCTTCCTTCAACTCTTTCGATCATGTAATTAGCCAGAATTTAAAATAAAAAACTGACTTCAACGGTTTGGATTGAAACTTAAATGTTCGTTGAGAAAGATTAAAATAAGCTTGAGTTCGGATTTTGAGCTCAGACATTCCTTTGTTTGTTCAACATTTGTCTCTGCCATAACAATTCAGTCGACATTTTAATTTTGCACCACTTAAACAATTTTAGTTGACATTTTTTGTTATCAAAATAATTTCAATAGTTTGGATCGAAACTTGACTATCTGGTGTGGAAGATTAAATTAATGTCATTTGAGCTCAAAATTCCTTTATTTGGTCAACGTTGTTCTCCACTATGACAAATCAATTGAGTTTTTGCGATTTAAATAAGTAGCTGACATCTTTTGGCACTAAAACACTGTCAACGGTTTGGATCAAAATTTGATTATCCGATGCGAAAGATCAAGTCTGATTTTGTGCTCAATATTTTTTTCATTCGATCAAAAATTTCTTGGATATGACAATTTAGTCACCATTTTTTGCCATCTAAATAATTCAGTTGAGATTTTCTTTTTTCTCCATGAAAAATAATTTAGCATGCACCAAAGGATGGAAAATGCGACATAAGAATTTATTTTTCTCCCAAAAAAAAAAACATTTTCTGTGTGAAAAATGATTTTGTGCAAAATCATTTTCTCCACAACCAAGCACCACTTAGATATAAACTTTGTCTCCCTCTTTATCATCACAGTTCCCTCTTTGTCATCATAGTTCAAAGTTTAACCATTGAAAGTCTGCTACCAAAACTCATTAGAAGAGTGTGTCAAAGCTTGCTACTCTATACTTCTATCTGTCTCTCTCTCTTTTTTAATGCCTTCCTGTATCTTTCCTATACCAGTGTGTTTGCATAAAAATACAGACCCTCAAATCACACTACAT
>JAKOGI010000041.1:1630000-1701298 GCA_029747015.1 Carnegiea gigantea
AGACCGAAATGAAAGTTTGGTCTCAAATACAGGTAGACAAGAACATCAACCTGTGTTGGAGACCAACCTGAAAATTGGTCTCCAATTGAGACCGGTAACCAGTCTCCAGTAGAGAGTGGTAGCTTCGGTCTCAACTGGAGACTGCCCCTTCGGTCTCAATTGGATGCCGATAATTTTGGTCTCAGATTGAGACCAAATGTATTGGTCTCCAATTGAGACCAAAATTGGTGGTCTCAATTAGAGACCGGCACAATTTGGTCTCCATTGGAGACCAAGAAAATTGGTCTCAACTAGAGACCGGCCTAGCTTGGTCTCAGTTGGAGACCACTAAACTTGGTCTCAATTAGAGACCGGCAGATTTGGTCTCTGTTGGAGACCGACATGGCTGGTCTCTAATTGAGACCAGAACATTTTATCTCAATTAAAGACCAGCCCATTTTGGTCTCAAGTGGAGACCACTGTGCCCGAAGCTGGTCTCTAAATTTGAATTGCTACCAAAGGTTTAGAGACCGATGCTTTTCGGTCTCTGTTTGGTCTTTAAAATTATTTAGAGACCGGGTTTCCCCATTTAGAGACCGAAAAGCTTCAGTCTCTAACTGGGCGGATTCTTGTGGTGTGAGGACATTTCGATCAGAATTTCTATCCCTAAACGTATACGTACTGTGCTTTAGTGCTGATAAATCTTTTTAATAAAATGTATTATATTTTATGTTTTCCCTTTAAATTGAAGAATAGTAGCTATACATTGCTTGTTCTTATCATTAATTATTAAGCTCACAAGAGCAAAAGGCAAACGATATAATAAGGTAGATGTCCACATCCCATGGCAACTTTGAATTGGACTCCTCACTAGAACTAACATCAGTTGATAACATCCTAGACTAGTTGGCACGAATGACGATTCTAGACATTCGAGGATGCTAACTCGATAGGGTATACACTTAAAGGTGAAACAGGACTTCCTCATCTGTAGAGCTCATATGAGGAGCATCAATCAAGACTTTGGCCGCCTAACTTAGAATCTTTTTGCTTATTAAGCCAGTCTAACTTCACCTCACATACTGAACCATTCACAATCTTGATCGTCTTCTTTTGCTTCGTCTCTTTTAGATTCGGAGTGACCGTTTCGGCCTTCAATACTTGTTCTTTCTTCGGTCATTGAACCCAAATCTTTTGCTTACGAAGGGTCTGTTCTATTTCATGATAAAATACAGCTGTAAGGTGTAAGAAAATGTAAGGAGTTATAAGAAGATGTAAGTAGCTGTAAAGAGCTGTAAGGAATTGTAAGAAGATGTAAGGAGTTGTAAGAAGATGTAAAGTGTTGTAAGGAGCTGTAAGGATAGATGTAAGGAGTTGTTGAATTATTGAAGAGTTGTATAGCATGATTTGTGACAATTATGATATACATGCCATATTTACGACTAAAATTTTATACCAACAGTAAACAAAATATTTCTTAATATAATTGAAACGAAATATGTTTGCTGTGCAATGAACGTTTTGGATGAGAAATAATAATATTAAAATAATACTTATTGAAAATAAACTATTAACTAAGCTAATTACACAATAATAAAATATATTAAACCTCATAAATTTTGTCAATAAGATTTCGTACACTTAGGGTGATTTTTTATATCACATTAGTTTGATCCAATAAGCAAAGTATAACAAAAAATTTTTTTTTTGATAAAATTGAATACAACTCTCAAAATAAAATCCTATTTTAAGTAAACAATTTTAAATGTAAATGTGTGGCCGATATTATTACCAAGAAATTTGATAAATAAACCCTTAAAACATTATTTAGCAATGCTTAAAATACGAAAATTATATTGTCATATTAAACAACCAAAAATTGAAAATTACCTTCCCAAATCCCAAAAAATAAATAAATAAAAACAAAAGATGAGAACTTAAATGAGACAGGAGCAACAGCTTCAGATAATCATTTGTTGTTGTACCCTACACAATTTTATTATTATGCATAATGAGCGTATATCAATCTCAGCAAGGGAATCAAATTTGGAATGACCATCAAATGTTCAATTGTATAATGATAGCAACAAACTTGTCATAGAAAACTTAGGAATGAAATAGCTGTAATACTTTTGTTGCATACAGTTTGACAGTTTTCATATATACTTTAGACTTAAACATGAATAAAAGTTTTGTATTATAATTTTAAAAGTGTGATCACCTATTCCATCTATAATAACATATATTATTTATGTCGAAACTCAAATATAAGTTACATCATTATATTATGTTTTTATGTTTATGTAAATGTTGTGTTCATAAGATATTTATAAATTTTGTATATTGATAGCATAATTAAAAAATATATATATTTCTGTAATTCAAATAAATTAATGTTATAGAAAATCTATATGATGGAGACCATCATGAGAAGCCTAAGGACCATCAAGCTCAGCCCAAGGAAGACTCACTCAAGCTTCAAGAAGTCAAAGAAGTTGCAAAACTTTGCCGGAAATTGGCATTCATGCCCGAATAGGTAATGCCGCCTTCATCCCGAAATTTCCCTATTTTTTGTGTGCACTTTTGGCCTAACTAAAGTGGTCCCACAACTTGAAGCTCCACATGGTTTTGAATTTTAAGATCTCAGCTTTCAAACAAGCCCAATTATGTTTAATTTGGACGTCGTTTGGTTGGGCTAAATATTACTCAAAGAAGACATATCCTGTTCCAGTTCAGTTCTGATATAGGTGTAATATTCGGGCTATAACTTTTTATCTACTTATCCAAATTGAACAAATGAGCCCATTCGGGAAAATAGATTTCTAGGGCTTTCCAACAAGCCCCAAATCACCTTATTTGGAAGTATGAGCTGAGAGAAATGCTCAGTTGAAGTGAAGGCTGCCGCATGGAGTTAATGCTGGGCAAGTGAAGAGACATAGGTTACATGACATCACCTTGCTGACATCATGCACGACTTGGATGGATTTCTTCAGCTGATAGGAAGTCTAAAATGTTCATTGTAACCTCCCCCATTCCATTAAGTTGTGTCTTTTTATTTTTCCTAAGTCTTTTCAATTTTCTAGCTTTAAATTGCTAGGATTTTGTGTCTTTTGCTTATCTTGTTGTTGCCTATATATAGTGGGGGTGTGAAGTGTTTCTCAATTCAGAGTTGTAAGCTTTTCCAAGAGTAGTACAAACACCTTGAGAGTGATTCCCATTTGTGTCCCAAAAAAAATCCCTAGTTTTATATCTTGAATTTTGGCAAGTTCAAGTGGTGTTCTAGGTTCTCTTTTTTTTTCCAATTGGAGTGATTCCTTGGTGAAGACGAGAGGATTTGCCCAAGATCAAGTCCTTGAGTGGCTCCGCGAAGGATTATCTCAAGGGCAAGGTCTTGTTTATCCTTTGTTCTTTTTTGTTATTATTTTCATTCCATCTCAATCAACCTTCCATTTTCTCTTTACTTTGGTTCAATTCTATTTGGGTTTATTTGAGTTTGATTTGGTTCACTTACCGCCCACATATACATCAATTGGTATCAGAGCAAAGGTTTTAAAGTGACCCACATCACACCCAAATACATTTAAAAAAAAAAAAAAACCATGAACATCCAGTGTCCACAGGCCAGAAATTTCGCACGGTGCCCCCGTGTCATACCACACGACCGTGCCATATTCATTTTCCAGAATTCTTCAAGTCGAGACGCAGCACGGTGCCCCCGTGCCTACCAGCACGACCGTGCCACCCTACTTTTCTGCATTTCTTCAAGTCGAAGCATAGCACGGCCTGCCCGTGCCCCCTTGCACGACCGTGCTACTTTCCCTGCTGCATATTCTTCCTTCAAAGCATCTCCAACATGTCTACAAAGTCCACAAGAAGCGCCCAAGCACGTGTGGAAGAGTTAGAAGCTCAAGTCACTTATCTTCGAACTCAACTTGGGCAACTTTTGGAGGAAAACCGAAGGTGGGTTCATAGCCCCACTCCCTCTCATCCTCATGAACCGGTGGTCGAATCGGAAGAAGAAGTCCTTCAATCCCGAGCCAATTCAAGTGACGAAGAAGCCCCAAGGAGACGAAGGCAAGGAAGCAATATTGGTGGTGTCCGAATTGACATCCTCGAATTTGAAGGCCAACTTGACCCGGACTTATTTCTCGATTGGTTGCACACCATTGAGAGGATCTTTGAATATGAGGACATCCCGGAGGACAAGAAGGTAAAACTCGTAGCTCTTAAACTCCGCAAATATGCTTCAATCTGGTGGGCTAACCTTGGAGCGAAAAGAGCAAGAAATGGGAAAGCGAAAATTAGAACGTGGGCCAAAATGAAAGAAAAACTCAAGGCCAAGTTTCTTCCCTCACACTATGTGCAAGATAATTATCTGAAACTCCACCGCCTCAAGCAAGGATCAAAAAGTGTAGAGGAGTACACTCAAATGCGACTTGAAAGAAGATGACTCTCAAACCTTGGTAAGATACTTAACCGGACTTGATGAGTCTATTGCTCATATTGTTGAATTGCAACCAAATTCATCCCTTGATGACTTGAGTTCTCTAGCCTACAAGGTAGAACAACAAAAGAAATCAAAGGGAAAGAGTATCCTTTCCAAGCCTCTCTCTCATCCTTACCCCACACAAAGGCTTCCGTACTACCCTCCTCGTCCACAAAATCCCCCACCACCACAAACCAAAAACACCACTCAAACCCCTCCAAAACCCTCCACACAAGAGCCCAAATCTAAAGACAAGGTTCGTTGCTTTCGGTGCCAAGGTATGGGACACTATGCATCTGAGTGTCCAGACAAGAGGATCGTTTCCCTAGCGGAGTACCAAGAAGCATGTGATGAACATGCCTATGACGAAGAAGAAGGAGAGCACTATGAAGAAGGAAGCTTGGAAGAAGTTGAAGAAGGCCCCGATGAAGGAGAGTTGCTTGTTATCCGCCGGGCCTTGAGTGGAATTGCCACCCAAAAGGACATGGAGCAAAGAGAAGCCATTTTTCACACCAGGTGTACCGTAGGAGATAAGGTTTGTTCCCTTATCATTGATGGAGGTAGTTGTGCTAACGTTGCCTCAAAGACTATGGTGGACAAACTCAAGCTGCAAGTCTCTCCTCGTCCAAATCCCTACACCATACAATGGTCGAATCAAGGCAAAGGTTTGCAAATTACTCACCGTTGTCTTGTTTCCTTTTCAATTGGGAAAAACTATAAAGATGAGATTTTGTGTGATATAGTCCCCATGGATGCTTGCCATATATTATTGGGTAGACCATGGCTTTTTGATAGAAGTGTCATCCATGATGGCCGGATGAACACTTATTCTTTTCTCAAGGACCGTAAGAAAATCACTCTTACCCCTCTCAAAAGTCCTTCCCCCTCTAAACCAAAAGATAATCCTCATTTGGAAGTCTTCCTTACTACTCTTCTCAAATCTGAGCACCATGAGTATGAGTCTTTTAAAGACTTGATACTTTTACAAGAAGAGTCTAAGCCATCATCTCCCTCACATCCACTACTCACCCCTCTTCTACAAGCCTATCACCATGTTTTTCCCACAAGAAATTCCACATGGCCTTCCCCCTCCAAGATCTATCCAACACAAGATAGACCTCGTTCCCGGATCCGTACTTCCAAACAAGCCGGCATACCGGATGTCTCCAAGCGAAACACAAGAAATCCAAAGACAAGTGGATGATCTCTTGTCCAAGGGTTTAATTCGGAAAAGTCTAAGCCCATGTGCCGTGCCCACCCTCCTTGTTCCTAAGAAGGATGGTAGCATGCGTATGTGTGTTGATAGCCGGGCCATAAACAAGATCACTATCAAGTACCGGTATCCTATTCCCCGATTGGAAGATCTATTGGATGAATTACACGGAGCCGCTATCTTTTTCTAAGATTGATCTTAGAAGTGGCTATTATCAGATTCGCATTTTTGAAGGTGATGAATGGAAAACCACCTTTAAGACTAAAGGAGGTTTATATGAGTGGCTTGTAATGCCATTCGGGCTTACTAATGCCCCGAGCACTTTTATGAGACTCATGAACCAAGTTCTCAAGCCCCTTATTGGAACTTGTGTTGTTGTTTACTTTGATGATATCTTGGTCTATAGCAAGACCGAGGAGGAGCATGCCAAGCATTTGCAACAAGTTTTGAAGATTCTTTCACAAGAACAACTTTATGGCAATATGGAGAAATGCTTTTTCTTCACTCCTCAAGTGGTATTCTTGGGTTTCATTGTTTCCGCCCAAGGCCTCCAAGTTGATGAAAGCAGGATCAAGGCTATTCAAGAGTGGCCAACTCCTACATCCATCACTCAAGTAAGGAGTTTTCATGGCCTAGCCTCATTTTACCGGAGGTTCATTAGAAATTTCAGCACAATTATGGCTCCTATGACCGAGGTAATTAAAGGCAAAGAGTTTTCATGGAACGAGCAAGCACAACAAGCCTTTGAAGAGATCAAGAATAAGCTCACTAGTTCCCCCGTTCTAGCCTTGCCCGACTTTACCAAAGTCTTTGAAGTAGAGTGTGATGCATCTGGGGTAGGAATTGGAGCTGTCCTATCTCAAGAGAAGAGACCCATTGCCTTTTTCAGTGAGAAGCTCAACGATGCCAAAAAGAAGTACTCCACCTATGACAAGGAGTTTTATGCAATCATTAGAGCACAGCATTGGCGTCATTACTTAGTTGGAGGTGAGTTCATCCTTCATTCCGACCATGGAGCTCTCAAATACATCCAAGGACAACACAAGCTCAACCCTAGACATGCTAAATGGGTAGAGTATCTTCAGTCCTTCCACTTCACTATCCAACATAAGGCGGGGACTCTCAACAAAGGAGCTGATGCATTATCAAGAAGGTACTTATTACTCTCTACTTTGAGTACTAAAGTACTTGGATTTGAAGTTATTAAAGATTTGTACCCAAAAGATGATGATTTCAAGGACATTTTTGAGAAGTGTCTTAAACACCCCCATGGGTTGTTCCACTTAGAAGATGGGTTCCTATTCAAAGGTTCACGTCTTTGTATACCTCAATGTGGATTTCGTGAACTACTTATCAAAGAGCTACATGGAGGAGCCCTAGCTGGCCATTTTGGTGTCGAGAAGACTAGATCGATGTTGAAGGAACACTACTATTGGCCTAAGATGTCAAGAGATGTAGAGCATTTCATCAAAAGATGTTCTACTTGTCAAATGGCTAAGAGCCATTCTTTGCCCCAAGGATTGTATTCTCCACTTCCCATTCCTCAAGCCCCCTGGGAAGATATTAGCTTGGATTTTATCACGAGTTTGCCTAGAACCCAAAGAAACAAAGACTCCATTATGGTGGTTGTGGATCGATTCTCCAAGATGGCGCATTTCATCCCTTGCCACACCACTAATGATGCTACTCAAGTGGCTAATCTTTACTTCAAGGAGATTGTGATACTACATGGCATTCCAAAGAGCATGGTATCTGATCGGGACTCCAAGTTTCTTAGTCATTTTTGGCTAACTCTATGGCGCAAATTGGGTACTCAACTCAAGTTTAGCACTACTTATCATCCCCAAACTGATGGACAAACTAAAGTCACCAATAGAACTTTGGGTACCTTACTTCGAGTCCTAGTGAAGAAGCATTTGAAGAATTGGGATGAGTTGCTACCACATGCCGAGTTTGCATTCAATTGAGTGCCTAGCAAGTCCACCCAACTCTCTCCATTTCAAGTTGTCTATGGCTACAATCCCAAGAGTCCCTTGGATCTTGTTCCCATTCTAACTCCCACAAAATTTAGTTGGGAAGCTGAAAAAAGAGCCAAGGAGATCCAAGATCTTCATGCAAGAGTTAGAGATAACATTGCCAAGGCTAATAAAAGAGCCATGCAAAGCGCCAACAAGCATCGCAAGGAGGTACATTTTCAGCCAGGAGATTTGGTATGGATTCACATTAGGAAGGAGCGTTTCCCTTCAAAGAGAAAATCTAAGTTGATGCCACGTTCCGATGGTCCATTTGAAATCCTTGAGAAGGTTGGGCCCAATGCATACAAGGTTGATCTACCTGGAGATTATGGCATTTCGGCTACCTTCAATGTCTCCGATCTTAGCCCCTATTTCGATGATGAGCCCCTTCCTAGTTTGAGGGCAAACTTTCACTTACCCGGGGGAATGATGGAGACCATCATGAGAAGCCCAAGGACCATCAAGCTCAGCCCAAGGAGGACTCACTCAAGCTTCAAGAAGTCAAAGAAGTTGCAAAACTTTGCCGGAAATTGGCGTTCATGCCCGAAGAGGTAATGCCGCCTTCATCCTGAAATTTTCCGATTTTTTGTGTGCACTTTTGGCCTAACTAAAGTTGTCCCACAACTTGAGGCTCCACATGATTTTGAAGTTTAAGATCTCAGCTTTCAAACAAGCCCAATTATGTTTAATTTGGACGTCGTTTGGTTGGGCTAAATATTACTCAAAGAAGACATGTCCTGTTCCAGTCTAGTTCTAATATAGGTGTAATATTCGGGCCATAACTTTTTATCTACTTATCCAAATTGAGAAAATGAGCCCATTCGGGAAAATAGATTTGCAGGGCTTTCCAACAAGCCCAAAATCACCTTATTTGGACGTGTGAGCTGAGCGAAATGCTCAGTTGAAGTGAACGCTGCCGCATGGAGTTAATGCTGGGCAAGTGAAGAGACATAGGTTACATGACATCACCTTGCTGACATCATGCACGACTTGGATGGATTTCTTCAGCTGATAGGAAGTCTAGAATGTTCATTGTAACCTCCCCCATTCCTTTAAGTTGTGTCTTTTTATTTTTCCTAAGTCTTTTCAATTTTCTAGCTTTAAATTGCTAGGAGTTTGTGTCTTTTGCTTGTCTTGTTGTTGCCTATATATAGTGGGGTGTGAAGTGTTTTTTAATTCAGAGTTGTAAGCTTTTCCAAGAGTAGTACAAACACCTTGAGAGTGATTCTCATTTGTGTCCAAAAAAAAATCCCTAGTTCTATATCTTGAATTTTGGCAAGTTCAAGTGGTGTTCTAGGTTCTCTTTTCTTTTCCAATTGGAGTGATTCCTTGGTGAAGACAAGAGGATTTGCCCAAGATCAAGTCCTTGAGTGGCTCCGCGAAGGATTATCTCAAGTGCAAGGTCTTGTTTATCCTTTGTTCTTTTTTGGTTATTATTTTCATTCCATCTCAATCAACCTTCCATTTTCTCTTTACTTTGGTTCAATTCTTATTTGGGTTTATTTGAGTTTGATTTGGTTCACTTACCACCCACATATACATCACTATATAGGATGTAAGAAGATGTAAGAAAATGTGAGAAAATATAAGAAGATGTAAGAAGATGTAAGAATTATGTTAAGGATGTAAGGAGCTGTAAAGAGATGTAAGAAACTGTAAAAAGATATAAGTTCTTAACTAAATCCTCAAATACGCGAAATAGAACAGGATCGAAGCCCCTTTTCTTGAAAAGATGCATCTTTTAAAAGCATAGGAAACTTAAAATATTTGTACTTTCTTCGGTTGCCAACCCAAATCTTATGACTTAAAAAATGCATCTATGTACTAATAATAATTATCTGCTCACTACCGATAATGGTAGAAGTTACCCCTCGTTGTTTCCATAATTCATTTACTATAAATCAGCTAGTTGACCCTGTTCTATTTCACAATAAGATACAGTTGTAAGATGTAAGAAAATGTAAGGAGCTGTAAAGAGTTGTAAGGAGTTGTAACATGATGTAGGGAGTTGTAAGAAGATGTAAGGAGCTGTAAGAAGATGTAAAGAACTATAAAGATAGATGTAAAGAGTTGTTGAATACTCTAGAAAATCTATATGGAATGTAAGAAGATGTAAGAAGATGTAAGGAGATGTAAGAAGATGTAAGAATTATGTTAAGGATGTAAGAAGTTGTAAGGAGATGTAAGAAGCTGTAAAAAGATGTAAATTCTTAGCTAAATCCTAAAAAATGCAAAATAGAACAAGGCCTTATTGGTTTCGTATAGGAGTATAAAGTCAGAGAGCATATTATGCTCATTTTTTTAGATGAGATAATGAACAATTATAATGAGATGTGCGTGTTCAACTATAGTTATAATAATAATAATAATAATAATAATAATAATAATAATAATATTATTATTATTATTATTATTATTATTATTATTATTATTATTATAAAGCAAAAAGATTTAAAGTTATTTTTTAAGAAAATGGTTGCATCGCATTATGTAAAAAAAAAAAAATCAGAATTGCATTTTTTATCATATTTTTCTGATCACTTTTTCTTTTTTAATAATAGTAAAAAGTTTGGAATTATGATCATTATTTAGGGGTGTTCAAAAATATCTGTAACCAATACCCTAAACCGAAAACTCACTACCCGATTCGAAATCTCAGGTACCCTGTACCGAAACAGAAATATTTGAAAATTTTGGTTCAGGTACCTGAATCAAAATTTTTTTCGATTATTAGTTTGGGTACAGTTCATGCATTTTGAAAATTCGCGTACCCGAAAATCCAAAATTTTTTTGAAAACTTTTTCGAAACTTTTTTTTATATTATCTCTTCCCTAAAGACTTTGTAAGTCAAGTATTCCCAAACCCGAAAAACACAAGTACTTTGACTTCGTTACATTGTTTTTATTTGAATGCGTTGGGTATGAATATAATGTTAACAAGCTTATACCTTATGGAAGTGTGGATTAATTGAAATATGAATGATAATAAGATATCTGATGAAATTGTCATATTGTGTAATAATTTAAAGTGCAACTTAACTCAATACGATAACTTTTTATAGCATAAATAGAAATAATTATATTATGAATACAACAGGATTGCAAGACAAAATAGAAAAAAATATTTTAAAAAAATGAGTTATTCGATAATCATTTTGCCGATCTAAAATTTCAAATACCCTAATCAAAATCTTCATCAATTCGTATACCCCAACCATGAACACCCTATCATTATTATCATTTATCAGCGTGAAAACTAATATGAGCAGTACAAGTCCATTGTGTACGTCGTCCATCGAAAGATGAGCTTTTTTGGGGGGGAGGGGGGAGACCGAGAGAGATTACCGCGAACGCTAGCATTGTTGGCAAGGGCGTCAATGCGGCCAAAAGCCTCCCAAGCCCTCTGAACCCCCGCATCAATCTTACGGCCTTCGGCGGTGACATTTAGCTCAACGACGACGGCCCTCCCACCACCGCCGCGGTTGATTTCGTCGCATAGGGCTTTTGAGGCGGTCTTTCCGGCGAGCGGCGGCGATTATTCGGCATCCGGATTTCGCTAAGTCAAGGCAGAATTCGCGGCCAATTCCGGCGGAAGCTCCGGTTACCATCACCACTTTCCCCTTCAACTCCAACCTCATTCGCCACTGCTGAGACGAGGTGCTTGAGATTTTCTCTCTCTTCTCCTCCGCCATTTTTGATCTTTCGCTACCTTAATTTTGCTCCAAAATTCCTCATCCATTTTTTATTTTATAGTGAGAATTAATTACATGAATGCGTGTTCCTTTTTGTTAGTTTTGATTTTGATGATTGATCTGAAATCAATAAGGCGAATCCGTTGTTTTGATTCGGTGAATGATGAGACTTGAGCTAGCTAGAAATCAATCAGGGAGGAGAGAGATTGAATTGGTGATGAAATTAATGAAGTGATGACGATGCCTGAATGCGTAGATCTTGACGTATATGTGCTCATTACACTGCTTGTTCGTAGGCCCTGTTCTTTTCAGTGGAAAATGAGGGGTGTGGGTTGGGTGAGTGTGGGAAAGGGAGTAAAGGAGTGGGTGAAAATTGATAGGAGTGGTATTTTTTTTAAGGGTGTGTTTGGTAGGGGGGAAATTTATTTTCCAGGAAAATCATTTTCTATGGAAAATGATTTTTCAAGGAAAATAATTTTCCACCTACATTTTCTCCTATTTGATAGAATAAAAAATTATTTTTTAATACCATATTTCTCAAGTGTTTGATACTAATAGGCTAAGCTAATAGATAAACGGTCAATTTAGTAGTGCTTACAAAGTCATCAAATAGTCACAAAATCATAATTCTCAACTGTTTGTTCTCCTTAGCCAAAAAAGGGGAGACCAAAAACAAAAAGAGAGAGAAGTATCACTTCATTCAATTGTTCTCCTTGAATTTTTCAAGCCAAATCCTTCTCAATTTGTGGTTTTTCGCTAGAAAATCCTTTGCAAGGTTTTCACGCTTTACGAGGTGATCGAAAGCGCTACCCAAAAGTCCTCTTCAAATCCTTCGGTTTTCATCACTTCTTGATAAAGAAGGTCGACGTCGAGTTTGAATTTAGATATCTTTTATAGAGCCATAGCGACTTTTTCCATTTAGGTGGAGATATTTTGAAGTTACAAATCGTCGTCACAGGTTCTCTTTCGATTTTTTTTGATTCTAATGGCGCACTTGAAGTCGATTTTAAAAGCACTCGAATACA
Organism: Carnegiea gigantea; assembly: GCA_029747015.1. Taxonomy (NCBI): domain Eukaryota; kingdom Viridiplantae; phylum Streptophyta; class Magnoliopsida; order Caryophyllales; family Cactaceae; genus Carnegiea; species Carnegiea gigantea. Next base: position 1,642,410 of record JAKOGI010000041.1, read on the forward strand.
GCGGCGAGAGTGTTTCAACCGGCTTCCAACAATGACGAGAGCCAAAACTTCCAAATTCAAGAGAGGGAGTAAGGCTTTCGAACGTTGCTGAAGCTTTCCTGAAATCGAACATAAGTTACAGAAGCAGAGTTGTTTTTGAGCCCCAGGAAAATGGTTTCACGGTCATTTTCACAGGAAAATATTTTCCTTCTCAGGAGGTAAAATCATTTTTCCCTGAAAATGATTTTCCTCTCCACTTTTTACCAAACAACGTGTTGAATTTAGGAGTACTTACCTACAAGAAGGGGGTGAATTGTGGTGTTCGATTTTCGCGTACTTACTGACAAACACCCTCCTGATTCTTGAATTACAAACAACCTTCTGACTTGTTTGCACCAGATGTTTTCAATTTGCTCAAAGGCGAAAATCAACAAGATAAATGCGGAAATCATGCACACACAATTTTTCCGTGGAAAACACCTCTAGCCCAACTGAGGTGTGAAAAACCACGACCTACCTCGTGCAGGATTTAACCACTTTCACTAACGGGCTTCACATGTTACAAATGTAACACACCTTGTTACAACTTGCAACCACGTAACCTTCTTTTCTAAAAAAGGTTACACCACGTCCAAATCTCACCAGATTGGACACGTCCAAAGTCCACACGACTGAGGACCACTCACTCACTTTTCTGATCCAAGATCAGGGTTACAAAACACCTTACGGGGGTGCTTCTGATTTAAGCAGATGTAAGGTACAATGAGGTCCTAGTATGCCAATATCTTGAAAGCTCAGCTTAAACACAACTTGTCTCGGTTTTTCTTTTCTCAAGAGTAGCTCGAAAAATTCTTCTCACTAGAAAAACCACTTTTGCACTTCTCCCTTTTTGCGTATGTTGTGTATGTTTCTCGTTTTTTCTTATCTTATGAATGGGAGTGAAATGTTGAGTTTTTAAACAAAAAATCCAACGGTCAAAAACAAGGAGAAGTGATAAAATCAGCTATGTTTAGCAAAGAGAGATTTTTGCTTAGCACAGAGAATTCCAACGGCTAAAAGATCCAATGAGGATAGAGTTTTCCAATATTGTAGGGATTTGATTTTGGAGGATAAAAGACTATCTTTTCCCCTTAAAAATAGCCGTGAAATACCTGGAAAAGAATCTCAGCTTGAATTTTGAATTAATCACTTTCCAAAGGATAAGAGAGAAATATTTTCGGTTTTGGTAAATATTTTCCAAAATCAGTTTTGCAAATCTCCCAAGTGATTTTCATATCAAAAGATTTCCTACAGCTTAAATTGCTGTCTTGGAATTTTATCAAAATATATTAGAGCTTTTGGCCAACCAAAATAAGTTTTCCAAAGTGACCGGGTTTGGCCGTTGCAGTTCAGAAACACCCTAGGTACCCTGTTTACAGGGTTGTTCAAACTTGGTGTTCTGAAGCAAATAGTGCAACCAATTCAAGAGTGGTTAGTTAGAGACTTTTCAAGATTGGCATATTAACAAGAGTCTAAAAAAATAAAATCTAAATTACCCAAGACATATTGTTGTAGATCCAGTCATCTTGTTCAAGACGAATACGCTGCCCCAACCACCTAAACCAACCTGTTTGCCAGGTTGTTCTTGTATCGCTTGAGTTCAGAAAGGCTTGTTTGCTGGATTGTCCTTGAAACACCTAGCCTGTTTGCCAGGTTGTTCTTGTATTGCTTGAGTTCAGGAACTGATCTTAACACACAATCAACTCATCGAGGTGGTGTTCTTGACTTGAGCGTGAGTCATCAAGGTATGAGACCTGTTCTTAAGACTTGTTCTCAACATTCAGCAAACAAGTTAAGACGCATATTGAAAATAACAGTGTATGCCTGTTTGGAGAACTTTGTTTGGAGCAACATTACTTAAGAGCATTTTACACTTGGGTTTGTTGTCATCAAAACTGAATATACTAATTCAACAATTTCTCCATTTTTTATGATGACAAACCAAGTGTTCATATTAAAAAAAATTGAATGCTGATAGGGATCCACGTAGGTACAAGGAGTTAGAGGTCAACCCACCCTATCGAGTCAAGGTCAGGCTCATTCGTCATACTTTGTCAATAGGTTACACTATTCTTCCCCCTTTTGGCATCATTAAAAAGCAAGAACAACAGGACGGTTGCAAGAAAAGCATATAAAGCATTGCAAATAGATATTTCATTGCAAAGAAAAGTAGTACAATGCCAAAACAACAAAACTAAGAGAGGAGGAGGAGGAGACTAGAGACCAGCCTAGACAATCAGGGAGCAGGGGGTGGTTTCGTTTGCAGAGGAGGAATGCTGGGGGCAAGGGTGGAGAGAAGGGCAAGCAAATCTTCATGGCGTTTGGCGGAGAGGACTTGTTCCTCAGCAAGAGCAGCCTTGACGGCGGAGAGCTCATCCTTGAGGCGAGCATTGTCCTTAAGAACAGTCTCAACCTTGATGGAAGGTTGCCCAGAAACAGGTGGTCAGGTGGTCGACGACCCTGTTTGGAGATTGACCCTTCGCCAACCTCATAACCACACCCTAGCAGGGTGTCAATCCCAATCTCATCAATGATTTGGGCCGCCACTCTCCGTGTGAGCGCTATCCCAAAGTGCTCAAACACCCTTGTCAGCAGAAACCCATAGCCAAGATCATGGGTTCGGGTGGTGTTCGCAATTCGCCCTATGTGGCGAATCATGATTACAGGGAGGTTTATTGGTTCCTCCCGATCCAGTAGGTCCACCAGACATTGATCGAGGGCATCTGCTGAGTTTCGCCCTTGACCTCGCGGAATTATGTTCTTGATGGTGAACATAAACAGTAGTTGGTGCAGGGAGGTCATTTCACCCTTCTTAACCGAGAGGGGTGTTCTCAGGCCCTGTTTCTGACTGAGGCGTTGGGACACCTCTAGGAGCCTGGCTGTTGTCAGGGCAGTCTTGTCTTCCCTCACATACACAGCAAAGCCTTGTGAGGGCACTCCCAATATTTTCCCAAGTGTGGGCGCATCAACCTTAATGCCTTGCCCATTCACAAAACTTGTCACCACCCCTTTGGTGACGCTGCAGTTGGCGTAAAACTCAGCCAACTCAGGCACAGAACACCCCAACTGGGTGTTTGCAAACAAGTCGAGCCAGCCTTAGACTCGCAACTTGTTCAGGAACACCTCCAGACCCTGTTCCTCGAAAAAACGTACATTTACTACCTTCCCCCTGACGACATTACGCTTAAGCAATTGCGCATGCTTGTCAGACATAGGAGAGGGAGTGGACTTCTTTGGGCGTTTGGGAGGAGGAACAGAGGTGGTAGCGTCTGGTACGGGAGCTGTTCTGGGCTTTCTTTTGACGGGTGAGTTTGCAGGAGAGGGCTTCACAGTAGGTTTAGAGGTTGATTTTTGAGGGGCTTGATCTTCAGAGAACTCGGAGAACACCGGTGTCCCCTGTTTGAAAGAGGTGTTCTCAGAGTCAGAACTCAAGAAGAGGAAATCTCCTCGATGATTGGAGCAGAGGGTTTGGAGATACGGGGAGCGGATTGAAAAGCTATTCTTGCAGATTTGCGAGAAGGCTTGGAGGATTTTGGAGAATAGGGAGTTTGAGAGGGCTGAGACCTTGGTTGTGGCCTTGTTCTTGGCGTTCTGCTGCACCTGGCCACTATTTTCACCCTTTTCCTTTTCTCTCCGGTTTGAGCAACCGGAGTAGTGAGTTCAGCCTCAGGGAGAGAATCCTTCTCCTGACTCTCCTCTGATGTCTCATTCGAATTCCCTCGGAAATCGACATTCAGATCCTCCACACACACGGCATCAAAAGAGTCTTTCCCTGTTTCTGGTACTGTTTCAGGAAACAGCCCAAAAGAACAGGGTTCGAAATTATCACTAAACCCTTCAGGGGTTTCCAAGATTTTGTCTTGAGGCCCCGATGGTGCACCCTCCGACTCTACTTTAATGGGACATGCAACTGACCCCACAAGAAACACCAATTCCCTTCCACAATTGAAGGGAATATCGTCCATCCCTATCCCGACTGACTTTAGGAACAAGCTTTTCAGAAATCTGAAAGGCTTGTACAGGATTGGGCGAGGGGGAGCAGGGATTGAGGACGCAAGAACCAGGGCTTTTGAGTGAGAGGTGTTGTTGGAAGCCATTGTTGCTAGAGGAGAGAGATTAGGGTTTAAGGCTGTTTTTCAGAGTTTGCTTTTGAGCGAGATGAAGTCAGATGAAAAGAAGAACTGAGAACAGGGCATTTAAAGAGAGAGAGAGCACCCAAAATCTTTTAAAGATCTCTAGGTTTGCAACGGGTGAGAACATTAAAGGCGTGTGCCTTGGTAAGGCGGGAGGTTTAAAGAAAACACATTCCCATATGCAACGAACAACCAAGGGACGTACCTGTTTTTTCCGTTCAATCAAGATACCTGCCTGTTCTTCGCCGTTTGATCTTGATTTGACTCATTGGTACTAGGGGTGGCAGAGCTGCTCCAGTGATCCTTAGTACATCCCCTTATGCTGCACTCTTTGTATAAATTTAAAAAAAACGCACGTAATTTGAGTGTATGCACTCATTGTACATAAATCACATCAGTTGCTAATAAGATTTGCAAACAAGGGGAGAGAACAGGATGTAGAGGTTGTTTTTATCAAACCTAGTTCATGTCTTGGAAACAAGTATCTCAGGGTGTTCTTACCGACCCTAGTTCCAGTCTATTTCTCTCAAATTGATCTCTAGCTAGTGCCTTAGTGAATATATCAGCAATTTGATTTTCCGTTATGCAAAAATTCATAGAAATTAAACCCTCTTCAACATTATCTCTCAAGAAATGATGTCGAATGTCAATATGCTTTGTTCTTTTATGTTGACATGGATTTTTGGCAATGTTAATTGCACTTGTGTTATCACAAAAAATAGGAATGCATCCAGTGTCAACACAAAAGTCCTTAAGCTGTTGTCTTATCCACAACAGTTGAGCACAACATGAAGCTGCTGCAACATATTCAGCTTCTGCTGTGGACATGGCAACTGAATGTTGCTTCTTGGTAGCCCAAGATACCAAACAAGGTCCAAGAAAGTGAGCCATACCTGAGGTACTCTTTCTATCAATTAGGAATCCAGCATAGTCAGTGTCAGCATATCCAACAAGATCAAAATTGCAACCTCTAGGATACCATAAAGCTAAATTGGGTGTATGTTTCAAATATCTTAGTATCCGTTTAACAGCCTTAAGATGAGTTTCCTTAGGATTAGACTGAAAACGGACACATAAACCAACACTAAAAATAATATCCGGTCTACTAGCGGTTAGGTATAGGAGTGACCCAATCATGCCCCTATAGAGTTTCTCCTCAACTGAGGGACTCCCATCATCCATAACCAACTTGGTTGAAGGAGAAATAGGAGTGTCTATGGGTTTGGCTGACTCCATCCCAAAACGCTTAAGTAACTCCTTGATATACTTTTGCTGATGGATCATGGTGCCGTTTGGAGTTTGCTTGATTTGTAAGCCTAAGAAAAAGTTAAGCTCACCCTATCATGCTCATCTCAAACTCACTCCTCATCATATTTGAAAATTCATTGCATAAATCATGATGAGTTGCACCAAATATAATGTCATCAACATATATTTGAACAATCAATAAATGTTCCCCCTTAGATTTTAGAAACAAGGTATTGTCTACCTTGCCTCTTCAAAATTATTTTGAAGTAAAAAACTTGACAAACGTTCATACCAAGCTCTAGGAGCTTGTTTTAAACCATAAAGAGCTTTGTCAAGTTTGAAAACATGGTTAGGAAATTCACTGTTTTCAAAACCAGGGGGTTGTTTGACATACACCTCTTCTTTAAGGTATCCGTTTAGGAATGCACTTTTCACGTCCATTTGATATAGCTTGATTTCCATATGAGCTGCAAAGGCTATTAGGATTCGAATAGCCTCAATTCTAGCAACTGGTGCAAAGGTTTCTTCATAATCGATCCCTTCTTCTTGATTATACCCTTGAACAACCAGCCGTGCCTTGTTCCTAGTGACTGTTCCTGACTCATCCAGTTTGTTTCGGAACACCCACTTGGTTCCAATGATTGTTCTCTCTGCAGGTTTAGGTACCAGGTGCCATACTCTATTTCTTTCAAATTGATGGAGCTCTTCTTGCATTGCCGTGACCCAATCTGAATCTGCAAGAGCTTCATTCACATTCTTTGGCTCAATGTTAGAGAGAAAAGCATAGAAAGCACAGAAATTCTTAAGCTTAGACCTAGTTTGCACTCCACTGTTAATATCAGACAGAATTTGATCAAGGGGGTGTGAACTATGGTGCTTCCATGGTCGTGGAGTAAGTGGATCCACAGACACATGCTCTACTCTAGCCGGAATATTTGGAGAATCAGGCTCACGAACACCTCCTGAGCCTGTTTCTGTACCTGTTTGTAAGCCTGTTCCTGAAGAACATGGTCCCGAACAGGGTTCAACGGTGTTTCCCCCTATTTGGTGTTCACCTTGCCTGCCGTTTTGAGGAACAACTTCTGGGCCTGTTGTCTCCTTGGTGTTCTTACCTTGTCTCTCATGGGGCAACACTTCTTTTCGGATAAGACCTAATTCAAACTCTTCTTCCTGTGCACCATTCTTATTCAAGGTGTTAGATTCATCAAAAAGCACATGCACACTTTCCTGAACGCACAAGGTTCTTTTGTTAAAGACTTTGTATGCCTTGCTGTGAGAGGAATAACCGAGAAATATTGCCTCATCACTCCTGGGATCAAACTTTCCTAAAGCATCCTTCCCATTATTATGCACAAAACACCTACAACCGAATGTTCTTAAATGCATAATGTTGGACTTTCTGCCTTTGAAGAGTTCGTAGGGAGTTTTGTTCAAAATAGGTCTAATCATACATCTATTCATAATGTAACATGATGTGTTCAAAGTTTCTGCCCAAAAGTTCCTAGGAAGACCACTAGCAATAAGCATTGTCCTAGTCATGTCTTCTAGGGTGCGGTTTTTGCGCTCAACCACCCCATTCTGTTGGGGTGTTCTTGGGGCCGAGAAGTTATGATCAACACCATGCGTATTACAAAATTCTGTAAAACTTGCATTTTCAAATTCAGTACCATGATCAGACCTCAAGCTAACCAATGAGTGTCCTACTCTCTTTTCAACCTTTTTTAGAAGGGCAATAAAATTCTCAAAAGTTTCATCCTTGGAGGCCAAGAATAGAGTCCAAGTAAATCGAGAGTAATCATCCACTATGACAAGCACATACCTCGTCCCACCTCTACTTGTTATCCTCATAGGACCGCATAGATCAATGTGTAATAATTCAAGAGGTCGGGTAGTGCTAACACACCTTTTTGATTTAAAAGACAATCTGACTTGTTTTCCTTTTGCACAAGCTTCACATACCCTGTCATCATTAAACTTGATGGAAGGTAGTCCAACAACCAAGTCTTTGGAAACAAGTTTGTTTAAAAGAGTAAGGCTCGCATGACCTAGTCTCTTGTGCCAGAGCATTATATCATCATTCACAGCACTCAAACAAGTCAGGTTGTTTTGGAGAAGTGTGGAAATACAAACTTTGTAAATATTTTTGTGACGCTTCCCCTTTAACACAACGTCTCCTGTGTTGGCATTGACAACCAAGCAATGTGTTCGTGAGAACACCACTAGATTGTTCTTGTCACACAGTTGGGACACACTTAGTAAATTATGCTTTAAACCATCAACTAAGTGCACATTATCAATTGAGTGGGAGAGAGTTTTACCAATGCTACCTATACCGACAATTGTCCCAGACTTGCCGTTTCCAAAAGCCATGCTCCCACCGGTTGAAGCTGTAAGTGAGAGAAAGTTTGATTTTTCTCCGGTCATATGCCGCGAACACCCACTATCAACATACCACAGCTGCCTGTTTTCAAGGTTATTTCCTGAGCTGTTTGCCAGGCTGTTTCTTACCCTGTTTGCTGGGTTGTTTGTGGGGTTGTTCTCTCTCACTTCAGCCTACAAAACAAATCAAGGGTTAGTTTTGGGAACCCAGATCCACTTGGGTCCCATTCTTTTAGACAAATAAAGCTCATCTTTCCTAATCCAGATTTGTTTCACATACCTTTCATTCTTTTCAATGGCATACCTTCTTGAAGGACATGAATATTGATAGTGACCAGTTTTACCACAATGAAAGCAAACAATGTTTTCAGATAATCCCACATACTTTCTATGGATTGGGTAAACGGTTCGTTTAGGCTTATATTCAAGTCCCTTTTTGTTTCGACTGTGGTGAGTGTTTAACCAATCAAGGGCTTGTGAGGACTTGTTCCACAACCTGTTTGTGGCAAGGTTGTGTTCTGTGCGTTTTGCTTTAGCCGACAGGTTCTTGTTTTCAGCAAGCAAAACTTCGACCTTTTCTTTAAGCTCAAGGGTTTCCTTTTCAGCCTTGGCTTGATTGGTGGTATATTTTACTTCGTTCAAGATCAAGGTCTCCTTAAGGTCATTTATGGTTTGATGTGAAGCTAGAATTTCTCTTTCAGCCTCAAGTTTCTCATTCTTAAGGATCTCATTTTCTAGTTCTAGGTCTCGGACATCTCGTTTCAATTCAGCACAAGTATCCATCAAGGTATACAAAAGTTTTTCGAGAGTTGCTTTATTGAGACCACGTACCTTGTTCTTGAGATCAGTCAAGCTGTTTGTGGATTCATCATCTGAGTCTGAGTCACTTTGTGCCATGAGAGCTACAGCATCTCCTTCACTTTCAGATTCACCTTCATCCTCAGAAGAGTCTCCCCAGGCAGCAAGCATAGCCTTCGAGAATCTTTTGCCTGAGGTGTTCACAGGTTGTTTTCGAACCTGTTTTCTGAGTTGTTCGAACTCCTGCTCTTCTCGAAGCAGAGGGCAGTTTTTTACAAGGTGATCTGGTTTGTCACATTTAAAACACCCTGTGAACTGTTCTCGGGGGGTGTTTCTGGATTTACTGAAGTCCTTTCTTCTGCTGTTTTCTTTGACCTTTTTGAAGAATTTCTTGAACTTTCGTGTCATTAAGGCCATCTCTTCATCCTCAAGGTCAGAGTCATCATCCTCTTGTGCTTTCAAGGCAAGCCCACGATCCTTCTTCTGCTCCTCTTTTTGTTGTGAGTTCTTTCTGAGTTCATAGGTTTGAAGATTGCCAATCAACTCGTCGAGGGTGATCTTGTTCATGTCTTTAGCTTCTTGGATGGCTGTCACCTTCGCTTCCCAAGACCGAGGTAAAATCCTTAGAATCTTCCTCACCAGCTCTTCTGTGGTGAAGGATTTTCCCAGGGATTTTAGCTCGTTTGTTATGTGGGTGAAGCGTGTGTACATATCCATCACGTTCTCACGATCACCCATATCAAACAACTCATATTGCCTCATGAGTAGCTCAATACGTGATTGTTTGACTTGACTTGTTCCTTCATGAGCTACTTGGAGGGCATTCCATATCTCCTGGCTGACTCACACTCCGAGATACGTGTATATTCATCTGGACCTAGGCCAAAATATAATAGCTTCTTGGCCTTGGCATTCTTTTCCATTTTCTTATAGTCTTCAGCATCAAACTCTATGGGTTCCTTGGGAACCTTCTTACCATCTTCAAGCACCTTGGTGGGAACAAGGGGCCCGTTCTTGATGAGCATCCATAACTCATAATCTTCTGCCTGAATATAGTTCTCCATCCTATTCTTCCACCAACTATAATGTTGGCCGTTGAAATAGGGTGGCCGAGTAATGGATTGCCCTTCAAAGATTCCTTGTGGTGTACTCATCTTCAAAATCTCTCAAGGTGTTAGCCCTTTTGTGAGAGAACCTGCTCTGATACCACTTGTTGAATTTAGGAGTACTTACCCACAAGAGGGGGGTGAATTGTGGTGTTCGATTTTCGCGTACTTACTGACAAACACCCTCCTGATTGCAGAGGTTGTTCTTGAATTACAAACAACCTTCTGACTTGTTTGCACCAGATGTTTTCAATTTGCTCAAAGGCGAAAATCAACAAGATAAATGCGGAAATAAAGCACACACAATTTTTCCGTGGAAAACACCTCTAGCCCAACTGAGGTGTGAAAAACCACGACCTACCTCGTGTAGGATTTAACCACTTTCACTAACGGGCTTCACATGTTACAAATGTAACACACCTTGTTACAACTTGCAACCACGTAACCTTCTTTTCTAAAAAAGGTTACACCACGTCCAAATCTCACCAGATTGGACACGTCCAAAGTCCACACGACTGAGGACCACTCACTCACTTTTCTGATCCAAGATCAGGGTTACAAAACACCTTACGGGGGTGCTTCTGATTTAAGCAGATGTAAGGTACAATGAGATCCTAGTATGCCAATATCTTGAAAGCTCAGCTTAAACACAACTTGTCTCGGTTTTTCTTTTCTCAAGAGTAGCTCGAAAAATTCTTCTCACTAGAAAAACCACTTTTGCACTTCTCCCTTTTTGCGTATGTTGTGTATGTTTCTCGTTTTTTCTCGTCTTATGAATGGGAGTGAAATGTTGAGTTTTTAAACAAAAAATCCAACGGTCAAAAACAAGGAGAAGTGATAAAATCAGCTATGTTTAGCAAAGAGAGATTTTTGCTTAGCACAGAGAATTCCAACGGCTAAAAGATCCAATGAGGATAGAGTTTCCCAATATTGTAGGGATTTGATTTTGGAGGATAAAAGACTATCTTTTCCCCTTAAAAATAGCCGTGAAATACCTGGAAAAGAATCTCAGCTTGAATTTTGAATTAATCACTTTCCAAAGGATAAGAGAGAAATATTTTCGGTTTTGGTAAATATTTTTCAAAATCAATTTTGCAAATCTCCCAAGTGATTTTCATATCAAAAGATTTCCTACAGCTTAAATTACTGTCTTGGAATTTTATCAAAATATATTCGAGCTTTTGGCTAACCAAAATAAGTTTTCCAAAGTGACTAGGTTTGGCCGTTGCAGTTCAGAAACACCCTAGGTACCCTGTTTACAGGGTTGTTCAAACTTGGTGTTCTGAAGCAAATAGCGCAACCAATTCAAGAGTGGTTAGTTAGAGACTTTTCAAGATTGGCATATTAACAAGAGTCTAAAAAATAAAACCTAAATTACCCAAGACATCTTGTTGTAGATCCAGTCATCTTGTTCAAGACGAATACGCTGCCCCAACCACCTAGACCAACCTGTTTGCCAGGTTGTTCTTGTATCGCTTGAGTTCAGAAAGGCCTGTTTGCTGGATTGTCCTTGAAACACCTAGCCTATTTGCCAGGTTGTTCTTGTATTGCTTGAGTTCAGGAACTGATCTTAACACACAATCAACTCATCGAGGTGGTGTTCTTGACTTGAGCGTGAGTCATCAAGGTATGAGACCTGTTCTTAAGACTTGTTCTCAACATTCAGCAAACAAGTTAAGACGCATATTGAAAATAACAGTGTATGCCTGTTTGGAGAACTTTGTTTGGAGCAACATTACTTAAGAGCATTTTACACTTGGGTTTGTTGTCATCAAAACTGAATATACTAATTCAACACAACGTAAAATAGGAAAATCATTTTTCAGGAAAATGATTTTACCCCCTACCAAACACACCCTAAGTGTGGGAAAGGGGAGAAGGAGTGGGTGAGAGTTGATAGGAGTTGAAATGAATTGAATGAAGTTGGAGAGTAGTTTAAGTTATATATTTTTGTTTTGAATGTAGTTTTGTTTATTTATGGTTGTAGTAACGATCTTAAAATTAATTTTGAATAGAAATTTTTTTTTTTTTGAGTTTAGCTGGTTACAAGTTATTGTTTTATGATCGTTGTTGCCTCAAAAAAAATTCAAATTTTCGTAAATGAGTTGAATATTGCGGAAGTTAATTTTTGTTGTAAATTTCAGGAATTTGTTAATTTTCAACAAAATTTAAAGTTAAATATCGTATTGTACGTTGCGCAAATATGATTCACTTTGGTTGGGTTATGATTAATTGATTGTGAACTAAAAGTTACATAGACAAGTTTAAATTTTTCTGTGCAAATTAATTATTCACATTTCGCGTCATTTTTGCACAGTCTGACTGAAATTGAACGTTACTGTTCATCAATTCTTAATCACGTTATGATACCGATGAAGTTAGTTTGAAATTCGAAATCAGATATCACCGAAAAGATTATCCAAACACAATTTTACTATATCCAACTGTAATCTACAAATCCAATACAAAGATGACATGTGTCTGTACACCAGCTTTTCTCTGTGTTTACACTATCAGCTCTCCTCTCTCTCTAAAAATTTGCAGACACACTATCATCACTCCTCTCCCTCTCTAAACTCTCACATCTCACCTCTCCCAGCTCGTCTCGCACGCCCCTCTGCCATTGCAGCAGCAGCTCGCCGGCCGTGCCGCCGTCGTTAGCAACACGCCGGGCATCTCCCACCTCGTCGGCGAACTCCCACGACACCGGCCAGCTCCCATCCCCATCGATCTCCTACCGTGCGAGCGGGGCAGACCGCCTACCTCACAGCCCATCCCCGACGTCGCCGGCCATCTCCGACCTCGCCGGGCATATCTGCAGAACTCCCCAGCTCCCCGGTTGTCAGCTGTAAGTGAAAGAATTAAAAAATACAAAATAAACAAAATAAAAAAAAAAAGAACAAAATAAAAAATTTAAAAAATTCAACCAACATAAAATTTCTACAAATAATGTGAACTACAATACATCTGTACTTTCTGTCACGAATTATGAACAATGGCAAAAAAGTATACATACGAAAAAAATATTTGCAACTTCTGTCGTGGATTACGATGTACTGAAAATTATTATGTCACATACACAGCAACAACTATATACGCTTTCTAACGTACAACAAATATCTTGTAACTAACGATAACAAAAACAAAATAAAATTGTTCCATAACATCTGAAAAATTAAAACTGCTCATAAGTACTATCAGATTATTCGTATTACGTAAATTATAAAAATTTTCAGAATATGAGAAATGGTTGTTTTATGTAGGTGTGGGAAGGAGTGGGTGAGTGTGGGAAGGTGTGGTATTTTTTTTTGAGTGTGGGAAGGTGTGGGAAGAGGGGGAAAGGAGTGGGTGAGTGTTGATGAGTATGGATTGGGTTGATTAAACTACGAAAAGAAAGGGCCTTAGTCGTCCTCCTTTCTATGCATCAGACAACAAATTATGTGAGATATATTGAATGACGATAGACGACACATCATAATTCATATATATGTATATATGCATGGATGGTTTCTTTGCACGTATCCAGTGCGTCCAATTAAATGAATTAATTGCTGCAAAAGCAGTCACACACTCTATTAGAGTATGCATCAATATGTGTGAATGTTAGTTATCATACCATACTTTGCATGGTTAGTGATATAATTTTTTTTTTTTTTTGGTTGTGATTGATGAATATTTTAAAAGTTTTTTAAGTCTTTGAATTAATTTGTATAAAATTTAAAATTCAATGCATCATTAAATTAATTAGGGTTCTTCTTAAAAAATGAAGTATATTGTGATACGGCTCAGGTTACTATGTTATTATTGTTTTTATGCAATACGTTGTACAAAATAGTAGTCAAAGTTTTGGTTAACATATTAAGACCGTACCTCGATAATAATATTATTAACCCTATGCAAAGTGCATTTGTCCCAACTAAACAAATTCATGATAATATTTTAATTGCTCATGAAACAAGTTTAAGCACACAAAAAGGGGGAAAAAAACTTTCGATTGCTTTTAATTTTGATGTGGAAAAAGTTTATGATATGGTTTAATGGTCATTCCTTTTGAATGCATTAATCAATTAGGATTTCCGGATAAATGGAACCATGGATAATGCAATGCATCTCCATTGTGTCCTACTCGTTCTTGTTCAGTGATCAACCCTGTGAGTTCATTAAATCAAGTAGAGGAATAAGGCAAGGAGACCCTTGCCTTTTTCTTTTGTTTTTTTTAAAAATTTGTATGGAACTAATGGAAGTACCAACCACTTCACTGATGGACGAAAGTTTGCATAAGAAAAATGGCATCAGAATTAAGCTATACGCGAAAGCCATACAAATTCAGTGCCTATGTTTTGCAGATAATAGTCTTCTCTTCTGCAATGGGACGACCCAATCCTGTAGAACCCTCAAGTCTTGCCTGGATGACTTCTGTGTCAAAGCTGGACACTCGATCAACTTTCATATGTCATTTATAATTTTCTCTACTAAGGCAACAAGCAATGCTAAGAAATTAGCCCAAGGAATTCTCCACATTCCTATTGAGGAATCTCTAGGAAAATATCTTGGATGCCACACCTTAAGTGCTCACAACGGAAGTATTCTTTTCTCGCCAATTATAGAGAAACCTAATCAAAAGAGGCTGGAAAGCCAAGTCATTGTCCAAGGCTGGCCGAACAATTAATACACACTAATCTTGAATCCTTCCTTCGCACTACGCAGTGTTTCCAAATGCTAAAACTACTTGCAATTAACTTGATAGAGTTTGTAAATATAAATTTTGATTCTAAAAATAAATAAGACAAGAAATGTGGACAAATAAATTTAATTTTATATTGATATTATATATATTGGTATAATATCTGTATAATTGTTATAAGAACAAGTATAATAAATTCTCTGATTCGATATGCTTGAATAATCTTGAATGAATTTGATCTCGAGAGAGGACTTAGTAGACTTCATCTCTGTCGAGAAAATAGTTTGATCTCTGAAAGTGGACGGCACGTGTTTGAAGTGTTTGTTGTCTTCTTCCAGAGAGAATTTTTGAACTCTTGTGTTTTCAAAATGTATTTAGAGTGAATGAATTTTCGACCCCCTAAGTAGGAGAGAGTAGTGCTCTATTTATAGAGAAAGAATCCCCCTTTCCTTACTAGGGTTTGCAACTTATTTGCCTTCTTGGACCGTTGATTGGACCTTTGACTTGTTAGTCTATTTGACTTGCGATTTAATAGTCAATTTGCCCGTTAACTTGCTAGTCGTTTGGGTCATGACTTGCTAACCCGAAATAATTAATTTATATTAATTTTATGATGTGACACTTTTCATTATATTTTTAGTGCCTACAAATTGTCCCATCGATAGTTGACCATATGGATGATTTGGGAGTGCTTAATGCGGTCAGGCCTCAAAACTTGATGGTTAGCAGCGTCATGTTTGCCACTTGTTATACTATCGAGGTGAAAATTGAGACTTGATTGGATAATTTAACAAGTGAATTTGGGACTTCTATAAAAAAGTTATATTAAATTCAGCTTGGGCTGTGGGATTTTATCCGGTCCAAGTATAAGCATTGGTAACAGCAACTTTTTAGCTTCTGCTAGGAAACTAAACGAATATTGAATGCGTATATTACATCGGCCATATAAGAAATATAGGAGGCTGTAGAAAATTAGGTGTTGCCATGTGCCTCCTCCCTCTAATCATCTGATTTTGAGAAACTAGACGAATGTTGAATGCCTAGATTACATCGGCCATATAAGAAATATAGGAGGTCGTAGAATTAGGTGTTGCCATGTGCCTCCTCCCTCTAATCATCTGATTTAGAGCCTGTTCTTTTCGTAGGTAAATTGGGGTGGGTAAAAAGGTGAAGTAGGTTGAGATAGATCGAAGTAGGTTGAGGTGAGTTGAAATCGATTAAAGTGGTTGAATTTTTTTTATGTGATAAGTTGAACTTGATTAAAATAGTGGAAGTGGGTTGAAGTGATTTGAAATTGATATTGTAGAATTGACCCACGAAAAGAACAGGCCCGTAATGACCTTGCCATGTGACCGGTGCTCTCGCTGGTCAACATTGGCTTTTGCCTCAATGTTTTCTTATTTGTTTGGATGTCAGATAAAAGCTTCAATTATTCTCCAAAGTTAATGAGGAGAAGATGCCTCTGCACAGCGAAAGTCTCCATTGGTTACTCGGACAAATTCACTCACTGTTTCCCTGTTGTATGTTGTTTCCTTTCAGTGCACCTCCTTCCGTTTTTTTGCAAGATTTCGTTCTTTTTACAAGATTTCTTTTTTTCCCCCTTTTTTTTGGTATTGTTGGTCTTGGTAATTTCTTTATCTCTTGGTATATCACTAGAATTGAGAAATTTTTCGACATTAAATCATAAAGATTATATTTTTGGTCAAAGCATATGACAATAAGGAGTATGACAACGACTAGTTGAATCATTCAAAGGCATACTCAACTTACGAGAGGCCTAGTTGATAATTCTTGGATTAAAGATGTCACTTTTCACTACGAATTTAAACATGGAATACAGAACTTTCTCACCCTTGAATGACACGCCTTTATTAATTTTCGACCTTTGGATGGTTTGCTCGAAAGGGTCCACCATAAGTCGTCTTTATTAACTTTCGACCATTGGATGGCTTGCCTGCAAGGATCCATCATAGGTCGTCCTTATTATTTTCGGCCTTTGGATGATTCGCCCGTAAGGGTCCACCATAGGTCGCCTTCATTAATTTTCGACCTTTGGATGACTTGCCCACAAAGGTCCACCATAGGTCGCATTTATTAATTTTTGACATTTGAATGGCTGGCCCGCAAGGGTTCACTTTGGTGTTTCTATCTAGGGTTCTCACCTTTGGATGACTTGTCCGCATGGGTCCACCTTGGGTGACTTTCTCGAATGTTCTCACCCTTAGACGGCTTGCCCACATAGGTTCGCCTTAGGTGTCTTTCTTGAATATGAAGATGGAGGCCACGTCATCGTTGTCACCAACTTGACAAGAACGTCATGTGATTTGAAGGTGAATGCTGTCAACTTAAAGAAGACTAGTATTTTGCTGCCGACACGAATGAGGATGCCTACGTCACCAATAAGGAGGACGAGGTCGTCTTGTTGTTCCCATCTTGCAGGAGGATGCTTGCGTCGTCAATGTGGATAACGAGATCATCTTGTCGTTCACATCTCACAGGGGAATGTCGCCAATCTGAATTAGAACTTGAAGCGGAAGACTCCATTGTCACAAACGCAAATTGGAAGGAGGATGCTTATGTCCATTCCCTCCAACTTGAAGGAACCCCAAAAATCTTTGAGGACTTGGGAGTCTTTAATTTTAATGACTTGAAAGACACAGTTGTCTTTAATTTTGGTGACTTGAGAGTCTTTGTCTTCGATGACTTGTAAGTTGTAAACTTTGAAGATTTGAGAGTCTTTACCCGGGATGATTTATGAGTCTTGAACTTGGGAGACTTGAAAGTCTTTGATTATAATGACTTGAGAGTCTTTATCTTCGATGACTTAAGACTCATTGAGTTGACTTTAAAGTTTGTAATTTTGTTGACTTGATAGTCTTTAGGTGACTTGAAAATCTTTGATTTTGATCACTTGAGAATTCTGTGGGTGACTTGACAGTCTATGCTAACTTGAAAGCCTAAGATCTTGGGCTTGGAAGTCTTAAGGGTGACTTGAGAATCAGAATTGTGACTTGGTAGTCTTTAGGAATGGCTTGAAAGTCTTCATCAAGCATACAGTTACATTGACTTAGAGTTTGTTGACTTGAAAGTCTAATATAAGTGACTTGAAAATCTTCGAATGTGACAACTTGAGGGTTTACAAAATTTGATGACTTAGAAGTCTCGAACTTGAATGACTTGATAGTCTTTTACTTTGCTGACTAAGGAGTTTGAAACTTTGACGATTTGGTAGTCCGTGAGAGTTTGACGACTTGGAAGTCTATAAAATTTGATGACTTAAAAGTTTAACTTGGAAGTCCACAAGATTTGGTGACTTTGGAATCTGTCAAGCATGACTTCAAATTTTGGTAGGATTGACTTTGAAGTCTGAGAGTTTGATGACTTTGGTCTTTGTAGAACCTGACATGGAGGTCTTAGTGTTTCTCAAGTCAGAAGCCTGTAAAGGCTAACTTAGAAGTCTTAGAGTTTTGCGACTTGAGAATCTTCGACACTGGATGACTTCGAATGCAGGATTGACTTCAGAGTCTTGCATGGTTGATTTTAGCGTCAGAGAGTTCGATGACATAGGTGTTTGTAGAGACTGACTTAGAAGCCTTAGAGTTTGGGCAACATGAAAGTCTAACATGAGTGACTTGAAAGTCTTCGAGTCAATGCAAGGAGTGCTTTGAAAGTCTGTAAGTTCTTTGATGACATAGGAGTCTATAGAGGATGACTTAGAAGTTTGCCCTCTAGACGAAAATTTTGGGTCGCTCTTTTCTAAAGTATTTTTCAATATGATCTTAATAGACGATCAATTAGATTTTTCAGTGTCTTTTTCGTCTAATGTGATTTTTCCTTCTTTTACAATTTGCAAGACTTGTCTTCTAAATGCTTTGCACTTCTTTATAGGATGACTGATGATCCTGTGATACTTGCAATATTTGGGATCATTAGTTCTTTCAATTCTTCAGGATGCCTTGATTTTGGGAGTTCTATAAGTCTTTTCTTAAGAATTTGGTCAAGCATTTCTGGCGTATCAAACTCAGAATAAGGGCATTCTTTCTCTTCAGAATCTCTATGCATGGAGCTTTTACTTCTTGATGATGTCATTGATTCATCATCATTAAGTCATCTTCCATTGTAAGCTCCATATCATGAGCTCGTGTTGCTAATTTTTGGAATGTGTTGAGCTTGTTTATTTGCAAGGCATAAAGTATATCCCAATTCATCCCTTGGGCATACATCTCAATAGCCAAAGATTCAAATTAATGGTCTTTACACTTCAGAGAGAGCACGCCAATGACTAATGTAATCGATGACTGGCTCGTTGTTCCATTGTTTGTGCTAGTCAACTTTATAATGCTGACTACGCGGTGCATGCTGTAGAAGTAATTCAAGAACTCACTTTTCATTTGCCCCCAGCTATTAATGGTTTCAAAGGATAGGTCTGTATACCAGTCAAATGTAATTCCTTTAAGGGATAGCACCTAACTCACTTTCATAGGAATCACGGTTGCATTTAGCGTATGCAACAAGCCCTTTAAACCCCTTGGTTCCCCCAAGTGGACGAGTAAGGTCTCGTGAGGTTTGCAGAAGATATACCCACAAAATCTCAAAAAAAAGGAAAAACAAAGAAAAGAGAAACAAAAATCGAAAAATAAAAATGACAAAATATAATATATACATTGGGATAAACTGTACACAATCGAATCAACCAAAACCCCCTAGTAGCTCAAATATCAGTCTGTACACAAGCATCATATACATTTCAGGACACATCATCTCAAAGAATGGCATCCAGACATCAGCTTTTCACCCTACGACGCATGAGAACATTGAATCTATCCTGGTACCTGGTGTGCAAGTGTATCATCACCCTAAAACTTGGCCTACCAAAATCAAACTCAATCCCATGCAACTGACACAAGCTACCTTTTTAAATGGCTAGCATGGAAAGCAAGCTTCCCCAGTAGCAGTATTGCCTCAAAGGGTAACACCCATTAGCGCATGCCTCAAAGGGGTACTTATCATTCCAAACTCTTTTCTTCCCCACTTTTTTCTTTTCTTTCCATTATTTTTTTCGTTACAAACTCTTGCCACGCCTCAAAGGGATACACCCAGTAGCACTTGAATTTGTTTGTTTTTGCTTTTGTTTTTGGAAAAGGGGGTGCAAGCACATACAAAGGGAACTGTGCAGTAGACAAGTGGGAGAGCCGATCACGGAAGACTAAGAATATAAGGTAATGATAATATAATAGTCAGGATTGGATTACAAGGTTACAATGGACTATTGGGGTTAGAACTGAGGCCTAAAATGATAGATTGGGGATGAATATCTATCATGCACATTATACTTATATACGAGCTAATAGTCAAGGTACCGGATATCAAGGCTGATCAAAATAGTACAAAACTCACCTAAACCCCAAAAGAAAAGAAAAATTATACAAAAAAAAGAGAAAAAGGTGAAAAATCTACACAAAAATGAAAAATTTTCACAAATAAGAATAAAAGGGAAGATGACGACCCCACCCCCACACCTAAATCTCATAATGTCCTCATTGGGAGTTGAGAGTCATCACCAACCGCAAACCACACAAACACAAAGAAAACAAAATTACAAAAGAATACTAAACCGACACATATATACACAGGCTAATACACTCCCCCAAAAACACAATCCAAATCAAAACAATACCACATATATATACAAAACTAACCACAAAAAACAAAGATAGACCAATCCATCAACACCACCAATCACAACACACAAATATCCACAAAAACGCAAAAACGGTGATCATAGCCATCAATGGCTCAGCAACATCCCAAATTTTAACTCAAGATGATCACCAACAAAAACACAATTCTAATATCCACAACTAAACAAAAACAAAAGGAGAGAAAATAAAAAAAATAAAAGGAAAGTGGGGAGAGTGAGAACGATTATACCAGATCAGGTACTGATTGTTCCCGAACTACGCCTCCCTAGGATGGTGCTGTAGAGGCCTGAAGAGCATCAGTCACTCCTCATCATCGCTCAGGACTCGCAGCGTCAACTCGGATGCCGTCAAAGCTCGTAAGAACTTATCATGCATTGCTGCATACATCTCAGAATGGTGTGAATAAGAGAACACTGGTAAGGATGGAGCAACCAAAGTTAGTACCCTCTTAAACTCATCAATGCCTTGGAGAAATCAGCAGAATAATCGAATGCAATAATCAACACGATTTTTTCAGGCATGCTCTTTAGGTACAGACGATGAGGATCAAGGGAGGAGTGATACCCTCTAAAGTACCTAGAGACTTACAACAGTCAACCTCATTCCCCTCAAGTATCACATGAGGATCAATAAGTAACATATCACAACACTTAGGGGAATGGGAGGATGGTGAACATGAAGAGGAAGCATGGAATGTATCAAGAGAGTTGGGGGATATATTATCAATAAAATCAGGACTAGTTGGTCCTGCAACCACAATATCCGTGCATGAAGTCCCTGTGGGAATCTCATGAAAATCATGCAGCTCAATAGAAACATCGCCTGACTCAGACCAAGTATCATCCTCATCAACTCTAGTGCTAACACCAAAGATCTCACCTACCTCGAACTCCATCGACTGAGCTGAAGGGGAAGGTGTAGCAGGAAAGGTCATGATAAACGTAGTGTTGTCCCAACGGGTATTAGGAAAGGATGGGGCAATGGTGAGTAAAGTAGTCAAGGGAGGGTCGAGTAAGTCCTCTAGTCCGGACTCTAGAGGAGGGAAAGACGCACCATCATCACACAGATTGACATCAAGTTTAGAAGCACTAGAACTAAGGTCAGTCTCGGGTGATAGGTCACACTCCCGCATTTTATTAGCAAACTCAATTTGTTGCTTATTCATTGTCTCTATCAGATTGCTAAGTCTAGCAAAGCCTTCATTAGAAATATAATAGGGACAAGAATTACTGGTGTGATCAGAGCAATGGCAAATTTCGCACACAGAAGGGGCATAATCAGGGATGCAAGGGGGTGGGGTACAAGAATCAGAACAACTAGTTTCAAATTCATAAGTATCCCAAGCCAACCAATCAAGAAAATCATATGCTTCATTAACATTTTTAGCACAGAAATCCCATGACTCTAAAAGAGCACGGGTCTCACAATTCACACCCTCATAAACTGTATTCAAAAGTTCCCACTTCTTCACATAAAAATCGTAATGAGTA
This sequence comes from Carnegiea gigantea, assembly GCA_029747015.1. Taxonomy (NCBI): domain Eukaryota; kingdom Viridiplantae; phylum Streptophyta; class Magnoliopsida; order Caryophyllales; family Cactaceae; genus Carnegiea; species Carnegiea gigantea. The sequence continues at coordinate 1,663,968 of JAKOGI010000041.1, forward strand.
AGAAAAGCATGTAATCTATCATAGTATCTCCAAAATAATTCATGCTCATATTGAGGGAAGTGGGAAAGAGACATTTTTTTTTTCAATTTTTATTTTTTTTTTTGGTCGAAATAAAAGCCTAGTCTCGAATGCCTAAGTAAGCTCTAATATTGGGAAGCGCCAATTCCCCGGCAACGGTGTCAAAAACTTGTTAGAGATAAAACAAAGTTTTAATATTTATAAACTCCAAGTGCAAGGTGCATCGTTGAGTACTTGGGGTGTCGTCCGCAGGGAATTGTGTTTCCAACTACCAGGGCTAGCTAAAGCTTCTCGAGTTAGGCAAGATCGAAGCGGAAAGAGGGAAAACTAAACTACGCTACAAACATAGAAAAGGCGACTTGTAGTTGTAATTTGACCAATGAATGAATCAACTAACCAAGACGAGTACTAACCTATCCAAACTACATCACGAACTAGAGATGATCGGTTGCACCATTAAAGGCCACCCAAGCCCTCTCTCAAGGGTCATGAGCTAGTCTAGTTAGCCTAACCACCTATTTTCATGGGGTTAGCCCAATTAGACCACAAAATTAGCAACCCCGGACCTAACTCGATTCGGATACTATTTTCATGTCCCAAACTCGGCTATTCCCTCTCCCACACTAGCTAATTGACCTCACCTCTCAGCATAAGTCAATCGCCCAAAAATATGGATGAAAGCTTTCTCGAGCATTTCATCGAACACTTAGCGGGCGTGAAGGAAAACTCTAAGTTCTAGGCATAGATTGGGTATGGTTAGGCTAAATACAAGATTAATTAGCCATCAAGAGGCTAATCACAATCTAAGCCAACACAATCTACCAATTAAACATCACAAACACATGAAAACCTAAACTAACAAACAAGAATATGAACATGAAGAACAAAACAAAGAGAATGAAATAAAACAAATCTAGACAACTAAATAACATAAATCAATAATGAAAACTAAACAAATAAACTAAACAAAGTAAATACAAGAATTAAAACTAACAAAACATAAACAAGAACAACATATAAACTAAAGAGATAAAAGGGGAGAAAACTTAGTCGTGAATTGATGAAGGAACTTGAAATCCAAAGGTTGAATCTAGAATTACAATCTTCAATCCTAAATTAATCCTCCTCTTGAGGTTTTTTTTTGCTAAACTAACCTAAAATCTAGCCTAAGAATCGCCAGAGAGACGCCTCAAGCGAACCTCGTGCGACCTCCCGTAAAAACTAGCTGAAAAGGGCTTTTATCGTGAAACTGGGCCCGACGCACGGCCGTGCCACCACGCACGGCCGGCTGTGCGCCTGGCCGTGCGTGGCTTCGGCCACCGGCGCACGGCCGTGCATCCCTGCAGGACGGCCGTGCACTGCTATTTTCTGCTGTTTTTCGCCGGTTTGTCCCATCTTTGCTCCTTTTCGCGACGTTTGCTTGATTTGGCGTTATTTCCTAAAAAACATAAATAAAACAAGGTAAAATCCTAAAGATTAAGTTATTATACGAGTTAAAAATGGGTGAAAGAGGCACGCAAAATAGGGCAATTTATCGCCTAACAATGGCACAAACAGTTTCACCAATAGGTTTTCTTCAGTGCCAGCATTAATGCAGGTTTCAATGAACTGAGCGATGTGTTGTTTGGGGTTACTTTTTCCATCAAATTGTTGGAACTTAGGTGGTTAATAGCCATGAGGCATACGAAGTGCATCGATCCTCTTTGTATAAGGTTTCTTATACAAGTGAGTTTTATGAGAATTTCCTTCCAAATGAGTCTTCATCGCATCAGTTATCAAATTTTGAATTTGCTCAACTGACATTGAGTTCAAGGTTGAATCATTCCTTTGTTTGCATTCATTGTCAAACTCCTTGCTGTGATTTGATTCTTTGTCAGAATCTTCACCACCTATGCCTTTGTTCGAGGCTTTAGATGACCGCTTCCCTAATTTCTTTTTCAAGTTAGCAATTTGCTTATTTTGATGCTTAATATGAGCATCCTTTTCTTCGCTCTTCTTAGGGAGTCTTTCCAGAGTTTGCCTTCATATTTGCCAATTCTTCCTCTTAGCTGATAGCCTCTATCATCATGACTGGCATGATGATAGTGTCAGAGGATTCGACTTCAACTTGTTAGAAAAGTGAATTCCTTGGAGATGTTAGTGAAGAATCGCTACTAAGATAGCCATCATCTTCCTCAGTAAAAGGTTGGAAGATAGGATTGGTGTAGGATTGAAATTCATCCAATCCACAGGGTAGAGTCTTCCTCATATTGAAGACAACAAGAAGTTTGAGCTTCAAATTAGGGAGGCAAATAGTTTGATTAACTCCATCAGTAGGCAAGTTGGAGTCAAATTTTTTAGTTTTGGGTGACTACAAAGTTGGAGTCACACCTTGTTGTTTTAGGGTAATGGAGGCAGCAACTTTGGTCATGCTCCTAATCATAACTCCAATGCTTGCCAGATGCAGCACTAGCCTTTGTGAATCCTTCATATGTAGATCTAATGGTCTTCTTCTTCGAAGATTGAAGAATGACGTTCTTGGGAGTTATTTCTTCTTTAAAGTTCGCTTGGAGAAAGAGATAAGCGGCAGAGATGTCCCACCGAGTGTGCTAAAAATTTATAAACACAAATTTCAAGTCTAAAAATAAATAAGACAAGAAATAAAACAAACAAATTTAATTTTGTATTGATATTGTATATATGGGTACAATATGTGTATAATTGTTACAAGAACAAGTATAATCTTGAGTGAATTTGGTCTCGAGAGAGAGCCTAATAGGCTTAATCTCTGTCGAGAAAATAGTTTGATCTTTGAAAATAGACGGCACGTATATGGAATGCTTGTTGTCTTCTTCCAGAGAGAATTTTTGAGTTCTTGTGTTTTCAGAATGCCTTTGGAGTGAATGAATTTTCGACTCCCTAAGTAGGAGAGAGTACTGCGCTATTTATAAAGAAAGAATCCCCCTTTTCTTACTAGGGTTTGTGACTTATTCGCCTTATTGGGCTGTTGATTGAGCCTTTGACTTGTTAGTCTATTTGACTTACAATTTAATAGTCAATTTGACAGTTGACTTGATAGTCGTTTGGGTCATGATTTGGTAGTCGATTCGACACAATTTTTTTAAATAGATTAAATTAATTAAATGTCCTAACCCGAAATAATTAATTGATATTAATTTTATGATGTGGCACTTTTCATTATATTTTTGGCGCCTACAGAGTTAATAGACTTTTCTTTTGGAAGAACTTTTCTTCTAAAAAAAGTATGATCTCATGGGATAAGATTTGTCGACCAAAAAAAACTTAGGTGGGCTAGGAGTTCGTCGTTCAGAAGTAGTTAAGCTTGCTTTCCCGTGTAAACTTTTCTGAAAAATTGGTCCATGAACTAAGCAATCTTTGGGTTAGCCGGTTAGCCAAATACACTTGAAATACGCAAACTTTCGAGACTTGTTTAAGCGTCCAAGTGAATGGACAAACTCGTGGCAGTGGAAGAATTTAAGAAAAGCCTATGAAGTTTATAAGAAAGGGATTATGTGGAAAATGGGCAATGGTAAGCCAAATGAATTTTGGCTAGAAAATTGATGTCATGAAAATAATATGCTTCACCAGGAATTCAAGAAGATAGCATCAATAGTAAAGAAACGACAAGTAATTATATTACACGGATAATGAATGGAATAAAAGCAAGCTTGACTTAACTCCACCACCAGAGTTAGTTAAGGTTGTTACTAGTACGCCACTGCCCATCCACCCTATATCGGACTCCCGTGTTGGGATTTAACGAGTAAGGGCCAGTTCATTACAAAATTAACCACTTGGATGTGTCATAGGGGTCACAATACCACTACATTTTATGAATCATGTATATCATGTGAATTAAATGCCACAGTTTGATCAAACATCCATCTTCAAACATGAATGCTGCAAAATAGAATGCAGAGAAATCGTATAGTATCTCATTCCCTTCAGCCTCTTTCCCAACATTTACCTCAACTTTGGCTAGGATTTTTATAACTACGTAGAATGAACCTACTGTGGGTCATATGTGAGAGTGACTAGCCATATATATATATATATATATAGAATAAGCATATGTCACAAATGTCATTATCTGTCTTGGGATGATGATTCATCCTCATTCCCAACATTCACGGCAACAATTAGATGGAAATAATCATGCAAATCATGAGCCTGCGGGTTCCGCCATCTTCTCATTAATGAAAATGGCTGTGGTTAAGTAAGCCAGACGTGTGGAATTCCATTACATTGGCTCACTCCACTGCCAATACAGTGTCGATACTCTTTCGGCCAAGTGGCAAGCCACCATTTTTTGTTTTTAATATGTAAAACAAGTTCGGAACAAGCGAACTTATACCGGATTACAAAATCACCAAGATCTTATAATTAAGGCTGTTCATTATTCGGTCCAAGATCGAATCAGATTGAAGAATGATCTGGACTATTCGGATCAGATCAAATCGAATGAATTCAATTCGATCTTTGCTCTTAAGTTTGGCCTTGTTTGGTCTCCGGTTTGGTCTCGGTCCAGACAAGGCGGACCGGTGGACCGGACCCGACCGAAGCAAAATATAGGAGTTTTCAAATTTTTGGTGTTACAGTTTGTTGTTGTTGCCAGATTGCATATTTGCCCAGTAACTAATCAATGTTAATTTAAGTTTTCAATTCAATGGTTTTGGTTTTGCTTATTCACTCATTTCTTTGTGAATAGCCTTCAGATGAAAAATTGTCATTTTTAGGTCATGGGTTTTCTTTTATTTCAATTGTTTGTGTCAATTTGTGTATTTGGATGTGAATTAACTTTGATTTGAGTAATTGAGTGTAGTAGATCTGACAATTTTTTTGCATACAGTCCACTAAATGTCAATTGAAAGCTTCTTTGTTCAATTTTTATTTTTCTGACCTTCTTTTTCAACAATTACCCAAATTCATAAAATTAAACACAAAATATAATAGATGACATCCACAAAGTAAATAAAAGTAGAAGTAAGTTGTCTGTTTTCGGTTCGGTCCAAGTCCGGTCCAGTTTTCATTAGTCCGGTCCTCAGTCCTCGCTCCTTGCTCCTCGCTTCGCCCATTATTCGGTCTTCGGTCCAAGCCGGTCCAGTTCAATCCAATCTTGGACCGATGAACACCCCTACTTGTAATCGGCTTTGGCATACAACAATATGTAGGCCTCAAAATACATTGTTTTACAATCAAATCAACATTTTTGAAACCATGCATGTTGATTTCATCAAGAGAAGATAATAGCACACCAAAGTACATCCCTTTACTATCAGGCCATCAAATCGACAAATTAGAGCCTTTAAATTATTGGTGTAAAATTCGGTTTAATGGATAGAAAGATTAGTTTGTGTAAACAAATTCAATGTCAAATTAACCAATGCTTCCAAACAGGTGTATATACGCTTTTCCTAAAGACTTTATTTGGCCCCACATGCATGTAACAGGGCTGCCTGGATAGGTATTTGCAATACAAAGAAATCTCCGCTATCTGCGTGTTTCACTCAAGAAGACAAAACCTAAGTGTCTAAGACATGATAAAAATTTCAAGGATTATGGTGTTTGTACAACTCTCTTGATCATGCCCATCAAGACATACCAGTGTTTGTCAAGGTCCTCCTCTATATTTATAGAGTACATTATGTCTCTTCAGAAAAGGATAACATCATTTCATAAAACACCACTTTAAAATGGACATATCTCTTTATAATTACACCGTTTGAAATAGGAGACATATCTCTTCAATTAATTACACCCTTTCAAGTAGTAGGCACACACTAACTATCTCTTCATGAAAGAAACGCGTCTTTTCTTTAAAAGGCATAAGTTGGTTAACTTGTACCTCTTCCTAAATAATTAATCAAATTGATTTTTTATCAAAAGGTGCATTGCAATAATTTATTATCAAAATAATTAATTATTATGTATGTATAATTCAAAAATATATTCCTGTAACCATTTTTATTGAAATAATTATTTTATTACATTTTCATTTTTATGAAAATTACTCCAACCAACTGTAGGATTGCTCAATTGATTTTTACGATCGCATAAAACGCAAACGATCCAAAATCCAAGCATAACTGGAATCAAGTTGGATGTATGTAGAGTTCTTCATCAATTGGTAGGAGCATATGAGCATTTTGATCAACAATTTCATATAATCGTGCTCCATTTTGGAACTGTCTAAAACTTGATTGATAGTATACCAATTAATGTTAATGTATGTATATGAAAAATTTAAGGATTTTTTTTTTGGGCTCTAGTTAAGGGGTCAAGAATCAAGATAGGGCATATTAGTATTGAAACTCTTCTCTCTTTTAAAAGCTAGCAATGGAACCAGCGGTTTTTATTTTGCATGTTCCTATGCACTAATGTGATTGAATCTCTTCACAATAGATTTTTGTGGGCAAAAAGCTTGTCCCATTGAGTTGGAAGGTTGTTCGTCAAAGCTATAAAAACGATGCTCATTGTGTTTAAGGAATTGCCAGCTGTTGGGTAGAAAGTAAACAAGAAAACAGAATGGAGGAAAAGGAAATAATACTATCAAAGATTTGGTTGTACTACTTGCTCAATGAATGAATAAAAACTAAGGTAAAGTACCCATATCTATATAAGCTTACACAGACACAAACACAACAGAAATCGTCGAATAAATGAATTATTTAGTGTTTAAATTATGTAAAGTTTTTATCTCAAGTTGTAAATCGTTTATTCTTTTTAGATCAATAATTTAAGTGAGCTAGTTGACCTGATACGATATTAACTGTGTTAAATGATATTACCTTATTTTCGCTTTCGTTGTTCATTGTTTTCCCTCCCTTTGGGCTCAATTTAGATCGAATAAATAGCAACATGCGTCAAACAGATCTCTGGGCGTCGATTTGAGTATTATTTGTTTCAACTCAATCCGGACTGGAGTTATCACCTAGAGCACTTTGGCATGAAATATATTCATGAGAGATAATCTGGTTACGATCAAACAACGTTTGGGCTCCATTATTCACGCGGTTGTGTCCAAATTTTAAAGGAAAATCCAAGCCAAGATTCTCTTCCAATGTTAAACAGAGACCACTAATGCATAGTGGGAGTCGCATGGATGGTGAAAAATTATAATTTGGGCATTTTTCTGGGAAAGGATTAACTTATTAGTTGAAATCTTTATGTGTCCTACAATAGATCACTTTTTTCTTTTTCTTTTTTTAGCTCTCTTTTCGCTTATAGTAAAGGGTTGTTTGCAGTGCTATAAATACCGTATTGTACCGCTTGGTATCTGCTGAAGCGTATCGTACGAGTCAAGAAGCAGTACAAGCTATTGTCCGGTATTATATTGATCAAATACCGATCGATACCACTCGGTACCGTCAAATACCGAGCAGTACCGGTATTTTAGGTCAAATACCGCCCGGTATACTAAAATTTCAATTTTTTTGTACTTTAATTCTTTAAATTTTTTGAAATTCAAAAACGGTACGAGCCAGGTACAATGGTACATAAGCACAATATGTCTCGTTCTAGTGAAAAACGCTAAGATGACCGGTACGATATTTATAACTTTGGTTTTGGACTAGCAAAACTAAGACGCAATGAAATTAATCAGGGTTGAGGATGAGACTTAAATTATGAAATCATGAGTTTGGCCCAAAAAAAAAAAGGCAATGGAATGAAGTTGCACTTTTTGTTGCTTGTCTGTCAGTTATAGAATGAAATCAAACTTGTTTTATATTTTTAAAATGTTTATAAATGTGTATAACAGCAATAACTTTAATAATAGATGGGCTTTCCTCGATGGTTTTGATCGACAGCTAGCTCCGTTATGAGTGATTTCTATACCAATTGTCAGTTTTAGTTTTCTACAAATAAAAGCTTGCCTCTTCGTTTGTATACAAGAACACGGTCCAATTGAGACCGAAATTTAGAGATCGGAAAAAAATTCGGTCTCCACTTTTAATTGGAGACAAAAATTGGAGACCAAATCTGTTGGTGTCTAATGGATACTGCTTTTAGAGACCGAAATCCACTCCGAACTCTAATCGAGACTGGATTGGAGACCGCGCATCTTGGACTCAAATTAAGACCATAATTAGAGACTAACTTCCGCAGCCCATCTCAAATTGAGCCCAAATTTCTTCGGTCTCAGATATTCGGTCTCAGGCATTCGGTCTCAAACATCACCACAAGAAATCGGCCTTTTAGAGACCGTCATATAGAGACCAAAACTTGAAAATGGTCTCCAATCAATTTTGGAGACCGATTTTAGAGACGGGTTGGCCCGTATTAATTTGAGACCGAAATCAAGGCCAAACTCTAATTGAGACCGGCTTTGGTAACTCACGGTTTCACTTAGAGACCAAAACTGGCCGGGTTTCTAAGTTCGGTCTCCAACTATGAGGTATGTTTTAATTATGGTCTCACCCAGCCAACACACCTCGGTCTTCATTTCCTCATCTCTCTGCTTCTCAAACTCTCTCCAAAATCGCGCCATCCCTTCCAGCCACCGAGATTTCCAGTCGATCTCCAAAATCGCGCCCTCCAACTACTTCTCGATCTCCAGTCGACGCTAGCGAGGTGATGGTTTTCGGCGACAGAAGGCTCTGATTCTGCGGTTGTGAGGCAAGTTTTCTTATTCTTTGCAATTGGGTGACTCCATCTTTGATTTAACTTATGTAATTTTCCTTCACCTCGAATGCAATCATGTTGGTGACTGAATGTTCATCTCAATCAAGCATTTTCTTTGAGAAATTCCAATAACTTAAAAACTAATCTGGATCACATGAGTTTTGGCTCAATTTTGGATTAAGTCAAAGTCAGAATCATCATGAGCAGCATCAAGCATTGCCCGGTTTACACTTAGGGTTATCTCAGGATGCCCATATTGGGGTTCTGGCAACTTTCAAACCATGCTCAATAGAATGGTGATAAGTAACAAGTAGCTCTGTAGACTCCTCAGGTGAAATCACCAAAACAAAGAAACTTGAGCCATCACTGGTGCCAATATGCAACTTCACAGGGAAAAAGTCAGATTTTTATGAAATAAATGGGGACATAAGAATACATGGAAATGCTTCCTCCATTTATTTCACTACATCCTAGCCAGGTATGATGCCAGAAAATAGAACATTTGGCATAAAACTTTATGCTTGAAAAAACGATAGAAATGTCATGGGGAAGGTCAAAGGGCATAAACTAAAACTAGCATCATCTCAGCAAGGAATGCCTGAATGTACTATCAATTATACGGTCCCGGCTATTGTTTTCTCGGCCACAGGGTATGCAGGAAATTATTTTCATGACATAAGTGATGTGATGATCCCACTCTACCTCACTTCGCTGTAATTCAATGGTGAAATTCAATTTCTTCTACAATTGAAAAATATGGGGTGGGTTGAAAAGTACAGAAGTATGTTTAAAGCATTATCCAACTATGAGATTGTTGATCTTACTCATGACACTGAGATCACATGCTTTACGAATGCAGTTGTAGGCCTTGAGGCTCACACTGACTTTGGTATCGATCCCCAAATGTCCCCATTTACGAATCTCTTATGATCGTTCAAGATACGTTTATAAAGTGTTTGTGTAATACGTTAACCTTGTTGTTGTTTATGTGATCGAGACTAGGAAACGATAATGAAATAACCTTGTTGTTGTGCAATTTTTATTTTTCGTTTTTAATTCTTCAACGACAAACTTTGTTTATAGACATCTATGGGTGAGAATTACTTAATGCAATTTCATGCAAATATTCCCCCCCCCCCCAAAAAAAAAATTCCTTATCGTTTTTCCTCCCAAACACTACAAAGTTCCCGAAGAATGAAAAAGCAACAGGCCAATTAGTCTAAAACTTTTTTCTTAGGTTTGTTTTTTTTTTTGGGGGGTTGTAAATTATTAGAGGAATGGAATGAATGAGCGAGTTTTTTAAGAATGTGTGAGCTTTTATTGAACGGAGAGTGGAATAGAGTAGTATTTTTCTAAAAGGAGTGAGAAAGGTTGAAAAGAGTTGAAAAATTGAGATTTACCTATCTAAATGACATACGTGAATAATGGGTCTTCTTTCCTACAAAAATGCAAGTACATATAGCTTTTTTTAAAGTATGATTTATGATTGAAGGTGGAGAGAATGATCCAAACCAAAACTATCAGTTGAAACTGACAGGTTGTGGGCTAAAATCGTATTGCTCTCAAGACATTAAAAAAAAGGCACAAATTATATTTCATATTAAATTATTAAGCTTAATAAAACACTGAAAATAATACTCAGATGATTCACCATAAGGAGGGACAAAAAGGAGAAGATTAAGAAGGCCAGAAGCTAAAGGTCATTGATATTTGAGGGGGGGAGGCAGCAACTTTTTTGAGGTCATGGCTCAAACTAGCATTCACTTATCAATTTTTTTCTAAATTAGTACTGAGTAATATTTTTGTTCTCCAATAGCACTGAATTGTCAATTTTTTTCCAAAATAGCACTACATGACCTGATAACCGGGAGGAGCAAGTAATTTTTTATTTTTACTTTTATAATTATAATAATAAAAAGAAGAAGATTGATTAAGAAAGAACCCACCCAAACCCTTCCTCCATCACTGTTGTGCCGCCCATATCACCATTGCCACCACGTCAATCGCTAATACCAGTGTCCACCACGCTCACCGCCACTGATGGCGCCTACTCCACTCCCCAGCTACCATCTAACCATCCCCTTCTCTCTCTACCCAAATTCTCCCATAGCTTGTTTCTTCTCGCTGTTGCCTAACTCTCACCCCAGTACCGTCGTACCAGATAAAAATGGTGGCTGTTTAATCTCGTCCCTTCTCCACTCACTACTTTTCACAACCAATCGCAAAGGTGATCTCCCCATCCCCTTTTAGTCTTTATCTGTTGCATTTTATATGCTTTTTGGATCTGGGTTTCTGAGCACTTTCGCATAATTTAGAGATGAGTTTTCTGCAAGTTGTGGTCCATGGAGCAACTTTTCAAGCGATTAAGCAGTGAAATCTGGGCATTTATTTGGTAATTGCAAAATTATCACATAATTAGCAATGGTGCTTTGAAATCGCTTTAGTTATCACATCAATCACCACCAAGCAGTAGATTTATTGAATTCTGAAGAAGGAAGACAAAATCCAGGAACTGACAATGCTTAAAGAAAAGGAGTTGTCAATCGCGAAAGGTAGAGAGAGAAATTTGTAGAAAAAATTGATAATCAGGCATTGAGTTTGGGAATGAACGAGGAAAGACGGAAGGGGGGCCAAGGAGGGTTGTAGCTAGGGCGAGAATAGAATGGTTAGCTGATGGTTTGGTGGTGGGTGGGCACCATTGGCCGTTGGTGGGCCTGGTGGCATACAAATAGTGGTGGTTGGGGGTGGCAATGGTGGCTGGAGGGTGGACGGGGAGTGTTTGGATTGTTTTTTGTTGTTGTTATTGTTATTATTATTATTATTATTGTTGTTGTTGTTATTATTATTGTTACTGTTGTTGTTGTTGTTACTGCTGCTATTATTATTATTATTATTATTATTATTATTATTATTATTATTATTATTATTATTATTATTATTATAAGAATCATATTAGAATAAAAACCAAAATTACCTGTTACTTTAGGTTATCAAGTCACCCAATATTATTTTGGAAAAATATTGATGATTTAGGGCTACTGGGGAACAAAAATATAATTTAGTGCTAGTTTGAAAAAAGGCTGATAATTGAGTGTTACTCTGGATAATGAACACCAACTTTTACTTCCTTCCCAAACATCTCATTAGCCAAGCATGAATTTTCAAAGCACTTGACCAAATAACACTACAAGAACCTCGTCCAATTGAGACCCAAATTTAGAGACTGACAGAAAATTCAGTCTTCACTTTTAATTAGAGACCAAAATTGGAGACCAAATCCATTGGTGTCTAATGGATACTGTTTTTAGAGACCAAGTCCACTCTAGATGGGTTCAGAAATTGTTTGTAGAGCTCTTAAGTAATTTGGTCTAATATTTATCAAGATGAGTTGCTACTAGATTACAAGATGATCACGTTCAAGGGTTGATTTACCAACCTTGAGGAGAATATCATGGATCACACGTAGAACTGCCATTTGACGAAAAGGAGATTGACTCTTTAACCAGACTAAAGCTAATGTTCAAGTCATGGGGGAAATTAGTTCATAAAATATTTGAAAGTTACATATATATATATATATATATATATATGTATATATACACATATAAATATATACATTTATATATATATATATATAATATATATATATATATATATATATATATATATATATATATATATATATATATATATATATATATATATATATATATACACACACACACACACACACATATAAATATATACATATATATATACACACACACTAGATTCACTTTATTTATGTAATTAATTTTTAGCTCTCATCTTTATTTAGTGAATGCTTTACCTTTTAGCCAAGTAATGGATGTTTAGGCAATCCAATGAATTTTATATGTTTGGTTCTTTTTAACCTTTAGTTTATAGTGGATGAATCTTGATGATAGGTTAGCATTAGACAATTTATTAAACAAGCAAAATGAAAACAATAAATTGTCTAATGAAAAATGAAAACAATTTATTCATTAATATTATGTGTCTTTCCTATTGTTTTGTGTTAAGAATAAGAATAATTTTGTTAGTTTTTTTTGTAGTTTTGTTATTATTAGTCTGATTACCTAGTAATTAGTAACCCACCTAGTTTTCCCATTCTTGTGGAGATGAACCATATTCACAAGACTGCTATACAGTAGATGCTTTTGACTTGATTTAGTAGATGCTGTTCTCAACTCCTCATCTCTGTGCTGATTATGAGAGCACTTGGTTTGGTAGTTTATGTATATGTTTTTGTTGCTTACTTAACTTATCCAGCAACGACTATATTAGCATTCATCGCATGGTGCCATATAGCTTTAACAGGATTGGTTAGTAATATGCATAGTTCCACAGGAGACAATGGATTCAGGCCGGGAGTGGATGTACAACAGAACAAAGGGGAAGTATCGAAGCAAGGTCTTCATTGAGAAAGCGGATGAATTTATTAAGTTTGCTTGTACGCGAGAAGAGTTTCAGAGGTGCCATAAGCTGAAGTGCCCTTGCGCCAAGTGCTGTAATGTACCTTACCTTGATGTAGACATGATCAAGTTGCATTTGTACTAGCGATGGTTTCGTGCAAACTATTATAGGTGGGTGCATCATGGTGAAACATTCTTCGAAGAGGATGAAGCTGCAACTTCTTCATCTACCTCACAAGTAATGCCCAACCCTATGAGGGATAACGTGATGGATGCCTACGCACCTACGGCATCCCTATTGTTACAAGAGCTGCTGGACCATGAGGAGCAGGAACCAATACCAGAGGCAAAAAGATTCCTTGAACTCCTTAAGGCAGCAGAGAGACCATTGTACGAGGGATGTGAAATGTCACTGTTGAAAGCTGTTGCACGGCTTACCAATCTAAAATGTAAATATAATCTACTTCATCGAGCGGTTGATGGTATTGCATCCTTTATGAATGAGATATACCCAAATGACAACGACATGGTGGGCAATTACTATGAGATTAAGAAGTTGCTTGTGGGTCTTGAACTTTCACATCGTAAAATAGATGTTTGCCCCAATGGTTGCATGTTATTTTGGAAGGAGGCAGATAGCCTGGATAGATGCTCAATATGTGATGAAGGAAGATACTTGAGGATGAGCAAAAAAGGAAGGCCAATCCTGACGAAGCAACTCATATATTTCCCTATTGGACCTCAACTACAACGTCTTTATGCGATAAAGAAAACTAAAGAGAATATGAGATGGCACCATAAGAACAAGCGCCCTCTTGGGGTCATGGCACCTCGATCCGATAGCGAGGCATGGAAACATATAGACGCTTGCTATCCTTCGTTTGCTGCTGAACCACATAATGTAAGGCTAGGCTTGTGCACTGATGGCTTCTCACCATTTGGCCATTATGGTCAAATATATTCATGCTGGCCAGTAATTGTGACCCCTTATAATTTGCCCCCATGGATGTGTAAGAAAAGACAGTTTATGTTCATTGCTCTCCTCATCCCTAGTCTAAAGAATCCAAAAGGAAATCTGGACATATATATGCAACCTCTTATTAAAGAACTTATCCAACTGTGAAATGAAGGAATACTGACATATGATGTGTCCCTGAGGCAAAATTTCTTTATGAAAGTTGTCATTCTTTGGACTGTGAGTGACTTCCCCGCTTATGGCATGCTCTCTGGCCAGATGACTGTCGGAAGATTAGCGTGTCCCTATTGTATGAAAAACACAAAAGTATTCAGGCTAGCCTATCGGAACAAGCAATCCTGGTTTGACTGTTATTGTCAATTTCTCCCAAAGGATCATAGATTTTGGCGTAATATATCTGCATTTTACAAAAAGAGGGAGGATCATTCTGAACTTCCGCCTATGTTGACCGAGGAGCAGGTTTGGAGTCGTGTGTCTTCGCTCCCAACTGCATCAGATCACAACGGCAAAGTGGATGGCTACGGACAGTCTCATAATTGGACAAGACGTAGTATATTTTGGGAACTCCCTTATCGGAGCAACTATTAATTCGGCACAACCTTGATGTTATACACATTGAGAAAAATGTGTTTGAGAAAATAATTAACACAATGATGAATGTAAGGTATAAAACAAAAGATGACCTCAACGTGAGAAATGACATGCATACGTATTGCAAACGTAGAAGACTTAATGTCTGCGTTGTTGAAGCTGGTAAAGGAAGCCAGTGAAAAGTTATGCCACAAGCTTCGTATGTGTTACAGAAGGAGCACAGGAAGGTCGTGTGAATGGATACGTAAACTGAAATTCCTAGATGGTTATGCCTTGAACTTGAGTAGGTCTGTGGACGTGAGAAATGCTTCACTTCATAACCTAAAAAGCCATGATTGTTATGTTTTCGTGTAGCGTTTGTTGCCTCTGACTTTCAGAGATCTCTTGCCGATCAATGTGTGGAATGTGCTAACTGAGCTTAACCAATTCTTTCGAGATTTGTGTTCCTTCAAGTTGCATGTTGATGACATAGTTCTTTTGGAGAATAACATTGCAGAAATATTGTGCAAGTTGGAGCGAGGTTTTTTCTCCTGTATTCTTCAATATAATGGAGAATCTACCTGTCCACTTACCTATTGAACTAAAACTTGGAGGCCCAGTTCAATATCAATGGATGTATGACTATGAAAGGCATGATATGATTCATAGAAATCATGTTTCAAGTTGCATACACAGATGACGTTTTAATTTATTGCATTACAGGTTTCTTCATCATTTAAAGGAAAAAGTAGGCAATAAAGCACGTGTTGAGCCTTTAATTTGCTATGCATACTTAATGGAGGAGATAACAAACTTTATTGCAAACTATTTTGGTGATAGTGTTGATTTTAAGGCACGAGATTTGCCTCGAAATGTGATGAACATTGAGCAGGACAAATCTGATGTCAATCTTCCGGATATTTTCTTCCATAACGTTGGACATGAGGGCAGTGTGCAGTTCTTGAATCATTTGGATCATCGAATAGCACATGTATATGTGCAACACCCGGGATTTTATTCCCTTATTCCGCCATTTTATATTGTAAAAAAATTACATTGACATACTTGCTTAGGTGTTGTTTTTATTGAAAGAATATTCTTTCTAGGATTTCATCGGGCACTACATTGAGCAGCCTCCCGAATATAAGTAGATAAGCTCGTATTAATTATGATGTGAAGAATGGATAAGCTCGTATTAATTATGATGTGACGAGTGGATAAGCTCGTATTAATTATGATGTGACGAGTGGATAAGCTCTTATTAATTATGATGTGACAAGTGGGTAAGCTCGTATTAATTATGATATGACGAGTGGATAAGCTCGTATTAATTATGACGTGGCAAGTAATTATCCACAACAAAATAAAAAAAGGAAAAAGAAAAGAAATTATTATTATTTAAGGGGCCGAAGCCCCTTCTTTGAAGGGAGGGAGGAGGAAGGGGGCAGCAAGGGTTTGGAACCCGTGACCCCCACCGTGATTTCTCCCTCAAACCCAGCGGCCAGCAGAGAAAGTAAGGGTTCGCGTCTAACCCTAATCAGTCCAATTAGCCCACGAGTTAGGTCCCTTAGTTTGGAACGAGGTGGGTTTCCTCTTCCTCCTATTTATTGTTAATTTCAATGAAATTTATTGTTAATTTCAGTGAAATTTATTGATCATAATTCATTCAGAATTCGACCTGATTATCAGTGATTGGAGGAATAAAGTGTATCAATCATTGAAGGTTTATTGAAAATATATTAATTATTACATGTTTATAGAAAGTTTATCAATCATGGAAGGTTTATTGAAAATATATTGATTATTGCAAGTTTATGGAAAGTTTATCGATCATTGAAGGTTTATTGAAAATATATTTATTAAAAATATATTGATTATTACATGTTTATGGAAAGTTTATCAATCATGGAAGGTTTATTGAAAATATATTGATTATTGCAAGTTTATGGAAAGTTTATCGATCATTGAAGGTTTATTGAACATATATTGATTATTGCAAGTTTATGGAAAGTTTATCGATCATTGAAGGTTTATTGAAAATATACTGATTATTGCAAGTTTATGGAAAGTTTATCGATTGTTTAATGTTTATTGTTCTACCAGAGATTCAAGTTTAATGTTCATTGTCTGCCAAAAGGCAGAAATTCAAGTTTAATATTTATTGTCTGCCAAAAGGCAGATATTCAAGTTCAATGTTCATTGTCTGTCAAAAGGCAGAGATTCAAGTTTAATATTCATTGTCTGCCAAAAGATAGAGATTCAAGTTTAATGTTCATTGTCTGCCAAAAGGCAGATATTCAAGTTCAATGTTCATTGTCTGCCAAAAGGCAGAGATTCAAGTTCAATGTTCATTGTCTGCCAAAAGGCAGAAATTCAAGTTTAATATTCATTGTCTGCCAAAAGGCAGAGATTCAAGTTCAATGTTCATTGTCTACGAAAAGGCAGAAATTCAAGTTTAATTTTCATTGTTTGCCAAAAGGCAGAGATTCAAGTTCAATGTTCATTGTCTGTCAAAAGGCATAAATTCAAGTTTAATGTTCATTATCTGCCAAAAGGCAGAGATTCAAGTTCAATGTTCATTGTCTACCAAAAGGCAGAAATTCAAGTTCAATGTTCCTTGTCTGCCAAAAGGCAGAGATTCAAGTTCAATGTTCATTGTCTGCCAAAAGGTAGAAATTCAAGTTTAATGTTCGTTGTCTGCGAAAAGGCAGAAATTCAAGTTTAATGTTCATTATCTGTCAAAAGGCAGAAATTCAAAGTTATACGTTATGAAACCCTGTCAACTGGTAGAAGAACCAAGTCAATAAAGAATCTCAGTCTATATGACGAATTGCAGAACATTGTACTTTAATAAACAAGCATGTGAAGTTCAAAGCGCATATTACTACATCATTAGTATACTATTCACATGACACAGTTACATGTTTCGCCTTATGGTTATCATTCCATGTTTTATCGAAGAGGTCTATTCCCGTATATGGCCTGTTACTGTATGGTGTAGTGAAATCATCAGTTTAGTGACTCTATCACATTGAACATGATGGTTATTCTAGTGTCAATGCTAAATTCATATAGTCTGTCACCTGACAGCATCTTCAACGAAATTTAAATTCCCAGAATTTCAAGAAAAACGATAACACTCCTAGCCCTTGGGTTGGGGATGTTACAACATGTGCTATCGAATTGTGGGTTGGTAGGAGAGTATGAACAGTACGTTCCTATATTACATATGGAGAAAAACTTATATAGATTAAAGAAGACTACATTGTGTTCTCCTTACATTGTGTAGGATCTTTGAGGTTGAGATGGTCCAACAAAACCCCCGTGTTCGGGTTGGAAATGTATGGGCAAAGTTTAAGGAAAGATTTCCAAAATGGTTCAAAGAATATGTAAGTATTTCTACATTGTGTTTTCCTTACATTGGGGTAGTATTTCTTTGGTTTTACGATAATGACTACATATTTGACCATTTGTGGTCATGACGGCCATGTAGGTCTTCCACTCCAACATCAACAACGATATCATAAGAGAACTTACATATGGCCCTAAGAGGCATGTTCGTCATTGGGATCATTATTATGTCAATGGCTTCAACTTCCATACATATCAATATGGGAAAAGCAAGTCAATAATGAACTACGGCGTGTGCATGAAAGGAACAGATGGAAAGGAATATTATGACATTCTCCAGGATGTAACTGAGTTGTATTATGTTGGGATATTCGTTCATATAAGACGATCTTGTTTAAGTGTGATTGGTATGACTGCATTAATGGTGTTGTTGTCCATGATATATATAAATTAGTTGATGTCAATTACACGAAGAGAGATCCCAAGTATGATCCATTTATCCTTGCAAGTCAAGTCACCCAAGTTTGCTTTGTGCCTTATCCTATAAAAGATAATAGTAAAAAGGATTAGTGGCCAGTGTTGAAAATGAAACCAAGGTCAATAATAGATGCCCCCGAAGAGGAGACACCATTTCAAATAGATGAAAACGACAACCTGCCAAATTTAAGAGATATTGACATGGACAATGATGTGGAGATCGTTCCAGAAGAAGAAAATGACACAGATGACAATGTCGACGAGGAGGTTGACGTCGTCAATGATGGCTATAGAGAGGATTGACACTAAGGTTACTAGAAGAAGACGATGATAATGTTTATGAGAATGATGATGACTACTTCACCGATTCACTTTTTATGTAGTGCACGTTGATGACTAATTTATGCGCATATTGTGTTTTTAACTGTTGGAACTTGCGTTGAGTATTTTAAATGTATGCGAACTTCTGTTGGAGGTTCTCCCTATATTTGTTTTGTTATTTTAATAACATGCTTTCATGTCGGAGTGCGTGCTGCTTGATGCTAAAATTTTTAACATGTATTTTCTTACCTTCATACCACATTGTCCAACATTGCTAACTGTATCATATTTTGTGTCGTTTGGCATACACACTTTTAATTTAAATGTATGCAATCATCTAATTGATTTACATAACATTACGCAGGACTAGGTACGCATGGATGGTTCAAACAGATCCATAGCTCAATATGACTCTCAGGAGACGCAACCTTCGGAGATTCCATTGGAGGCCCCTAGCATGCTGTTGACAAGGGTACAACTTGTGCCTGGCACCGAAATATGGTAGTTGTCATTCACTTTCAAAATCCATGAACCTGAGGCATACTACGTTTTGATCTAATTTTTGGGCAATGCTCCATCGTAGGTTTGGACATCTAGATGTGGCACAAACCATATTCGAGATCATTCGAACTTACTACAAGGACGGCTTCACCTGTTGGAGAGACGCCCTTGATGATCACAAGCGATTTTGGTGTAATTGTTTTAAGGTAAATTTTTTAAGCTTTACAATATGGTATGTTGGTTAGTATACCAGCATTGATTTAGGAATATCATACAAACATTTGGACTGGAGGCTTCCTATTCATATTCTTTTGCACTTTGACCTTTACCATGTTCTATTTATAAGTTTCTAAACGTTGAAATTATTTCAGGTTGATATGCAGGACATATATACGATGGTTGAACTAAGGAGTTTCACTTTTCAGTTTTTTGGAATTCTGATTAAATTGCAATTGCATCTATGTGTGTGTGTGTGTGTGTGTGTGTGTATATATATATATATATATATATATATATGTATATGTATATGTAGTATATATATATATATATATATATATATACACACACACACATATATATATATACACACACATATTTATATATGTATGTACACACACACACACACACACACACGCATCATTGAAAAGACTTTCTAGATGAATTGCATAGTAGTATAAGAATATTGAGTCTTGTGCAAAATAGCGGGGTGGAATCAAGTGTTGAATACAAGCTTTAGCAAATTGAGACTTGAGAGTATTACATTGTATATAATTAGTTGATTAAATGGTTATTCTTGTAAGTTATAACTTGCATGCCTTACCTCAATTTTCTCTTTAGAATATTAGCTTTTATCTCTACTATTATTATAACCTATTCTGTAAATCAAGTAGTTGCCACTTCATAGAGGACAGTCATCGTACAGCATTGATCAATCGTGCTTATTCTTCTTATTATTTTTTATTTATAGGTGACTGCAATGGTACGTATGAACTTATAGCTTTCACTTCTTGTGAACAAATGCATTGGATATGGACTCCCAAGTAGCTTGCAATGCCCAGCATGAAGTGCCTAATCATTTTATATATTTCTATATGTGCTTGGTTTGATTTCCTTTTGTTTCTGTGTCTTTTCTTTATTACGATGTCAAATGATATAAAAGATTACTATGCATACACATTATATATGTACGTATCTACTGTTACATAATTTTTGGGATGTAAACCCCAATGCTTCGAATTTGTGATCCGTTGAGATGTATACTTAGTGTACTCCAAGCGTGTGGCCCGTTGAGCGTGCGAATGTCTTTTGTACTTTTATTTATTGCAGAGAAGTAATGTATGGCTTTAAACCTGGGATATGGTCCATTTTTAGGCAGAACTCTGTCCGTTTCTTTCCAAGAATATATATATATATATATATATAGATCGATATATATATACACACACACACACACACATAAATACATACATATATATATATGTACTACTACTAGCAAAGATTCAGATCTTGCAAGAACTCATGTTTAATGGTAACTGAAGTGACAGAAAATAACCAACTGGAACCCTAATGTCCATTGTGAACAATTCCAAACTCATTCATATGAAACACTTAAACAGGCAGCAAATTATTTCCATGATTCCAACAAGTTAGGTCAACAACAATTTGAAGCCCAGAATTAAAAATTTTAGTTAAAGACATTGGGTGGGCACAATAGGCACAAACCTTATCCTTTTTGTTTCACCAAGCAAAACAAAAAAAATCAGCCAAACTAGTGAAAAAATTCAGATAATAATAGCGCCATTTCTTATCCCCCTCCGACAGTAGCACTTATATCGTAAACTTGAGCCCATAAATTAGATGCCATGGTACAACTTGGACCAAGGAAACATTTGTTTTTTAAAGGGGACCATGAAAATAAAGAATGAAGGATGAGGACTACCAGATAATTTGTACTCCGTAAGACTGTTTTTTGGAATTTCACTTTTCACTTTTCACTTTTCACTTTTCAGTTTTTTAGAATTCTGATTAAATTGCAATTGCATCTATATATATATATATATATATATATATATATATATAATATATATATATATATATATATATATATATATATGCACACACACACACGCACACACACACACATATTTGTATATATGTACACACACACACACATACACACACATCATTGAAAGAACTTCCTAGATGAATTGCTTTCACTTCTTGTGAACAAATGCACTGGACATGGACTCCCAAGTAGCTTCCAATGCCTAGCATGAAGTGCCTAATCATTTTATAAATTTCTATATGTGCCTGGTTTGGTTTCTTTTCGTTTGTGTGTCTTTCTTTATTACTATGACGTATGAAATAAAACATTACTATGCATACACATTATATATGTATGTATCCACTGTTATATAATTTTTGGGATGTAAACCTCATGCTCTAGATGTGTGATCCATTGAGATGTATACTCGGTGTACTCCGGGCATGTGGCTCGTTGAGCGTGCGAATATCTTTTGTACTTTTATTTATTGCAGGGAAGTAACGTATGGCTTTAAGTCTGGGATATGGTCCATTTTAGGCTCAACTCTGTTCGTTTCTTTCCAGAAATATATATATATATATATATATATATATATATATATACATACATACATACATACATACATACATACATACATATATGTATGTAATATATATATATATATATATATATAATATATATATATATATATATATATATATATATATACATACATACATACATACATATACATACATACATATATGTATGTAAAATATATATATATATATATATATATATATATATATAATATATGTATATGTGTATATATATATATAATCTATATATATATATATATACATATATATATATATATATATATATGTATATATAGTATATACATATATGTATATTATATATATATATATATATATATATATATATATATATATATATATATATATATATATACATCCTTTTTCAATTGTAGTGCCACTGTAGTATCCCACCATTCTCATACTCACATCTTCTCCTGTTTTTAAAATATCAATATCTCATCCCTTAGTTTGTTTCTTTAAAATATTACAAGTTGTATGAGAAGGAGGACGAACAAAATTACATAAAAAGACTTGTGAATATAGTCAAAAAAATAGAACCCTATAATTATCTGGTTGTACTTCTAGTATCCACCACAAAAGAAGTAGGGAGACATTAAAAGTAAGAATAACTCATTAAATAATTAGAACAAGGGATGGATACTAAGGATTATGCTTATTCTACTAACAATAGTATCATGAACACAATACATACTTGATTGAAATATTATACCTCGTAGAAGGATATTAAAACTTATTTAAAATATGATATGAATGTAGGGTAGAGAAATAAACAATGAAACTAATTTTGCTAAAATTTTGAAGAAGATAATATAATAAGAAAAGGGGTGGGGGAGGCAATTATAACAGCAATTACATATTCTTTGCTATAAGAATCAAAATCCACAATATATTACCCAAAATATTAACCTCAATAAGATTAGAACACACATCTTCATCTAGTATTACTTTATACAAAACCATAATAATTTAGTTGCTATTTAAAATGTTAGAAAAATAAAGCAAACAAAACTACATATATGCAAAATGTATTCGATGAGAAAGGAAAAGCTATTGATTCATTCATGAACATAAAATATAGATTTAAATATTTTTAATTAAATGAACAACAAAAAAAAAGTTGATTTATAGATAGTAATCTGACTAATAAAATAATGTGTGAACACCCTAATTTGATATAGGATGTACTATTCTCAAAATACTGATCTCATATCAAGGTAGATAAATTTCGCATTAGTTTCCACCAAAACATACAATAAAAATTAATATATGAGACTCTTCCTTCGCAAACCTAAAAGCCTTTAGCTCCACTCAAATGCATATCCTCACATAAAAATATTTGAAACTGTATATTTGTGAATATAGATAGTGAGAATAATGTACATATTTATAATATGCCTTGTTGGCAAAAATAGGTAAAACAAAAAAATAAAAATATTAAAGAATGACAAAATTATTAAATTAACGATAAAAATCCAAACACTAAGAATGATGATGTGAAAGGGTGCCAAGATGATCAGCTCTATTACATTTAAAATACATCTTTGGAAACAAACTTAACAAAGTATCAATGTCGAAGCTTTTTATCCATTTCATTAAAAGTTCTGCAAACTTTGTATCTCATGGAATGAAAGTTGGAACAAATATATGTCCTGAAAAAATCAAATAACATATCGCGAAAAATTTTAGTAGAAAGAACTAAAATTAAATCTAGTACATTGAGCCAAAAACAAATAAAAGAACAATTGACCATAATTTATTAGAAAAATCATTTTCACTGACTGGAACTCTAATTTCATCAATCCATCTATAATCTCATATCACTAAGTCCAGTGCACCACCGGTAATCATCAATCTTCTCCATCTTAATTCCATTCCGCTGTACAATTTTTATCATGCTCAAGGACAATTTGGTTATAGGGCCAATGATTGGAAAGAGTGAGAGATCAACTGTCTCAAGGAAGTTTATATATATATATATATATATATATATATATATATATATATATATATATATATATATATATATATATATAGATGTATATATATATATATATATATATATATATATATATATATATATATATATATATATATATATATATATATATATATATATATATATATGATATATTTCATCGATGAAATGTAGTTTTTTCCAAAATAAAAATGAAATGTAGAATAAAAGTTTATAATCATGTGATATACTTTACATACTGTATGTAAATACAAATTAATAATTCAAGTTATGACATACTAAGATTGCTAATTAATTCTAATCTGCTCCCAAAAAATAATAATTAAATATGATTTTTTTTTTTCCCCACTAGAAACCGCTCTCTATATTTACGTCTTCCCGATCCTCTAATCGCGGGAATGTAATTTTAGGTGGTTATTGAGGATAGAGAGGGTGACGTGGGAAAGTAGGGAAATGGGAAATATCAATTAGTGAATTTTTATGAATTTTAACATTTTAAATCAAACTAACTTCAACTGTTTTGAGTAATTTGGTGGAATTAATGAGACATTTGGATTGAGAAAGGGAAGCATTCTTAGGCTACCATTCATTTTTACATTTATATATTATAGAGATTGAATTTGAAATCATCAAATTACTTGTACTTTCACTCCGCTACAAAATCACATGTGTGCTGCTTGTTTTAGTGATGTAGTTGGTTGATTTTAGGTGCCTTTTATATTTTATTAATATATAGACAATGAATTTTCCCATTAATAATTAACCACCGTTTGAAATTAGGAACAATTTGATGATTTTGGAGGGTAGTAAATGAATCTGGGCTAAACTAAAACCAACATTTTTTTCTTTAATCTAAGACCTCTCATAATCTTTTCTTTTAATGCCTTTGACAAGGAATAAGAAATCACGTTTTCTAGTATCAATAGTCAATAGTTTTCTTCCCTTTGGGATGATTTAGGCTCTGTTTGATTCTTAGAAAATTTGGTGGAAAGAAAAGTTGAAGAAAAAAAATGTGAAATAAAAAAAAAGTAGGCAGAAAATGAGTTTTTTCTCTTGTTTGGATCAAGGAAAACATACAAGAATTTGGATGAGAAATTTGAATATTGATGAACTACTTGAATCATATTAATGTCATTTAAGCAATGTAAGATTGGAGAAGATTTGGAATTTTTCTCAAACTTTCCTCACAATTTTATGAGGAAAATTTTATCACTTGTTTCTAACAATTTTTTCACCTAACTTTCCTCCATATTTTTTTCTTTGTGATTTTATCTAAACCAAACACAAGAAAAAAGTAACTTTCGCAAAAAAAATTTCTTTCTATCAAATTTTTCAAGATCCAAACGGAGCTTTAGTATCAAAATAACTGTTTTTTCTAAAAGTAAAATCAGGGTTTGATTTCTCACCAACTTGTGTGGTGTATAAAAATTTATCCACCTGAAAGGAAAAAAGTCATCACACCAAAAAGATGGCCAAAAAAAAAAAAAGAGAAAAGGTTAGACAGTTTTATTTCCATGGATAAAGTTGGGTTGGATCTGGACCATCTTTATTGTACAATTTTAATGGGCCAGGTTTGCATCTTGAGTGCCCAAACCAACCAAACCCAGAAACAAACACCCAATCAAGAAATAGCTCAGCTCATAATTCAGACGGATTTCTCTCTCATTCCTCGTTTTCTTCCTCCTTTGCATCATGATAAAATCAACAGCTCAGCACCCATTTCCATGCAATTTATATCATTAAAAAAGTGGGTCTATCATGTACGAATTGTTGTTGTTGAGATAAAGGCCGAATTTCAATTGCCCACATATGCATTACGTGGGTTGAGGAGAATTCAATCTGATTTCTAGTTGCTGATTTGCTGATCATTTCATTTGGGCGATGCTGAAGCGGTAATCTCTCTTTCTCTCACTCTGGGTTCGATTCCACTTGGAGATTAGGGTACTTGGTTCAATTTTTACTACCATCCATGATTGATAGTAAATGGTTTGCCGTGGTACTCTTAACTCCTTTATATTTTCGACCTGATTACATCGTAAATTTGATGAAGTTCAAGACTTTTAAATTTATTGATCAATTTCAAATTTTGGGTATAAACAATTCGGAGTCAATAGCCACTTATTATGATGAAATCACGGGTAAACTCACTTTTGCTGGTTGGCAGTCGATGATAATTGATCATGTGCTGAAACACTGGTTTCCCATCTACTGATGAGTCTAGTATTTCATTTTTCTTCTTCTACTGTTGGGCTGAAATGGGCAATTCTGTGTTTATTACAGGCCTGATGATAAGTATGGGCAAAGTTCTCATGTGTAGTTAACACAAATTCTTAGTATTTGCTCCCACCTCTATGATGCTACTCTCAAAAGTGCTGAATAAACCTTCGTTGAGGAGGGCTTGCTCGTCTCTTTGTTCCCCATTTACGTCAAACATTAAGGATCAAGGCAGTTCCATTAAGGGGGTGAGCATGGATGGTGCTGAGCCACGGAGATTATCTCACAGTGCAAACGTATCCAGGGTTCAGCAAATTCCTCTTGGTGGCAGGTGAAAATGGTTTCTTTGTTTAGTCATGTTTCGTTGATGTTTTCTTGGTATACTTTTTGTTATATGTGGACTAGTTGTATAGAAGTAAAATGTACATGTTTATTGTTGAAATGCTCTTTTTTCATATGGATTAATGGTGTTTGTTTGGTGAATTCATAGTTCAGTTTCTGTCAAATGAAAGATTCATTTTTGCTTTCACCAAGTATCACTAAACATGTGGTTGCCTCTCCCCTACTATGTAAAAGAGCTATTTTGTTAGTTCCGTTTACCTTGTTGATTTCAAAGTGTGCTATATATCTTCACAAGGATAAGTGCTAGTGAAAATCTCTTCACCTGCATTCTGATCAGGAGTTGTGTTTCTGATATGGTCCAATAGAACTTGCTTTTTGTGCTAGTTTACCTGCTGATTAACTCCTTTGTGGCGGTGTTGCCATGTTGTTCGTTGAATCATGGTATTCCATACTTCTGTTCGTGTTTTCTTATGATAGCAATACATATGGAAATGATTTTCTTTGGCATAGGTTATGCTGCATTTTATGCATTTCCCCAATTACTTCAAGAACTAATAGCTATGTAATTCCTAAAAAGCTGATTCGTAAGTGAATATGGTAATGAACCTTTATGACATTGTCTCTTTCCTTTTATTTTCCAGCTCTAAGATTCTAGGAACAGACATGTCAAGGGAAAATGGAGGAAAAAATGCCTCTTGGGGACAATACATATCTAGGGCTTCTACTGCCTCAGATATGACACAGAGAGTAGTTGTAAGTCCTGAAGTTCCTTGGGTTCTGCAAGCTCGCCGCTACAGCTCCCCTTGTGAGGAGATGCTTGTTAAAAATCATCAGAACAAGGTATGCAAAGTCTAACATCTCGTATATTTTGTTGCTATAAAAATCAGCTGTCAGCAGTTCAGCCTCCTTGAAATGTGATGAAAGAATTTTGATATTCTTTCTCTTTTATTTCCTGTAATCATTTGACACTTATGGCAGTGCAGCTGCTGCAAAGGATACCAGAATATGTAAAGATAGTAGAAGTTGGTCCGAGGGATGGGCTGCAGAATGAGAAAGACATAGTACCTACAGATGTCAAAATTCAGTTGATTAAGATGCTCGCAGCCTCTGGCCTGCCTGTTGTTGAGGCCACCAGTTTTGTGTCACCAAAATGGGTACCTCAGGTAAGAAACAACTCACTGATCCAGTCAGCTAAAGTCCTGCATTATATGTTTATTTTGTCTTTGGCTGCTGGACTTAGCCGTCCCATTAAGATGCTGTTTTATTAGTATAATTGAACTCACTTTCTTGTCTGCACCCAATTTATGTTTGCGTATCTCTGGTCTCCTTATTAGCCAATTTGATCCAGAAAAGCAGGTAGCCAGTGATCTGCTGACAGGGTTCGGGGAGACGACTAAAATATTCTTGTAAAATTTTCAGCTCATAAGAGCCCTTTTTTCTTCAATCAATATACTACTGGGAAAATTGCATTGGGTTTTTACTATTTGCTTCGTGTAATTTAGCTTGCAGATGCAAAGTTTGTAATGGAAGCAATCCAAGATTTACAAGGTGCGAAGTTCCCTGTGTTGACACCTAATGTTAAGGTACTTTCTTTTCTTATTGTGTATAGGATTACTCATTGTTATACAGTGTTGTGAAATTGGTAACTCTTTTTATGCTTGCAACCAGGGGTTTGAAGCGGCTATAGCAGCTGGTGCTAAAGAAGTAGCAATTTTTGCATCAGCTTCAGAGTCTTTTTCAAAGTCGAATATCAATTGCAGCATTCAAGAGAGCCTTGTTCGATACCGAGAAGTAGCTCTTGCTGCAGGAAAACTGTCCTTGCCTGTTCGTGGGTGCGCGCATTTTCTTTTTATCTATATTGCAGTAGTTTTAGCAAATAAAACAAATCATTTGAAGGTGAATGTTTATGAGAATTTTGGAAAAGTATCTCTATTTTGACATTTGAAACGGCTGTTTTTACTTTATCACTTCATGGGTCTTATTGTTCTTGTTGAATTTGATACGCACCCCCCTGTAAAAAAAAGGGGGAAAAACATAAAAGCCTGTAAATTTCAGTTCGAAGTTCTTGCTAACAAGGAAGCGGCTCTAGCACATCATCTGATTGAGACTATTTGTCTTGCTTTGGAAATTCTTGCTGCTATGTTCTTTCATTAAGCTTGGCTAGGGCCTGCGGGATTTTCAGGTTTTGAAGGTTATATACTTGTGGCTGTTTAGACATATCTACTTTAGTTGTGGTCCTGTGATCGTAGTGTTGAGTACTTCATAGAGATTAGCAGTTGAGTGTCTAGATTGCACATTACTTGTTGATATCGACTGGTAGCTTTGTCACTTAAGTCTCTTCGTTCCATGTAATTGTCCTTGGGGGGGGGGGGGGTGTATTCTTTCCCCTCTACTTGCTGTCAACATTGTGAATTTGGATTTTGTAGTTGTTGATAAATGGGATTTTCAAGGCTTCACTTTAGGGGGAATAACTTATTCCCAAAATGTAGGCTCAGAACCTCATAGCTCCTGCTGCTGAACCACCAGTGTTCACATTAGAATAGCAACTAGATCTAGACTAGCAGCAGTTCACTGCTTTCAGGCACTAGTGGTTTGCTCTCTAGAAAAGTATCAAATCATAAGTTTACTTTAATGTAGTCAGAAATATGTTTTAACCCCCCCCCCCAAAAAAAAAAACTGTTGCCATAAGAAACTGTAGAGATTACGAAAAGCATTTGAAATCTATAGATTTCTGTACAAATGCTTAAGAATCTGTAAGAATTGGCAGAACATAAGATAACCATCGAAAACTTTTAGCAATTTGTAAATCTAGAGAAACAACTTTATAAATAATTCTAATGTATATTTAGTTTTAAAAGGCACGAGCGTACTCACTCACATAGGGTCCCAATGCGCAAGGCGCAAGACGAAGGTGCATACATCATGGATGTGAGTTGCACTTCTATGCAAATTTTTTTAAAAGTCTCACACATTTCACAAAGCCTATTTTGGAGAAACAAGTTAGTTAAATGCATTAAAACAGTGAGTAGACATCAATATAACTACTGACACCAAGATATATTATCTTATCAGCGTAGTTCCCCTTTGCAAACACTTACCGCACAAGCATAACTCACCTTTTAGCTCCTCAGGAAAGAAAATAAGAAAAAAAGTAAAGATTAGGCTAAGAAAAAGTGGGAAAAGGGGGAAGGTGTAGCCTTGCATCCATCATGCGCATCTCATCCCTTCCGCGGATTGGCCCTAGTAGCCTCATGCCAAGGTGCGCCTAGGTATGCCTCAAGCGGGCATTTGTAAACTAAGAATGTATATATGTATTTCCTATTTGTATGATTAGTTAGTTGCATTTTTCTTTTCTTTAATTAACATCCTGATTTGTGAATATTAATTTTTTTCATGGATATGATGGACTTGATTGTATATGTAATAGAATATAGTTGAACCTATTTCATTGAGCTCTATTAACGGGGTAGTATTTATGATTGCTGTATCTTGAAATCCTTTGACCAATTATTAGACGTCAGAAATACATTAGTACATACGAATGCTTAAATCTTATACTATAAGATCCCCCCCCCCCCAAAATATAGCCCCAAATATGGCCCTAATCTTATATATGAGATTTGTGTTTTTTGGGGTTCAATATATCTAGGTAGCAGGGTCCGTTATGTAAGATCTTCAGGTCTCAGGATCAAGTTATCAAGCAACTTTTGAACATATACTAATTCCTTTCTTTTGCGCTTCGCAGTCAATAAGTTATCAAGCAAGTTGTAAAGATTTATGAAATGAAAATTTTATGGAAATCTTGGAAAAGAACTCTGGAAAAAAAAAAAGAAAATGTTAAAAATCCGTGTGAAACTGGTATGAAACTGTAAGCATTGTACAAATTAAGACAAATCGAGGATTTGTAAAAGTTTGTCCCTACAATATGGTAACCATGAAAGCAGTTACTTTGTGTGGGCAAGCAAAACACAGGTCTTAGTATATCTCGGTTTTGGGTAATTACAGATGGGTTTATTTCGGGTTTGGGTAGACCATAAGTTTTTAAGGTTTTGCAGCTCTCATGTTAACCCAACAGGTTGAGAGACCACTTTTTTTATACTGTTGAGTGAGTAAAATTAACTGGAGGCACTCAACTCAATCAAATGCATATCTAATACACCATTGCCTTTTCATGATGATCTTTATGAATATATTTAAGCTTAAAATAAACAAATAAAGAACAAATGAACATAAAATAGTAACCTATGGCTGGAAGAAGAACTTGTTGCATTGTACAGACAGCTGGGACACTTGTTGCATTGTACAGAGCTGGGAAATCTGACATCTTGCTTCTGTTCCGCTTCATGCTGTAGAGACATATTTAGGTTCTGAAAATGATACCAGCAAGTAAATTCTATGGAGGAATGCTTCTTCTTTGACTCCCAGTGATTCTGGTTGGGAAGTGACAACTGTTTTTTGTTAGTGAGATTTTACCAGCTTCCCACGTGAGAACTTTCAGCAATTTCTGGTTTCTTTTTTTCTTAAAAATCTTCTGCTTTTAAGACCATTTACTTGGCTCACGCAGCGAGGGGTTGAAGTCTTTTGTTTTTTTTTTTTAAAATTACTGTGTTACATTGATCAGATATCGTTGTCCAGTTGTTTTGTTGCAATATTTTACTGATAGCTGACTTTCTTGTGCCTGGGAAAAATGTGCTTCGTTTACCCGTATTTCCTTATGAAAGCATTACTGAATGGTGTATTTTCATTACAGTGGCTGATACTTGAAAATATGCACAGATATATATCCTGTGTCGTTGGCTGTCCAGTGGAGGGAGCAATTGCTCCATCTCAAGTAGCGTATGTTGCTAAAGAGCTGTGCAGTATGGGCTGTTATGAAATTTCTCTTGGTGATACAATAGGTGTTGGAACTCCAGGTATTGTTCGATTTCATATTTTCCCCTTAAATTAAGTTTTGCTATTTGCTTAATTGGTAGTTTGGTTTGAATCATGTTACGAGTACATCATGTTATAAAATTTTCTGTTTTTTTTTGGGAATCATCTTTTCTGCTATCTGACGTGTCAGTACCTCAAATGTAGAGTATCGAGCTCAAAGTTGCAGGGAAATTTTCTTGATCAAATACTAGTACTTGTTTATAGTAATTAATGATTTTAAAAAATTAATCTGGAGAAGTAAACAAAGTGTTTTCTTTTAGTTTCATCCATCAAGCCTCTTTTCTTTGCTCATTTCTTCCAAGTTTTTGCAACAAGTCGATTACCTTTTCTCTTGTTTCAAATGAGTGCACTTAGCAACTTATGTGAGACATTGACAGAGGACGGAGTACAGACTTCGCATGTTGATATGGCCACCCAAAAAAAAAAGGAAGAAAAAAACCCTTACCTTGTCTGACCAAGACGGGAGAGGAAAGACAAGATTATGCAAATTTGCCTCTGTGTGAGTGTTATTTTCTCGAGAACATAAAAATGGACAATTTATGTTTCTGAGAGTTGCTAAAAATATTGCCAAGTAATTGCAAAAACTAATGATGCAGACGAGCTTGAAATTGGTCCAAATGAAGACCTGAAGATCACTTAAGCCTGATTTATATTCAGTGTTGGTTGGGGAAAAGCATGTGGAGATTATTGTGCTTATTTATACAATAAAATGAAAGAGGACTTACCTAGAATAGAAACAGATGTATTGCATTATCTTTTTCGGAAGAAGTTACAAAAGGATGGGATTCCGAACCCCCCTCCTCCCGGTGGGACGGGGGGGGGGTGGGAATGAAGTTTGTTCTTAGGAAGATAATGGAAATATGTGTTTAAGTGTGTTTTTGTATGGCAAAGCTTCTTAGTAATGGTATCTAAAGTTGTTACCTATTTTGCAGATGATGGTCATTTAGAATATCTATTGATAGCTATATGTGTCTGCTTCCACTATAAAATTTAATGTCAACAGAAACTTTGCTTCTTTTGTTTAAGTCTCTAAGAAAGGGGTTCAATCTCCATTTAGTGGGTTTCAAGCACTGTTTTCCATGTGGGTGGACCTCTTGCATTGCGTTCTCACTTCTGAGTGGTTTGAGCTTTAATTTCTGCTAGAATGGAGCTCTCAACTTACAGAACTGTCTCTTTCCAGTGGCTTGGTGTTTGTCTTTCTTATTCTATCTTCTGTGCCCATTTCTGTTTACTTTGTTGCTCCCCCTTTCCTATTGTGTGCTATTTTACTGATATGATTTACTTATTCCCTTTCTGCAGGCACTGTCATTCCAATGCTAGAAGCTGTTATCAAGGTTGTCCCTATTGAAAAGCTTGCTGTCCATTTTCATGACACCTATGGGCAAGCTCTCGCTAATATTCTCATCTCTCTTCAGGTGAGTAATCACCTTAATGTAGTATTTCCTTTATACATAAAGTACTTCAGCGTAGAGAAATGAGTATGTGCCTAGTCTTCCACCCAATATAAAATCGCGTATAAAATTAATTTATATCATGAGAGCTAAATTGTAGAATTTCCAAAGGGTTTTTTTTTTTGGGGGGGGGGGCGCCTTCTGTCATTAATAGAACGGGGTGAATTAGTCTCTACGACTGGCCTCAGCTTAAATTAGGAAAGTAGCATGTTAGAACTGGTTCGATGAAATCTTTGGGTTGGATTCATGTGTGGTGATTCTGGGTTGGGTCAACTCTAGGTTTGCCACCGGATTGTCCTGTAAATCTGCCAAGAAAATGCAATGAATGTCAATCGGGCAGTGCTCTCTTTGGTAGTTTGGTTGGGGTTGAGTGAATTGTAGTTCTGGTCAAACTTTGGGTTATCTTATCTTGGGTTTGCTTTTGGTCTGATTTTGGGCTGTTCTGAGGAAGCATCTAGGAGAGGTTAGTTTCACTAATTGCCAAGTCTAGAAGATGAATTTACTCAACTTTCCTGGACTTACCTTCATCACCCAACCGCACCTTAAACTAGATCATGAACCCCAATTCACTTTCTTTTCAGATGGGGATCAGCACAGTGGACTCATCCATCGCCGGTCTTGGCGGCTGCCCATATGCCAAGGGTGCATCCGGTAATGTTGCCACGGAGGATGTGGTGTACATGCTGAATGGACTTGGGGTAAAGACTAATGTGGACATTCAAAAGCTCTTGGTGGCTGGAGATTTTATTTCCAAGCACCTCCGCCGCCCATCTGGTTCAAAGGCTGCCACTGCCCTGATGAAAACCCTAGCTCATGCATCCAAGCTGTAAGATATTTACGGCTATTCTGTGTTGCTTGTAAATATATTTACCTTCTATCTGTTGTCCGCATCATGTTGGAAAATTCCATAATCATGAAGCATATACCATTGGTCTTATTCATCTCAATAAACAGCACTTCTATCCTTTTTATTCATTCCTTCTGTGTGAAATTTGACTGGTGCTTTGTCAATCTGATCATTACTTGCTTCGGAATCTTTTATTCTCCACACTTCATTGTTGCCAGTGATGATGTTCTTAAGGCTATCAAAATGCCGAACTTTTCCTAGTTGAATATATAGGGTCTTGAAAGGTCATTTATTTGAATGCATCTTCGCATTGCAGATTCTTTGGATTACATGGCAGTTCTGGTTTTTGTGAAACAGTCTCAATGTCTCTCAGGATTAGTGTAGCTTTACATTTAGTTCTTTCTAAACGCTAATCCTAAGGAGAACCGCAAAACTTGTGTGAGCTATGGTGGTTGCCTTGGTTCATGTGAGCGTGTGGTCGCTAGCCGATCTAGTGTCTACTCAAGTCACTGGGACTATAACTAAAGACAACGTGTTCAAACTGTCTATGTTTAACCCATTTTGTCTGAAAAGGGGGCGAGGGCTGAAATTACGAACTTAAGCCTCGATACCCCCTTGCTTTTTGTGGTTGGATCATTGTCACTTTGTTATGGACTGGACCAGTTACAAGGTATGGAACTTGTCCCACATCGGTTGTATTGGTAATTGATGAGGGGTTTATAGACCAAATGGGCTCTCTCACCTAATAGGCTAGTGTTTTGGGATGAGTTCTCCTGTTTGGTCTGTAACAATTGGTACCAGAGCCAACTCGGAGCGGTGGCCTGGGGGAGCTAGCCGTGACCAACGTGGCCGTGACCAACGAGGACTCGGAGTGGTGGCGTGGGGAAGCCAGCCGTGACCAACGAGGACGCTGGCCCTTAAGGGGGGTCGAATGTTATGGACTGGACCAGTTGCAAGGTACGGGACTTGTCCCACATCGGTTGTGATGTGGGCAATTGATGAGAGGTTTATAGACCAAATGGGCTCTCTCACCTAATAGGCTAGTCTTTTGGGATGAGTTCTCCTGTTTGGTCTGTAACACACTTTCTTTCCACAAAGACGTATGAAAACTAGCTAAAAGTACAGGAATTAAGATAATGATATGATACCAACATGGGGTGTTCATATTTCGGTCAGGATCGAAAATTCAATAAAACTCGGACCGAAAAATCAAACTTGGTTTGATCTCTGGGCCTAAATTTTTGGGTTCCAGTCTAGTTTGATCTAGTCTAAATCTAGAAAAACTTAAATCCATACCATAAATACGATTGGATGTGAAACAATTGGTCTGGTTCAGTTTGGTTCAATCCAATCCGGTCCAATTTTTAACTGGATTGGTTCGGGTTTAGGACAAGTTCTTTTCAGTTGAGTCTTGTGTCCATAATTTTTGAAATTCTGAGTTTTGATCCGATCTAATCTTTCCAGCCTCGATGAATTTGACCGCCGAGCACCCTAAATACCAATATTAGCAATTCAGTGAGACCCTGTCAAATTGAGTTCTGGGAGATTCATGTATGTTTAATCTAAGAAAACATCAAGGACATAAAAAAAAAAAGAAAAAGAAAAGTGCACTAAACTATGCAGGTCATGTATAAAGGGCCAATGAATGGACAACTTATCTTTTTCTTTTTATTTTTTAAAGAAAGGAAGAATCATTGTTTTTAGTCATGAATACTATTGGAACTTGGAAGTTGTAATTACCCAAAAAAGTCCTTAAATTTTACAAGTAGCATCAAAGGATACATCTAATTGTTATCATCCCTTTCAAAAAAGTCACTTCTAGGTCAGGTTTTATACGTAGTTTCCAAAGATACATCTTATTATAAAGCTGCCTATCTTCCTCTTCTTGTCACTTTGGATCAACAGGACCCAAGGGCCCGAAATGATTTCGAATCTGATTCCAATTGT
Source organism: Carnegiea gigantea (assembly GCA_029747015.1). NCBI lineage: Eukaryota > Viridiplantae > Streptophyta > Magnoliopsida > Caryophyllales > Cactaceae > Carnegiea > Carnegiea gigantea. Next base: position 1,699,588 of record JAKOGI010000041.1, read on the forward strand.
GATGTCAACTGCCTCCCATTGCATTTCAGCGGTTCAATATTGCATGCTAAAGTTTGGCTAACAAGTGAAATTGCGATGGGAGTGATACTTTCAATGTATCAGTTCTTACCTCATACTTAACTAGAAATATATTTTCCTAGAAACATATTAAAACTTGCTTATACGTGGATAAAATATGTCATGTGGCTTTTTGAGAGTAATATTACACCTAAAACACAATATGGATTGCCTCAGTTTAGTTGCCTTGACTAGGTTATGAGTTGACATATATAAATTTGTACTTGATACTTTGATTTATGATACTCCTAGTAAATATTCCCATATTTCCCCCTTTTAAAAAAAAAAATCTATAAGCCAATTTCTTTGACGAATTTCTAAATAGTCCTAAGATTCAAAAGTAAGAGGGAGACAGTGAGCATTTTCTTCGAATGCATGGGTCACTAGAGGGACCTTCAACCTTTCCTGGAGGTCAGAGCTTAAAGTGTTCATCCACCGGCTAACGCGGACTAGTGAGATGAGATTTGTTACGTACCGATCCTATGAACATGATTTCGAGGTGAGAGGCCTGTAAGTGTACAATGGTGTTGTAGCAAATCGAGGCTGATCACACAAGGTCAAGGCCAATCTGGTAGGCTATATTACATCAAGATAGGCTAAACATATCAAAGTTTGAAATTTGAATAAACTACAATCTAATTTAACGAACAAATAATCAAAGAATTTAGCCAAATCAAGCAATTCACCAACCAATTTAGGAATTAATCAAACACCTTATTTGAAGGGTAATCTCAAATTAGATAATTGAAATATCAAACTCCTCTTTTGAGACAGAGTGAAATCCCTAAATTTAATCAATTATCATTTCTCAAGTGTTTTTGATTTACATAAGATCATTAACAACCCGATTATTAAATTTTCAAGGGTTTTAAAATGGTAACCATTTTTAAGATGTCGCATATTTAAGTTGAATCTTAATTTTTCAACATCCAGTTTCACCTTTCAGTTATTCACCAAACATATGATTTAAGCGAGAAATTGATAAAGTTTCTCACTAGGCAATTCAATCTCTAAGCTTCAATAGGATAAACCCAACAAATCACAAGCGCTTTTTAGATCATCACAATAGAATTGATTCAATCACGTGAATTCAACGGAATTCAAAGATATACAAACTGACATAAATTGTAAACCAATTTAAAGGCATGAAATATATGAGAAAAGAGAAGAGAAGTGAATAGAAATGTTTAGCCAAAAAATGCACTAGAATCATCATTGAAAATCTGTCATGGAATCCTTGCAAAATCTCCACTTCAACTCGCACTCAAATCACTCTAACAGATGCAATCTACTCTAATATGTTGCATAGATGGTAGATGCATCCTCTTCAATGCCTGGAAATGTCTCTTAAAAGCAAGAACAGGAAGCAAATCACATAAACCGAAAAGAAACCGAAAAGTCATGCAAACCTAGCCTATATTACACATGCACACGCGCGTGTGTGTAGGTGCACGCGAGCGTGTGCGTGTCCGTGTGCGCACCCGTGCGTGTGTATATCTATATCTATATCTGTATCTATATCTATAAATATACATATTCGCATATCAACATACATATATATATATATATATATATATATATATATAGACATACATATATACATGTGTGTGTGTATATATATATACACACACATATATATATATATATATATATA
>JAKOGI010000042.1:0-100000 GCA_029747015.1 Carnegiea gigantea
ATATATATATATATATATATATATATATATATATATATATGTATATATGTATATATATCCTCTAATGTTCGAAGTTTTCAAGCCCTAGCTCGATAGCCTTTTGTCCCGTATTGGGCATCAGCCGTAACACACACACGCAAAAAAAAAAAAAAAAAATTCATTAGCCTATACGTGAAGACGCCCCCCAGTTGAACCCTCATCTCACACATCTCTCTCAACCCATAACCCTGGCGCCTCTACCCCTCTTCCCTTTCAACCACCAGCTGGCCGCCACCACCACCAGGCCGCCGCTGCTGCCTAAAAAGGCCATCAAGCCTTCCTTTTTTATTTTGTTTGGGTGAGAATGTTCAGTTTTTGGGTTGTTTAAGTTTAAAACCTTTATGCTCTTAAAGAATGGAATTTTATAGTGAATTCACTCAATTTCTAGATTCCAAATACTTTCTTTCATGATTGAAATATAATACTGAGATTTTGGGATGTTTTGAACGCATATATGTTAAACCCGAAATTATGATATTTTGTACCCTTTTATTATCTAATAATTTCTTGGAATAAATTGGTTAATTAGAATTTTAATAATGTTTTTGTTCATTTTGTAGGGATTGGAAAATTTGGAGAAAAATGAACAACGCACTAAAGTGGACCAAGAGAAGGGAAAAGAATGAAAAAAAAAATAAACAGGCCTAGCACCGAGGCCCACACGCAGCTAGATCGGTGCAGATGTTCCTTCCCTTTTATTTTCTCCTATGGCCTGGCCCAAACGTGCCTTCCTTCCCAGGCCGGCCCACTCGCCTCTATTTTTCTCTGGCCTGCTTCCTCTCTTCCCTTCTCCCTTAAGTGAGCCACATGCTTCTCACGTGACCAGCCCCCCTAGCCATTCTTCTTCCTCAACGTTGCTTATCCAAAAAGCTCGAAGAATAGGGAAGCCTGGCGTCGTTCTTATTCACTCCATCTTCATCTCTCTCTCTCTCGAACTCACAGAGAGCCACGACCATTGCTCTGCCTCTTCTTCTTCTTTCTTAATCTTTCGTAACCGTTCTTTCAATCCTATCTCTTCTTTGATCATTAGCCATTAATTAAAACCGTTACCTATCGGTTCCATTATCATCACCATCATTAAGATAGCAGCCATAGAAGATGGAGAGACCGATGAGGGCTCAAATGTAGGCTATAAAAGTAGATGGGGGGTTCGAGAATGGGGCGAAGAGTAGAGTAGAGAGTAGTTTTTGATTTTAGATTTTTACATTTCATTTCATTTTTTTAGATGTTCAAATCTTATTCTTGAAGCCTTAGATCATTGTAATTGGATTCCAGGTTGTTCAACTTGAGTTGAAAATTACAGATCAGGGTTTCGGCTTCTTTTAGTTTTCAAATATGTATCTGGAAATACATATGGGAATTCTCTCACTACTGGAATGTCTTCAAGGGAGGATTCAGCACCCTCGGTTTTCACTAAGTTAAATAGGAATCCTTTGCATCCTCTGCCTAACAAGTTGTTGGCTTTCATCACAGAAATTAGTTTCACTCCCGCTCTAGGTTCCTTGCCTTTATGCACCACCTTCTTCCCATTGGGCCCCCTTAGGGTGATTTTTCATCTTGGACAATCTATCTGAGCTTGATGGTTGGCTAACCAATCCATCCCCTGGATGCACCACCTTCTCCCCATAGGTCTACCAGGAACTCATGCTCACACATTCTAATAGGGAAATCCTCATATAGCTCCTCACACCTTACGGTCTTCCCATCAGGAAGAATTATAGATAGAAAAAAAGATTTACAAGTGGAAACTAGTCCTAATGTCTCAACCAATTTAACAAAAATAAAAGAGTGCATAGCACCGGAATCAAATAAAATATCTATTGGTTGAGCTTGGATAGAGAAAGTACTCGTCACAATGTTCGGAGCATCTTCCGCTTCCTCTTTATGTATCACGTAGACCCTGCCCCCATTGTTTCAGGGCAGTTAGTGGGGAGGTCAGGCCTGAATCTGCTGAGGTGCCCGATGCTGGTTGGGTTTGGCCGCCTGCCCACCCCTGTTCTGATAAGGCTACTGGGGTCACTGTCCCTGTCCTTGTCCTTATCCCCCATGACCTTAACCAGCAAGAGGTGGAACGTGTGGACAGTCTCGGATCTGGTGTTGAGGGATTCCGTAGTGGAAACAACTCTTGGCTGAATGACACTCCCAGGCGTAGTGCCCCAACTTCCCGCAAAGCATTGCAGGTCACCTAAGGCCGCGCATTGGGGTGTTGGCCTCCACGAGAGTTGTTGTTTGAGTAATGAATCCCAGGAGGGCTCTGGTACCTCTCCTGCGGTTCAAAGTTTCCTCGGTTATCCCCTTTCTCTTAACTCCCCACTGCTCATTGAAGTAATTACTCCTCTCCTTCATTGCCCTTTCTATATTGATCGTAGTATCATATAGGTTCACGTAGGAGATGTACTGGTGCACTGGCATTGTATTCCTTAATGGTGGGATTGAGTCCGGCTTCGAACCGGTTCTTCTTAAGCCTCTCGTCAGCTACAAAGGTCTGGATAAAATGAGAGAGCTCCATAAACTTCGAGGTATATTTCAGTACGCTCATGCTCCCTTGCTGTAGCTGCATGAACTCATTCTCTTTGACTTTTTGGAGGGAGACGGGAAAGAAATGATCCTTGATAAATTCCTTGAACTTGCTCTAGTTGAAACCAAGCTCGTGCTACCTTCCCCTCGCTGTGAGCCACCTTCAGGTAGAACACTACAAAGCCCACCTTCCTCTCCTCAGGGTATTAGAGTGTATTGAACAACTTTTCTATGTCCCTAATCCAGTCCTCAAAGGCTTTGGGATTAGGGGTGCCATCGTAGATGTGTGGGCTATAGCTCGCGAATCTCTTAAACAAATAAGCGTTATCCTCTTCGATCCTCTTCTCCCTGGCTTCTATCAGCTTCTGCAGTTGTTCGTTCTGGAGTTACAGCTGCTCTGCTAACTTTTGCAGCAACTCCAGCAGTAGGAGGTTAGTAAGGTCTGCTCCAGTAGGTGGGTTGGTCTCCCCCACCTGATTGTGAGATCCGTTTCCATTCCTAGGGCGTAGAGCTTCCAGCCATTCCCAGAAGGTTGACATGAGGATCTCTAGGTTCACAGGGACTCTCGTAACGGGGTGAGGTTCGATTTGAGATTCGTCATTGTTTCCCACCATCCTATTCAGGAAATAAGTTAGGTTTAGTTCCTCTCCTAATAGTTCATACTCTACATACTACTAGAGTTTAATAATATATCATATGCTAGTGCATCATACAACATTTGACAGGCTTTCAACCACATCACAATGCCACATTCACGTGGTCCAACTACCACATCACATACTCATGTACTACATATCATATAGTCATCACGTTCACATGATCCACATACTTCATAAATAAAGAACACTAGTATTTAGACAACTCAAAAGATTTCATTGCATAGAATTTAAAAGTATAAATGTCCCATACTAGTACTCTTCATTACATCCCAATTTCTAACTTTATTAGCTCAAAGTGGCTTAACAATATAACAGAAGGATAACTAATATAGCATGGTCTTAGAAAATAAAACTTTCTAAACACTACGAGCTTCTACTGAACAGGGGCGTCTGGTGGATAGGTACTGTTAGAATGTATAAAGTTTTGATGATAATATCCAAGTGTTGTTGTTGTTGCTCCAAACAGGCTTTCCAAAAAGGACCTTACTGCTGTTCTCAATGTATTAAAACTGCTTGACTAATGGTTGACCAAGAACAGGTACTCAAGTCAGCAATGTAAGAACACCGGTGAGGAACAGGTTCTGTGAGGTGTTTTGAAGCATATCCTGAGAAGTGTTTGAAACATAAGATATGTGCAGCTGTGACAAACAGGTTCCGTGCGGCGTTTGAAGCATATTCTGTGAAGTGTTTGCAGCAAAGTCGTTCTACAAGATGACTAGTGGTTACAACAATATGTCTTGATTTGATTTGGTTTTATATTTTTAGACTCTTGTTAATATGCCAATTAGAAAGTTTTAAATTACCACTCACTGGAAACGGTTTTGCTTTTCGGAAAATATTTCGGATCACCCTTCAGAACAACCCTGGAAACAGGGCGATCAGGGTGTTTCCAGAATAAGCTACGAAAAACTGCTTTGCACGATTTTTATCTTTTGGATTTTGAGTAGCTTCTTCAAAGATTTACAAGAAAGATTTTTCTATGGAGTATCTTATTCCTTACCCTAAAAACGGTTATCAAAAATCTTAAGGGGTTTGCAAAATCTTTTTGAATAAAAAGAATATCCAATTTTTGGCAAGTGGATAAGATAGTTGAGAAAAACATGGGCTAGCTGCTGAAGAACACCGCCTTATGCACGCGATTCAGGAAGTGTTTTCAGCTCATGTCACCTTACCCCTTGTAGCTAAAGGATTCTATTTTCTCTAGGATTTTAGTTTTCAAAAATTTCAGAAATAGTTTTTCCATCCCTTGTAGGTAAAAGATTCTATATTCTTCAGATTTTTTAGTTTCCAAAAATTTGATGAATTGTGTTCCAAGCACTATAAAAGGCGGCTTCTTACAATCTTGGACACATCGGTTTTCAAAGAGAAAAAATCGGAGTTCATGAGCTAAGACATTTGAAAAGAAAACCGAGCCTTGTGAGTGAATTAATTGAGCTTTCAAAGTTGGCATACTAGGATTTCATTGTACCCTATATTAGCTTAGTTAAAGAAGCATTGTAATAGGGTGTTTTTCCTTTATATTCTTCTTTCACAAGAGTGAGTAGAGTGTGTGTCCAAATCAAGGGGATTTTGGACGTGTGGTAACTCGTCTTAGGGAAGACAAGTTACGTGTGTTACAAGTTGTAACAAGGTGTGTTACTATTGTAACATGATTAGCCCGTTTAGTGAAGTGTTTAAATCCTACACGAGGTAGGTCGTGGTTTTTTACCTCAGTTGGGCTAGAGGTGTTTTCCACGTAAAAATCATGTGTCCATTATTTCCGCATTCAATTTTGTTGGATTTTCGCTTCTGCTTATCTCAGAAACAACCTGTGAGAACAGGGTCTAAGACTGTTTGTCAGCAACTTGCGAAAATCGGACACCACAATTCACCTCCCTCTTGTGGTTGTGTACTCTCTAATTCAACAAGTGGTATCAGAGCAGGTTCTCCTTTGAAAAGCTAACACCTTTGAGAGATCCTTGAAGATGAGCACTCCACAAGGCATGCTTGAAGGTCAATCTATAACTTGTCCACCATACTTTAATGGCCAACACTGTAGTTGGTGGAAGAATAGGATGGAAAACTACATCCAAGCCGAGGACTATGAGTTGTAGATGCTCATCAAGCATGGACCACTCATCCCTAAGAAAACAACTGAAGATGGAAAGTCAATCCCCAAGGAGCCTAAGGAGTTCAATGCTGAAGATTACAAGATGATGGAGAAGAATGCCAAGGCCCAGAAACTCCTATATTTTGGCCTAGGTCCTGATGAATATACTCGCATATCTGAATGTGAGTCGGCCAAAGAAATCTGGGATGCTTTGCAAGTAGCTCACGAAGGGACCAATCAAGTAAAGCAATCCCGGATTGAATTGTTTATGAGAAAGTATGAGCTGTTCGAGATGGGTGATCGGGAAAGTGTGATGGACATGTACACTCGCTTCACTCACATAACGAATGAGTTGAAATCCTTAGGAAAATCCTTCACCACCGAAGAATTGGTAAGGAAGATCCTAAGAATTTTACCTCATTCTTGGGAAGCGAAAGTAACGGCCATCCAAGAAGCTAAGAACATGAACAAGATCACCCTAGATGAGCTGATTGGCAACCTCCAAACATATGAACTTAGGAAATATTCTCAACAAAAAGATGAGACAAAGAGAGAACGAGGTCTTGCACTAAAGGCCTTAGAAGATGATTCTGATTCTGAGGAGGAGATTGCCATGATGACTCAAAAATTTAAGAAGTTCTTCAAGAAAGTCAAAGAAAACATCAAAATGAAGGACTTCGGCAAAGCCAGGAATACCCCTCGGGAACAGTTCACTGGGTGTTCCAAGTGTGGTAAGCTGGACCACATTGTGAGAAACTGCCCACTGCACAAGGAAGAACAGGAACCTGAACACCCCAGAAAACAGGGGAGGAAACAGGGTGTAAGCAGCTCAGCGAAAAAGTTCTCAAAAGCTATGCTCACAGCCTGGGGAGATTCAAGTGAGGATGAGGAAGGGTCTAAAGCTGGGGGAGCTGATGTAGCACTCATAGCAAGGAGTGACACTGATTCAGATGATGGGTCAATGGATAGTCTGACTCAACTCAAGAACAAGGTACGTGGTCTAAATAAATCAACTCTTGAGAAATTAGTGTACAATATAATGGATATATGTGCTGAATTAAAAGGGGATGTTCGAGATTTAGAACTTGAAAATGAAACCCTTAAATTAGAAAAGCTTGAAGTTGACAAAGAGACTCTTGCCTTGCATGAAAACATCAATGTGCTTAAAGAAACTCTACTCATAAAAGAAGAGACTTGTTTCACTAAACTGACTGAGCTAGAAAAAGAATCTCTTGACTTAAAAGGTAAGGTCGAGTCTTTGCTGGAAGAAAACAGAAACTTGCTTGAAAAAATAAAACACTTAGAATCGGACCTTGCCACAAACAAGCTCTGGAACAGGTCCTCAAGGGTGTTGGAATGGTTAAACACTCATCATAGTCAAAATAGAAGAGGACTAGGTTTTGTGCCTAAGATGACCTACCCAGTGAATAACAAATATGTGGGATTACCTGAAAATATTGTTTGTTTTCATTGTGGTAAAACGGGGCATTATCGATATGCTTGTCCTATAAGAAAGTATGCCATTAAAAAGAACTCAGTGCATGTAAAACAAATGTGGGTTAGGAAAGATGAGATTTACACGTCTAAAGGAATGGGACCCAAGTGGATCTGGGTTCCCAAAACTAACCCTTGATTTGTTTTGCAGGCTGAAGTGAGAGAGAACAACCCAGCAAACAACCCAGCAAACAGTGCAGGAAACAGTTTAGGGAACAGGCAGCTGTGGTATATTGACAGTGGGTGTTCGAGGCATATGACTGGTGAAAAATCCAATTTTCTCTCACTTACAACATCAGAAGGAGGGAGTGTAGCATTTGGAAACGGCAAATCTGGGACAATTATCGGTATAGGTAAGATAGGTGAGTCACTCTCCCATTCAATTGACAATGTTTATTTTGTGGATGGTTTAAAACACAACTTGCTAAGTGTGTCCCAACTGTGTGACAAAGACAACCTAGTAGTGTTCTCTCCAACACGTTGCTTGGTTGTAAACATGAACATAGGAGATGTTGTGTTGAGGGGGAAGCGACACAAAAATGTTTATAAAGTGTGTATTTCTACTCTTCCCCAAAATAATTTGACTTGTTTGAGTGCCTTAAAAGATGATGTTATGCTTTGGCACAAAAGACTAGGTCATGCAAGCCACTCTCTTTTGAACAAACTTGTAACCAAAGATTTAGTAGTTGGCTTACCTTCCATCAAATTCAATGATGACAAGGTATGTGATGCATGTGCCAAAGGCAAACAAGTCAAAAATTCATTTAAGTCTAAAAAGTGTATAAGCACTACTCAACCCCTTGAATTAATACATATGGATCTATGTGGTCCAATGAGGATCATGAGCCAAGGTGGCAAGAGGTATGTGCTTGTGATAGTGGATGACTACTCTCGTTTCACTTGGACTTTGTTTTTGGCTTCTAAAGATGAACTTTTGAAAAATTTCTTGCTTTCATTAAAAAGACTGAAAAGAGGGTAGGACACTCTTTGGTATGCATAAGGTCTGACCATGGTACAGAATTTGAAAATTCGAGCTTTATTGACTATTGTAATGAGCACGGTGTTGATCACAATTTTTCAGCTCCAAGAACACCCCAACAGAACGGGGTCGTAGAGCGCAAAAATCGTACTTTAGAGGACATGACTAGAACAATGCTTGTTGCTAGTGGTCTTCCTAGAAATTTTTGGGCTGAAGCTTTAAACACGTCATGTTACATTATAAATAGATGTATGATTAGACCTGTTCTTAACAAAACTCCTTATGAGATCCTCAAAGGAAGAAAACCAAATATTTTGCATTTGAGAGTTTTTGGGTGTAAATGTTTTGTGCATAATAATGGAAAGGATGCCTTAGGAAAATTTGATCGAAGGAGTGACGAGGCAATATTCCTCGGTTACTCCTCACATAGTAAGGCATACAAAGTGTTTAATAAGAGAACCTTGTGTGTTGAAGAAAGTGTGCATGTGCTTTTTGATGAAACTAACTCTCTAAGTGAGAATGATGCACAGGAGGAAGACCTCGAACTAGGTCTTGTTAGAAAAGACATGCTGCTTCAAGATGAACCAGGTAAGGATCAACCTGAGGAATCAAGGCCTGAAGCTGTTCTTCAGGAAGGTAGGCAGGGTGTGAACCAAACAGGGTGAAACAGGGTGGAACCCTGTTCGGGACAACATCAGCTGAACCCTTCTGAGATAATTTCAGGAATAGCCTCCCAAACAGGCTTGGGAACAGGTGCTGAACTTGTTTCGCCAAGTATTCCAGCTAGGATGGAGAGCATATCTGTAAACCCACTTTCACCACGATCATGGAAATACCAAAGTTCACATCCTCTTGATCAAATTTTGTCTGATATTAATACAGGAGTTCAAACTAGATCTAGGCTTAAAAATTTCTGTGCTTTCTATGCTTTTCTCTCAAAAATTAAGCCTAAGAACATTAATGAAGCTCTTGCAGATTCAGATTGGGTCACAGCCATGTAAGAAGAACTCCATCCGTTCGAAAGAAACAAGGTATGGCACCTTGTGCCACGGTTAGAGGATAGAACAATCATTGGAACCAAGTGGGTGCTCCGTAACAAGCTAGATGAGTGCGGAACAGTCACTAGGAACAAGGCCCGGCTGGTGGTTCAAGGCTACAACCAAGAAGAGGGAATTGATTATGAAGAGACTTTTGCACCTGTTGCAAGGATGGAAGCCATTCGAATCTTGATAGCTTTTGCAGCCACATGGAGATCAAGTTATATCAAATGGATGTTAAAAGTGCGTTTCTAAATGGGTACCTTAAAGACGAAGTGTATGTCAAACAACCCCCCGGTTTTGAAAGTGATGAATTTCCTAACCATGTTTTCAAACTTGGCAAGGCACTTTATGGTTTAAAACAAGCTCCTAGAGCTTGGAATGAGCGGTTGTCAAGCTTTTTATTGGAAAATTATTTTGCAAGAGGCAAGGTAGACAGTACCTTGTTTCTAAAATCTAAGGAGGAACATTTGTTGATTGTCCAAGTATATGTCGATGACATCATATTTGGTGCAACTCATCATGAATTGTGCAATGAATTTTTAAAAATGATGAGGAGTGAGTTTGAAATGAGCATGAGGGGTGAGCTTAATTTCTTTTTAGGCTTACAAATCAAGCAAATTTCAAACGACACTATGATCCATCAACAAAAGTATATTAAGGAATTACTTAAGCGTTTTGGGATGGAGTCAGCCAAGCCCATTGATACTCCCATTTCTCCTTCAACTAGGTTGGTAATGGATGATGGTAGTCCCTCAGTTGAGGAGAAATCCTATAGGGGCATGATAAGGTCACTCTTATATCTAACTACTAGTAGACCTGACATTGTTTTTTAGTGTTGGTCTATGTGCACGTTTTCAGTCAAACCCTAAAGAAACTCATCTAAAGGCTGTTAAAAGGATTTTTAGGTACTTAAGACATACACCTGATCTAGCCTTATGGTATCCTATATGGTATCCTAAAGGTTGTAACTTTGATCTTGTTGGGTACGCTGATGCTGATTACGCAGGTTTCTTGGTTGATAGGAAAAGCACCTCAGGTATGGCTCACTTTCTTGGACCTTGTTTGGTATCTTGGGCAACCAAGAAACAACTCTCTGTTACCTTGTCCACAGCAGAAGCTGAGTATGTGGCAGCTGCATCTTGTTGTGCTCAGTTATTATGGATAAGACAACAACTCAAGGACTTTTGTGTTGACATAGGATGCATTCCTATTTATTGTGACAATACAAGTGCAATTAACATTGCCAAAAATCCATGTCAACACAAAAGAACAAAACATATTGAATTCGTCATCATTTTCTAAGAGACAATGTTGAAAAAGGAGTAATCTCAATGAATTTTTGTGCCACTGAAAATCAAATTGCTGATATATTTACAAAGGCATTGAGTAGAGAACAATTTGAAAGGAATAGACTCGAACTAGGCTTAATTAGAACAACCTGACCAACCTGTTCTCTCTCCCTGTTTGCAAAATTTAAAAGTGACGGGTACAAAATGTTAAATTTTTGTTTGCAATCAACTTGTGTGCTATGTTTAGCATCTGTGAGGTTTGCAACTTGCTGACACTCATTGAGGTCTAATGAGATTGCCCTTATTGTCCAATGTTACCGAGCAAGTAACCTCAAGAACAAGCATCAGGAACAGGTACGCCTCTTGTTTGTCAAATGTGTGCAACAAATTGAAAAACTACTAATCTCTTCCCGAGGCGTGCGCAATAAATGCTAAAGTCCGTTGCAAAAAGGGCAAAATCTTTTAAAGATTTCGCACGTCTCTCTCTCCCTTTAAAGCTCTTGCTCAATCTCTCACCTCCACCGAAACTCTCTTGCTTTGAAACTCTGTTCGAGAAACCCCAATCTCTCTCCTTCCGCTGAAAAATGGCATTCCCCATTAGCTTCGAGAGCTCCTCGACCTTGACCCAGGGCAACCAGACACAGGGCACAGCCTTGCAAACAGCCACAGCCCTGTTTGGACCTACACAATTTCTGACGGCCCTCGTGGAAGGAAATAGAGTCAGAAACAGGGTCTGAAGTTTTTAAGGAGAACCTAGGGGAGGATTTGTCAAGAGAAGAAGGGGGAAGTAGTGGTCAACTGGAGGAGGCCCCTGCCAAAACTGAACAAGCCACACCGGTACCACCAACCGGTGAGAAACGCAAACGGTACAAAATTGTGGCTAGGCGTACTAGAATGCCAACGACCACCATCAAGGCCTAAAAGCGGCCAGACTGAAGAACCCTCAAAAAGTGAACCCCCTGTCGAACCAAAACCACAAATCCACTCTTCGTCCAAACCCACAAACAGGCCAACTCGAAAATCAGCCCGAATTGCTTTCCAATCCACGCCTCGTCCTGCCAAACAGTCATCCCCTGTTATTGAGGAGATTGATTCCTCCTCTGAGCCTTCATCAGATAGTGACACTGAGAACACTGCCTTCAAACAGGGCACGCTCGTGTTCTCAGAGTCCTCAGAGGATAAGGCTCTTCCTATACTAAAACCATCACCCCTCAAAACTCCCAAGAGAACAGCCTCCCTCAAACATGCCTCCACCCAAGACCCTCCTACTGAGCCCCAACCTAAATGAGCCAAGAAATCTACCCCATCTGCAATCTCAGCCAAACTGACCCAATTGATTCAGAGATGGGTTGTCAGGGGCAAAATTATAAAGGTCAAGTATTTTGAGAAACAGGGTCTGGGGGTGTTTCTGCACAAGCTGCGTGCACAGGGGTGGTATGAGTTGTTTACAAACACCCAGCTGGGGTGTTCTGTACATGAGTTGGTAGAGTTCTATGCCAACTGCACTGTCACCGAAGGAGTGGTGACAAGTATTGTTAATGGGAAGCAGCTTCGCTTTGATGCGAAGATATTAGGGGACATTCTGGGGATTCCCTCCACAGGCTTTGATATATATGTGAGGGAAGACAAGACTATTCTAGGGACAGCCAGGCTGCTGGAACTCGCCTAGAAATTTAGCCAGCAACCAAGCCTGCAAACACCCAAGTCTATGAAGAAAGGGGACATAACATCGCTCCATCAATTGCTATTTTGGTTTATCATCAAGAATGTCATCCCCAGAGGCCAGGGTCGCAATCTTGCTGATGCCATGGATCAGTGTTTGATGGATCTGATGGACACGGAAGTGCAAATTAACCTTCCTGCCATCATGATTCGACATATTGCAAGAATTACAAACACCTCTAGGGAACATGATCTGGGATACGGCTTCTTTCTGACTAGTGTGTTTGAGCACTTTGGGGTGACACTGCAGAAGAAGGTGGGGGCTCAGTTCATTGATGAGATCGGGAGTAACACCCTTATGGGGTGTGGGTATGCTTTGATTGAAGGGTCTGCCTCAGAACAGGGGACCAGAACACCCCGTCCTCCTGTTCCTGGCAGTTCCTCAACCAAGCTTGAGGCTGCTTTGGAAGAAAACTCTCGCCTCAGTACTGAGCTTAACGCTGTAAAGGCTGCCCTGGACGAGGAAAAAGCTCTAAATGCAAAACGCCATGCAGATCTCGTCGCCCTTCTCTCTTCACTTTCAGCAAAATTTTCTCCTTCTGCTCCTTGAACACCCCTCATGAGCTGTTCCCATCTGTTGTTCTCATAGCCTGTTCTCACTTCTCTTGGTGAATCAGTTTGTACTCTGTTGCACTCTTTTGATGAATGACAGGATATCTTGTTTTTGATTGGCTTTGCCTTGCTTGCTTTTTGTTGTGAATTGCTTGTGTGTGACTAGGATGGCCAATCTCATTACCGTACCAAAACACTTGAGTGTATCGCCTGTTGACTTTCCTCCATTACCCAAGTGGTGGTGATAGCAAACACCCTCTGTTTGACTGTTCGCCCCTACTTTTTAATGATGCCAAAATGGGGAAGATAGGTTGACCAATCTTGTTTTAGTTCTGCCGTGGACGAGTTAATTTTCTTACAATCATTTTGATACTAACTGCTTCATGTGAATTTGAATAATTGGTACAAATCACTTAAATTGCCCTTGAAAGTCAATATGGTCACTTGGTTTGTCATCATCAAAAAGGGGGAATTTGTTAGAATGTATAAAGTTTTGATGATAACAAATCCAAGTGTTGTTGTTGTTGCTCCAAACAGGACCTTACTGCTGTTCTCAATGTATTAAAACTGCTTGACTAATGGTTTATCAAGAACAGGTACTCAAGTCAGCAATGTAAGAACACCTGTGAGGAACAGGTTCTGTGAGGTGTTTTGAAGCATATCCTGAGAAGTGTTTGAAACATAAGATATGTGCAGCTGTGACAAACAGGTTCCGTGCGGTGTTTGAAGCATATTCTGTGAAGTGTTTGCAGCAAAGTCGTTCTACAAGATGACTAGTGGTTACAACAAGATGTCTTGATCTGATTTGGTTTTATATTTTTAGACTCTTGTTAATATGCCAATTAGAAAGTTTTAATTTACCACTCACTGGAAACGGTTTTGCTTTTCGGAAAATATTTCGGATCACCCTTCAGAACAACCCTGGAAACAGGGCGATCAGGGTGTTTCCAGAATAAGCTGCGAAAAACTGCTTTGCACGATTTTTATCTTTTGGATTTTGAGCAGCTTCTTCAAAGATTTGCAAGAAAGATTTTTCTATGGAGTATCTTATTCTTTACCCTAAAAAACGGTTATCAAAAATCTTAAGGGATTTGCAAAATCTTTTTGAATAAAAAGAATATCCAATTTTTGGCAAGTGGATAAGGTAGTTGAGAAAAACATGGGCTAGCTGCTGAAGAACACCGCCTTATGCACGCGGTTCAGGAAGTGTTTTCAGCTCATGTCACCTTACCCCTTGTAGCTAAAGGATTCTATTTTCTCTAGGATTTTAGTTTCCAAAAATTTCAGAAATAGTTTTTCCACCCCTTGTGGGTAAAGGATTCTATATTCTTCAGATTTTTTAGTTTCCAAAAATTTGATGAATTGTGTTCCAAGCACTATAAAAGACGACTTCTTACAATCTTGGACACATCGGTTTTCAAAGAAAAAAAATCTGAGTTCATGAGCTAAAACGTTTGAAAAGAAAACCGAGCCTTGTGAGTGAATTAATTGAGCTTTCAAGGTTAGCATACTAGGACTTCATTGTACCCTATATTTACTTAGTTAAAGAAGCATTGTAATAGGGTGTTTTTCCTTTATATTCTTCTTTCACAAGAGTGAGAAGAGTGTGTGTCCAAATCAAGGGGATTTTAGACGTGGGGTAACTCGTCTTAGGGAAGACAAGTTACGTGTGTTACAAGTTGTAACAAGGTGTGTTACTATTGTAATGTGTTTAGCCCGTTTAGTGAAGTGTGCAAATCCTACAGGAGGTAGGTCGTGGTTTTTAACCTCAGTTGGGCTAGAGGTGTTTTCCACGTAAAAATCCTGTGTCCATTATTTCCGCATTCAATTTTGTTGGATTTTCGCTTCTGCTTATCTCAGAAACAACCTGTGCGAACAGGGTCTAAGACTGTTTGTCAGCAACTTGCGAAAATCGGACACCACAATTCACCCCCCTCTTGTGGTTCTGTACTCTCTAATTCAACAGGTACCCTACACATTTGCCGACACCTGCCCCGCTTCCAACTGGTCACCCCAGTCTCATACTCACCCCACTTCTCAATAGGGTCCCAAGCCCTCAGGTCCCCTCATCTGGTCGGCCTGTACAATGAATTCCATTCAACTTTCCTCCTGATCCCCCTCAAGGTTCTCCCTCTCAATAGCCTCCATCTCACTCTCGCTAAAGTCTACCCCGAGGTCTTCACTTCCCATAAGTTTTCCCTCACTCACTTCAGAATCCTCCGCAGGGTTGTCCTCTTCCATCCGTTCCTCCTCACTGGGACCCTCCTTGGGGTCCTCCTATTCCATCAGTTCCTCTTCACTAGGATCCCCCTTGGGGTCCTCCTCCTCCACTGGATCCACCTCAATAGGAACATCTCCTTCATTCTTGAAGTCTCCTTCCTCACCAGTGAGCTCGTCTCTCAGGGGTGGGGTATCCTCCTCACTTGTTGTGGGTATGCGCTTGTAGTCGTGGGGCTCCTCCAGTCTCAGGTAGTTTATCAAGTCAACCACACTCATTCCTATGCGCTCCCAGTCACACCGACAACACTTCCCCCATGGGCGATGATCACGAGCTCGGGGGTGCAACTCGTCAACTCGGTAGTGCCACTCAGGGTCCCCCTTCAGGGTCAGCAGCAGAAAGATAACCCGATTGTCCTCAATCCTCAGACAGCTATGGGGCACATCTTCTAAATGCCTGGATAATACCCATCTCACATGCCGAATATGGTCCCATATAACTTGACCCGGTCTCGTAGCTAACTACTCGTGCAAGCAGGGGCCTCCTACACAACCATAATGCTAGGTACCCTCCATTCCTATACAGAGTAATTACACATAAGACTTTAGCCCATGTGTCAGGGTTGATTAGATTCAGTTTTTAATTCAATTTTGAATTCGAAATTGTTCACAGCAACTTTTAATTGTTCAGTTCACTTTCCCATAGTGCTTGGTTTTCTTTCCAGGTTGATTAAGATTGCCATTCAGTTTGCTAGGTTTTAATCGAATTTTTCTGGGTTTTGCTTTGCTCTGCTTCGTTTTCCTCTGTGTTTCGTGCTCCTCTACATCTAGTTCTTAAGTTAGTGAAGCCATTACATCCAGGTGTTGGTCAATTCAAATTAATTACAGTTTGGTGATCTTTATTTTGTAAGTGTATGGTTTGCAATTCCAGGAATCAATTTTGTTTATTTAATCTATTAATTTGAGGAATAACTTGACCTTGGTGTTAGTTAATTTTAGCATTTAGTTTAGAATTTTTGGCGCCGTTGTTGGGGATGATTTTGAAAAATTAGGTTTCCTCGAGTCGTATTTTAGTATTAGAGTCGTTCGAGTCATTTTTTTTTTAATATTTTAGGGTTGTGATTCTTAGTTTTAGTTGAGTCGTTAATTCGTTTCAAAAATTTAGTTTAGTTTTAATTTTGAATTTAGTTAGTATTTTGATTTTTGATGCTTGTCGAGATTAGTTTTAGAGTTTATTGTTTGCTGAAAAAACAGTACTAATGCATTTGGTTTATGTCCAGCAAAAGACATAAAGTAGAACAGATCTGGAAAAAACATCAGTGTAGATTTTTCAACAGTTCATAATCTGTTCGAATTGTTTGGATAACTTCTGGTGTGATTATTGCTATTTTGATATTTTTCCTAGATTTAGCATAATTTTTAGAGTTTGTGTGAATTTATGTAGAATTTTCAGAGTTGTCATGATTTTTCGGTGAATTTTGGACTTAATAATCTGTTTGCGTTTACTATTTCGGGGCAGAAACAATTTGAGAAAAATTATACTATGTCCCTATGATTGTGTGGATTTTGCTGTATATTTAGTTCTGATTTTAGCATTCTTATTTTCTGTTTTAAATTTTATTTTTAGAATTAGGTTGCTTAGGTGTAGTTTTATTTATTTATTTTTAGTTTCTTTGTGTTTGTGCTTTTATTTAAGTTTTGCTTATTTTCTGTTTGTAAATTGTCTTTAGTTTTGATTCACTCTTTTTTGTTTTGTTTTGTCATTTTGTGGCTTTAAAGAAAAGAAAAGGAAAGAAAATAATAGAAAAATCAAAAAAAAAGAAAAGACCAAAAATAGAACCTTTGGTGAGGGTGTGGGATTTATATGACTGGTTGGGTTAGAAATCCTGAAAATAGGAGTGAACCTGACCCCGAGATTAAATTAACACCCGAATCTGAACCGAAACCTAGAATTGAAGAAATGGCACAAGAAAGATCTTTGAGTGATATCTTCTATCCTCCTAGGACTGCTTTGCCATCTTGTTTTACTATACCTGACCTTGAATCAAATGTTACGTTTGAATTGAGACCTCATTATGCTCAGATGCTCTCGAAATTTACTGGTTTAGAGGATGTTTATTTATTTTTGAGGGAATTCGAAAAAGTATACTCCATGATGCATTTCCCTAATATCCCCATTCATGTTGTGAGTATGAAATTGATTCCTTTTGCTTTGAAAGATTCTGCTAAACATTGGATGTACTGTTTGTCTGCTAATTCTGTTGCTTCTTGGAATGATTTTGTATTATTGTTCTTAAGAAAATATTTTCCTAATGCCAAGACTGTTGAGCTGAGAAATGAGATTAATCAATTTGTGCAACTCGATAGGGAATCATTTTGGAAATATTTTGATAGGTTCAAAAATTTGCTGGCCCAGTGTCCCCATCATGGTTTAGACCAGGCACTTTTGTGCCAGATTTATTATGAAGGACTGGACCAACAAACTAGGACTATGGCAGAGTCCATGTGTTAGGGTGGCTTTCTTTCTAAGAGCGACACGGCTGCTTGGGAATGTTTAGAGGACTTAGCTGAAAAAACCATGCAATGGGAAACTGCTCGTGATGACAGTCTAAATTCTAGGATTACAAGGGGTGGGTTGCATTCTATCTCTGATATAAGTGACTTAGAGTCTAAGATTGCTGTTCTGGAAAACACGTCAAAGGGGTTGTCTCCCCAAATGCCCCAGATGTCTCAGACTTCTACTGCGTCTTGTTCCCACTGTCAGGCCTTAGATCATTCCTTAAGTGCTTGTCCTTATTTTGCTCATCAATTAGCAACTGGATAAGAGCAAGCGAGTATTGCCTTTCAGAGACCAAAGAATGACCCATTTTCCCCTTATTATGGATCACCCTAACTTTTCTTAGAGTAATGGACCGAATGCTGCAATTCCTAACTCCCAACCTATTTCCTATCCTCCTAATTCTTTTCAAAGACCGGCTTTTCCAGGTGTGCTTAATGCACCTAGACCTCCACCCCTTGTAGCTCAAGCTCAACCTCCTCCTAGCTACATTGATATTGATAGAATGGAGAGGAGAATTAACAGTAATGTGGAGAGAATGATAACTGCTAATATGGAGAAAATGATACGAATGACGACTGAACAGTTTTCTCAATTAGCATCATCTTCTAGGGAGCCAGGTATTTTTTCAAGTCAACCTGAGGTGAACCCTAAGGGTCATGCCTCTTCGTCTTCTGGTGCTAACCCTAGTGAGTCTGTGAGGAAAGTGAATGCAGTTATATCTCTTCGATCAGGTTGAGAGATTGATAATCATGTGAGAAATCCCAATGAAACCTATAGGTATCCTCACCAATTTTTTCAGAATTCTTCTTCTTCTTCTTCCCCTCCTTTTCTCCAGAAACTGGTTCATCTAATAAGCCAGAGGTGCAACTGATGGTGTCCTCAATGATTCTGATACTCCTCCCTCTCTTGAGTCACCTTCTAAGAAAAAGGAGCCTGAGGAGAATGCTTCCTCTGATTCAGTTAAGTCTCCCATAGATTCTTCTACTGAGAAAGTCCATATGCCTTTGCCTTCTTTTCCCTATAGGCTTAAGAAGAAAGACCAAGATCATATTGAGAAGATGAGAGAAACCTTCTCTCAAGTGAAGATTAACATTCCCTTACTCGATGCTATTCAGCAGATGCCTTCATACGCTCCATTTTTAAAGGATTTGTGTACAACCAAGAGAGCAACCAGTGTCCCTAAAGAGGCTTTCTTAGCTTCTGGCACTAGTTCTATCCTTTCTCACCAGATCCCAGTAATGTATAAGGATCCTGGGTGCCCTACTATTTCCGTAGTTATATGGGACCAGCTTATTCATAGAGCTCTGCTCGATTTAGGGGCTAGTGCCAACATGATACCCTTCACTGAGTATGAGAGGTTAGGGTTAGGCGAGCTGAAACCTACCAAGATGATCATTCAATTGGCTGATAGATCGACCAGGTTGCCTAGGGGTATTGTTGAGGATGTGCTAATTAGAGTGGGTGAATTTATTTACCCAGTGGACTTTATTGTAATTGAGATAGAGAAGGTATTAAATTTGGCTAGTCAAGTCCCTGTGATTCTAGGGCGTCCTTTCTTGGCCGCTGCCAATGCCCTCCTTAATTGCAGGAATGGGATTATGAGACTGTCTTTTGGTAATATGACTATTGAATTGAACATCTTTAACATGCAAAAACAGTCCTCTGGTTTTGATGATATGGAGTTTTCTACTCTTAACTAGGTGGAAGATTCTGTATTTGATGATGCTTTTGATGAAATGTTTGTTGCTGAGTATGAGTCCTTTCTTGTGAATGATGAGCCTGAATATGATGTGTTCAAGTTTGATGACTTATGCTCTACTGCTAATTGCTTGCTCACTACTGTTTCTGAGTCTATGCATGAATCTGTTTCCCATCCTGCTCTCAAACTGAAGCCTCTTCTTGACTCTCTTAAGTATGGATTCCTAGGACCCGGTGAATCTTTACCTGTCGTTGTTACTTCTGACCTAGACTGGGACCGAGAGGACAAACTCATTGCCTTACTTAGAGAGAACAAGGAAGCCATAGGTTGGACCTTAGGGGACATTAAGGGTATTAATCCTTCCATTATGCAACATAGAATTCATTTAGAGGATAATGCTAAACCTTACCGAGACCGCCAAAGGCGTTTGAACCCAACTCTTTAGGAAGTAGTTAGGAAGGAAGTGTTAAAGTGGCTGGACCATGGGATCATTTACCCAATTTCTGACAGTGAGTGGGTCAGCTCTGTTCAGGCTGTTCCTAAGAAGACCAGTCCTACCGTGATTAGGAATGACAAGAACGAGTTAGTCCCTACTCGTGTCCAAGCGGGTGGCGTGTGTGTGTTGATTATAGGAAATTGAATGTTGCCACTAGAAAAGACCATTTTCCCCTTCCTTCCTTAGACCAAATGTTAGAGAGGTTGGCTGCATATTCCTTCTATTGCTTTTTAGATGGATATTCTGGCTAAACCTAGATCTCTATTGCTCCTGAGGATTAGGAGAAGACTACTTTTATCTTTCCATTTGTGACATATGCCTTTAGGCAAATGCCGTTTGGACTGTGCAATGCCCCTGCTACCTTTCAACGTTGCATGATTTCCATTTTCTCAGACTTAGTTGAACACTGCCTAGAAATTCTCCTGGATGACTTTTCTGTGTTTGGGTCTTCCTTTGATGAATGTTTATCTAATCTGAGAAAAGTGTTGGAAGGTGTAAGGAGAAAAATTTGACTTTAAATTGGGAAAAGTGTCATTTTATGGTTAAAAAGGTAATAGTCTTAGGCCACATCATTTCTAAAGATGTGATTAAAGTAGACAAGGCTAAGATTGATTTGATTATCAATCTTCCCTCTCCCACCTATGTGAAAGAGGTAAGGTCTTTTCTTAGACATGCTGGCTTCTATCGTTAATTCATTAGAGACTTTAGTAAGATAGCAAAGCCCTTGACTAACTTGCTAGCTAAGGAGGTGCCATTTCATTTCTCTGAGGACTGTCTTGTAGCTTTCACTAAGGTTAAGGAAGCCTTGACCTCTGCTCCCGTTCTTCATCCTCCCATCAGGGAGAACCATTTGAATTGATGTGTGATGCATCTGATTATGCTGTTGGGGTTGTTCTAGGATAGCGTGTTGATAAAAAGCCCCATGTCATCTATTATGCTAGTCACACTCTGAATGATGCCCAACTGAACTATACAATTACTGAGAAAGAATTTTTAGCTGTGATCTTTAGTTTTGAAAAGTTTAGACCTTACCTGATTGTGTCTCATGTGATTGTTTATACTGATCACTCTGCTCTTAAGCATCTTCTTTCTAAGAAGGATGCTAAACCTAGACCGGTGAGATGGATCTTGCTTTTGCAAGAGTTTAACTGTGAGATTAGGGATAAGAGAGGGTTCTGAGAACCTTGTAGCTGATCATTTGCCTAAGATCCTCTATGATAGAGAGAGTAAGTCCACTGTTCCTGAGTGCTTCCCTGATGAGCAATTATGTGTTGTCTGATCCCTGGTATGCTGACATTGTGAACTACCTAGTTGCTGGTAGGACCCGTGAGGGTTGGACCAAGAATGACAGGGATAGGTTCTTGTGCCTCGTGAAATTCTTTATTTAGGATGATCCTTATTTATTTAAGTACTGTGCTAACCAAGTCTTTAGGAGGTGTATTCCCGACAATGAGGTGAGGAGTGTCCTTTCTTTTTGTTATGATTAGGTAAGTGGGGGGCATTTTAGTGGAAGGAAAACTGCAGCCAAAGTTCTTCAATGTGGATTCTACTAGCTCACTTTATTTAGGGATGCTTTTGAACACTGTAAGAGTTGCCCTAGGTGCTAGCAGTTAGGTAGAATAAGTAGGCAGGATATGATGCCATTGACTCCCATCATTGTGGTGGAGATTTTTGATGTGTGGGGAATAGATTTTATGGGACCATTTCTATTATCTTTTGGGAATGAGTATATTTTGTTAGCTGTGGATTATGCCTTTAAATAGGTTGAGGCCATCCCTTCTAGGATTAATGATACTAAGGTTGTTGTGAAGTTCCTTAGGGAGAACATCTTTGCCAGATTTGGCATGCCCCGAGCTATCGTTAGTAATCAGGGGACCCATTTCAATAATCGGTCTTTTGATGCCTTACTGAAAAGGTATTCCATAATCCATAGGCTTGCTACCCCTTATCGTCCCCAAATCAGTGGCCAAGTCAAAGCGTCCAATCGGCAGATTAAACAGATTCTAGAGAAGACAGTGAGTCGGAATGGGAAAGATTGGGCCGACAAGCTTATTGATGCTCTTTGGGCTTATAGAACGGCTTTCAAAACCCCCTTGGGTATGTCACCTTATTGGGTTGTTTATGGTAAGCCTTGCCATCTCCCTGTTGAGATTGAGTATAGAGCTTGGTGCGCCTTGACGGAGGCCGGTGAGGAGCGCAGACTGCAATTGAGTGAGCTTAAGGAGATAAGAGCTGAAGCGTATGTGAGTGCTCGATCTTACAAAGAGAGGGCTAAGTTGTTCCATGATAAGCACATTCTTAGGAAAGAGTTTGCCCCGGGAACGAAAGTACTCTTATATAATTCTAAACTCCATTTGTTTCCAGGGAAATTGAGGTCCCGATAGACGGGTCCCTATATTGTCTCAAGTGTTTTCCCTTATGGTGCAGTCGAAATTCAGAATCCAGAGAGTGGCGCTAAATTCAAAGTGAATGGCCAGCGACTGAAGCAATTTTTGGAGTTGCCCGGCAAGGAGGATGTGGAGTGTCTGATACTCCATGAGCCGAGTCCTAATCGGTGATGTTGTAACGACAGCTCGGGTGTACTTAGGACCCGACCCGGTTTCTTGTCATCCCTTCTCTCCTTTTCTCTTTTTCATCTTTTTACTTCTCTTTTTTTTTGTATGGGTGGTTATTTTTGTTTTGTGTATATATGTTGTACATTTGATTTTGAGTCATGTCCTTTTTGTTTTTGAGTCTTCTTTTTATTTGTTTCTTTTTAGGTTTTGTTTTGGTTTTATATGGTTCTTTCCACTCCCAATGAGGGCATTGTGAGATTTAGGTGTGGGGGTGGAAAAACTTTGAAAAACTTTGGGAAAAAAACAAAAAAAAAATTTAAAAATTTTAAAAATTCCAAAAAGATTTTTGTTTTGTTTTTGGGGAAGCTTAGTACTATTCTGATCAACTTAAATGCCTTGTGCTTTGATTGTTAGCTTGCATGGAAGCATGATGTGCATGTGATGTAAGTTTCAAGAGAATGAAGTAACCCAAGTTAACTCACGTCAAGGATACTAGAAAACAAGCAAACACTCACGGCCAGGGAGGCACGGTCGTGCTTGATGGCACGGGGGGACCGTGCCAACTTGCTGCCTAGCTTGCCTAGGAAGTGCCTTGTTCACGGTTTGAGATAGCTTTGAGGACTAATGGAAGTCTGATGCAATTAGCTTTGTCTTGGTCTTGATTTTGTGTGGAAATGAGTAAACAAGGAGTAAGGGAAGTGAGGAATGAAAGTAGGATTCAAAACACTAAGAAGATCAAAGAGGGAGCTCACGGTTTGAGAGGAGAGAAACCAAGAGCTAGCTTATGAACTTCAAGTGTGTTTAATGAATTTTGGATAGTTCTAAGCTAGATGATTAGATAAGATACACCACTAATCACTTAGCTTAGGGCCCTTAATCTTGGATTAGGATAAGATACACCACCTAACCAAAGATCAAGACTCACTTGGTCACCACCTTAGTCGGCCACAATTAAGGATAAGCAAGTTAAGTGTTTAAGGAAATCACAAGGCACAAAGTCTTTGCTCTCAACTGAATAATCAACTCTATATCCTTAAAATGAACATACAAGGCTTTTATATGGCCTTGAGAATACATGAGAGAGATTTCCTTCTAAGGTAGGAAAGTCATTAAGCATGCCTAAGACTACTTAGTACACGGTTTGGCCTAAAACAAACACAAACTGAAAGTTTAAGTTACAAAGCACTATTTTATCTTCCTAAGCTCTTTCCTGTGCATTAAGGAATGTCAATGACTCAATTTTCCAGCTAGGAAGGTAAGGTTACACGGCTGGCCACCTCAAAAGAGCTGAAGAATGCATGGTTGCCATGTCATGCTTGAGTGGCCGTGTGAAAGCTTGCAAAATGGAGGCTTTTCCCTTGCTCCACGTGTCTCTCTCATGGGTGGCTGAGTGGCAGCTTACCAAGCCGCTCAATTTAACCTGGTAGGCAAGCTTGCACCTTAAGTAAACCCCTTGAAGGAGGAAAACTAGTAGGCTAAGTAACCGGGTGTCAATCAGCCGGTTTCTGCCTCAGATTGTCATGCATGTTTGACACATCAAATGCTGACTAATTGCTAGGTTTCTTGCATGGATGGAAACCTCAAGATGTCTAGTTTACCCTCGAACTTGAATTGCAGCAATTGGACTTCATTTGCCCCCTGAACAAACCAGAATTCCAAAACCGTGCAGTTTGTAGTGCAATCCGGACAAGGACAAAAGATGAACTATTTTAAGCAACCAATTGAATCCAAATAATATGAAACCAATTGGAATTAAAAGCTAAGATCCTGAGCTTGAAAATTTCCCTAAAAATGAGCACCAAAACGTGCCTTAATCTTGTGTAATTAGATAACAAAAACTAGGTAAAAATCTGGATGAGAACCCGGGTGCATCACCTTGTGTTTTCTCCATCAAGTGACTTATGGTCGTGACTTTGGACTTGATTTCTTGATTGTTCTGGACCATTGAAACATTATTGGACCTTGAGGATGGACCTCCATCATTCTCCCCTTGTTGGCAAGATTTGATCCTCAAATCAGAAAGGTAACCATCTGCTTCATAAGGGCTTAAATCAGCAACATTAAACGTAGCTGATACTCCATAATCTCCTGGTAACTCCACCTTATAAGCATTATCATTAATCTTCTCCAAAATCTCGAATGGACCATCTGCTCGTGGCATCAGCTTAGTTTTCCTCTTGGAAGGAAAACGTTCTTTGCGTAGATGTATCCAGACCAAATCACCTGGCTTAAAAAGCTTTTCTCTTTTATGCTTGTTAGCTTGGGCCGTGTATGAGAGTGTAGTTTTCTCGATTTTGGCCTTTACTAACTCATGCAACTTCTGGATTTCTTCCACTCTAGCTGCGGCATCCGTACTTGGCTTCTGATCTAACGGTCGAGGAATAAGATCAAGTGGACTTAGGGGATCAGTGCCGTAGACCACCTTAAAGGGTGATAGACCAGTAGCTTTGCTTAGAGTCTTGTTATATGCAAACTCACTGTGTGGAAGTAACAAATCCCATGCTTTAGCTTGGTGCTTAATCAAAACTCTTAATAAGGTACCAAGAGTTCGATTGGTGACCTCTGTTTGCCCGTCTGTTTGTGGATGACAAGTGGTACTGTATTTGAGTTTGGTACCTAACTTCTTCCACAAAGTAATCCAAAAGTGACTTAAGAACTTGGTATCTCGATCTGAGACGATGGAACGAGGAACTCCATGTAATCTCATCACTTCTTTGAAATAGAGCTCAGCGACATGAGTAGCATCATTAGTCTTGTTGCAGGGAATAAAATGAGCCATCTTTGAAAATCGATCTACAACTACAAAGATAGAATCTTTATTCCTTTGTGTCCTTGGTAAACCAAGTATGAAATCCATACTAACGTCTACCCATGGCAACGTAGGAATAGGAAGTGGCGTGTACAACCCTTGGGGGGAGTGAATGACTCTTCGCTATCTGACACGTACTGCACCTTCTAATGATGTCTTGAACGTCTTTCTCCATGCCTGCCCAATAATAATGTTCGCTAAGCATGATTAGGGTCTTGTCTTCACCAAAATGACCAGCTAAAGATCCAGCATGGACTTCTCGAATCAACAACTCACGAGTGCTGCATTTGGGGACACATAACTGAGGACCTTTAAAGAGAAACTCTTCTTGAATTAAGAAATCCCCTTTGGGATGTTTAGTACACTCAGAGTATAATACCCCAAAATCTTCATCATCCTGGTGTAAAGCCTTTAAATGCTCAAATCCAAGGATACAAGCATCTAACTGGAACATCAATAGATAACGCCGAGAAAGGGCATTGGTGCCTTAATTCAACTTGCCGGACTTATGCTTGATAGTAAAGTGAAAGGACTGTAGGAACTCAACCCATTTAGCATGGCGTGAGTTTAACCTATGTTGGCCTTGAATATACTTCGAAGCCTCATGATCTGAGTGCAGAATAAACTCACTGGCAATCAAATAATGGTTCCAATGTTCTAGGTATCGAACGATGGCATAGAATTCCTTGTCATAAGTTGAATATCTCTTTCTGGTATCACATAACTTCTCACTGAAGAAAGCCAAAGGGTGTCCTTCTTGAGTAAGAATTCCTCCAACACCAACTCCAGAAGCATCGCATTCAACTTCAAATACTTTCTCAAAACACGGTAGAGCTAAAACCGGTGCTTGAGTTAGCCTCTCTTTCACTTCTTCAAAGGCTGCTTGGGCTTTAGGATTCCAAGTGAACGAGGAACCCTTAAGAACATCAGTCATAGGAGCTAGAATAGTGCTGAAATTGCGTATGAATCTCCTATAGAAAGAAGCCAAGCCATGAAAGCTTCGAACATCATGAATACTCTTAGGAACAGGCCAAGTCCGAATAGCCTCAATCTTGCTTTCATCTGCCTTAATACCACTTTCAGAAACAATATAACCTAAGAAGGTAACCTCATAGGTAAAGAAGGTACACTTCTTTAAGTTTCCAAACAATTTCTCTTTTTCAAGAATGAGCATCACCTGAGTTAAGTGATTTTGATGCTCTTGCTCATTCTTGCTAAACACCAAAATATCATCGAAGTAAACGACTACAAACTTGCCCAAGTATGGCCGAAATACTTGATTCATCAACCTCATAAACGTATTAGGGGCATTGGAAAGATCGCAAGGCATGACTAACCATTCATATAATCCGCCCTTAGTCTTGAAAGCAGTTTTCCACTCATCGCCCTCCCTAATACGAATCTGATAATAACCTCTCCTCAAATCAATCTTACTAAACACCTTAGAGCCATGTAACTCATCCAACATATCTTCAAGCCTAGGTATAGGGTACCTATACTTAATAGTAATTTTGTTTATGGCCCTACTGTCAACACACATCCTCATACTACCATCCTTTTTCGGAACCAAAAGAGCAGGAACAGCACACGGACTTAAGGATTCTCGTACCAATCCCTTGAATATCAGTTCTTCAACTTGACGTTGAATTTCTTGAGTCTCTTTGGGATTTGTCCTGTAGGGTGGCTTATTAGGTAGAATGGATCCTGGGATAAGGTCAATATAATGTTGAATGTCACGTTTTGGGGGTAAACCCAAAGGTATCTCATCTAGAAATAGGTGACTAAACTGATCCAATATGACCTTGGCTATAGGATGGGATGGAAGTGGTGTTTCTGGCTCATCTTGTACTTGCAATATCCATTCTTTCAAGGCCTTGAACTCATGTTAAGAAGCCTTTAAAAGTGGTTCAACATATGTCAAAAGCAAGTCAGATTGATTTTGGCTTTTTTGTGGTTTCATTTTGTGGAGTTCGGATAGTGACATAGGATTCAGGGTAATCTTCTTACCATCTTTGGTAAAAGAATAAGTATTAAGATAACCATTATGCATAACCTTCCTGTCATACATCCATGGTCGTCCTAACAGAATATGGCAAGCATCCATGGGAATAATATCACACCAAAGTTCATCTTGGTAGTTCTTACCAAGAGAGAATGAAATCAAGCAACGAGAGTTAACTTGTAACCCCTTGCCTTGATTTAGCCATTGAATATTGTATGGGTGTGGGTGTGCTATGGACTGAAGGCCCAGTTTCTCAATCATGCTCAATGAAACAACGTTGGCACAACTTCCTCCATCGATGATTAACGAGCACACTTTGCCTTGGACTGTACACCGTGAGTGAAAGATGTTCTCACGTTGTTCATCCTTAGCAACTCGTTGATTGCTCAATACCCTTCGAATTACTAGCATCTCACCTTCATCTGCGTTTTCCACAAACTCCTCCTGATCATCTTCATGATCGTTCTCAGCATCTTCTTCCTTTTCCTCTTCTTTCTCCTCGGCAAATTCTCCCTCTATGGCTTCCCATTCAGCTAAGGTGACTACCTTTCGACTAGGACAATCAGAAGCAATATGTCCTAAGCCTTGGCACTTGTAACACCTTCTTTGGCTTACGGGGTATGGGTTTGGACGTGGGGGGTTTGGTGGTGGTGGCCTTTGAGGAGCTTGGTTCTTTTGTGGATTAGATGGGAAAGGGGTAGATGATTTAGGCTGAGGTGTAGTACTCCCCTTGTTAAAGGGTTACCCACGGTTTGGTGCAGAATAGGGCTTGAATGAATCACGAATATTCATCCTAGACTTTCTTTGTTGCTCCACCTTATGTGCTAGGACACACACTTCATCAAAGGTGGCGTAAGCTTGCAACTCAACCACGTTGGCTATCCTAGGATCAAGCCCTCCTAGGTAACGAACCATGGTCTGCTCTTCAGGCTCATGAATGTCACATTTGATCATGAGTTTCTCAAACTCACGAGTATATTCTTCAACACTCATTTTGCCTTGATTCATATGGTGAAAGAGCATGTATTGATCTTGGACATACATGGAAGGCAAAAACCGTGCCTTCATCTTGGCTTTCATCTTGTCCCAAGTAGCAATCTTACTCTTCCTCTCCCTAGTTCTCTTAGCATTAAGGTTTGTCCACCACAAGGAGGCATATTTTCTTAGTCTAAGAGCAACTATCTTGACTTTCTTATCCTCCGAAATCTCCTTAAACTCAAAGATACGTTCCACTATTTGTAACCATTCAATGAACTCATCAGGATCTAGCTTACCTTCAAACTCAGGAATTTCAACCTTGAATTCATTAGAGTTGAAAGTAGGCCGTGTTCTTCTTTGTGTTCTTTCGAATGGTACATCCTCTTCAGAGAATGATAATGCATTGCTGGCTTCCTCTTCATGGCCATAATCCGTCCCAATTCGAATGCTTGGCGGTTCTTGGAGCTTTTGCTTTTGTTTCATGCAGTTTCCAAGTTGTTTTCTCAGGTACTCATTTCGAGCCTTGAGTTCTTGATTACTCACACTCATTTCTTACATTTGCTTGGAAAGAACCTCAAGCCTTTCTTCCACAGACAAGCTAGTACTCATTGTGATCGAAGGAACGAACGGTTTGTGCTTGACTGTCTTTGAAATGATTTCAGAGATAGGCTGGGAATGGTGTGGGGTTCAGGCAAGGAGCTGAACTTTCTCTGATACCAAAATTGATGTAAATTTCAAGGGAATGAAGCAACCCAAGTTAACTCACGTCAAGAATACTAGAAAACAAGCAAACACTCACGGCCAGGGAGGCACGGTCGTGCTTGATGACACGGGGGGACCGTGCCAACTTGCTGCCTAGCTTGCCTAGGAAGTGCCTTATTCACGGTTTGAGATAGCTTTGAGGACTAATGGAAGTCTGATGCAATTAGCTTTGTCTTGGTCTTGATTTTGTGTGGAAATGAGTAAACAAGGAGTAAGGGAAGTGAGGAATGAAAGTAGGATTCAGAACACTAAGAAGATCAAAGAGGGAGCTCACGGTTTGAGAGGAGAGAAACTAAGAGCTAGCTTATGAACTTCAAGTGTGTTTAATGAATTTTGGATAGTTCTAAGCTAGATGATTAGATAAGATACACCACTAATCACTTAGCTTAGGGCCTTTAATCTTGGGTTAGGATAAGATACACCACCTAACCAAAGATCAAGACTCACTTGGTTACCACCTTAATCGGCCACAATTAAGGATAAGCAAGTTAAGTGTTTAAGGAAATCACAAGGCACAAAGTCTATGCTCTCAACTGAATATTCAACTCTATATGCTTAAAATGAACATACAAGGCTTTTATATGGCCTTGAGAATACATGAGAGAGCTTTCCTTCTAAGGTAGGAAAGTCATTAAGCATGCCTAAGACTACTTAGTACACGGTTTGGCCTAAAACAAACACAAACTGAAAGTTTAAGTTACAAAGCACTATTTTATCTTCCTAAGCTCTTTCCTATGCATTAAGGAATGTCAATGACTCAATTTCCCAGCTAGGAAGGTAAGGTTACATGGCTGGCCACCTCAAAAGAGCTGAAGAATGCATGGTTGCCATGTCATGCTTGCGTGGCCGTGTGAAAGCTTGCAAAATGGAGGTTTTTCCCTTACTCCACGTGTCTCTCTCATGGGTCGCTGGGTGGCAGCTTACCAAGCAGCTCAATTTGACCTGGTAGGCAAGCTTGCACCTTAAGGAAACCCCTTGAAGGAGGAAAACTACTAGGCTAAGTAACCGGATGTCAATCAGCCGGTTTCTGCCTCAGATTGTCATGCATGTTTGACACATCAAATGCTGACTAATTGCTACGTTTCTTGCATGGATAAAAAGCTCAAGATGTCTAGTTTACCCTCCAACTTGAATCGCAGCAATTCGACTTGATTTGCCCCCTGAACAAACCAGAATTCCAAAACTGTACAGTTTGTAGTGCAATCCGGACAAGGACAAAAGATGAACTGTTTTAAGCAACCAATTGAACTCCAAACAATATGAAACCAATTGGACTTAAAAGCTAAGATCTTGAGCTTGAAAATTTCCAAAAAAAACGAGCACCAAAACGTGCCTTAATCCTATGTAATTAGATAACAAAAACCGGGTAAAAATCTAGATGAGAACCCGGGTGCATCACCTTGTGTTTTCTCCATCAAGTGACTTATGGCCGTGACTTTGGACTTGATTTCTTGATTGTTCTAGATCATTGAAACATTATTGGACCTTGAGGATGGACCTCCATTAGCATGTTAGGTCTCCATCCTCAGTGCATCGTTCTTAGCCCTAATTCTAACCCCATTTGTTCTTTATTGCTGTGTGATCCAGTCTCTATTTATTTCATCCTCATTGTCTTAAGGTCTTAGTTCTCCATGATTGGCTCTCCCTCTTATTTTTGACATAATTACTTTGATTTTTTATTTTAAAAAAAATAAAAAATGGAAAAAATGGAAAAGAAAAGCTAAAAAAAAGAAGAAAGAATAGAAAAAAGGAAATGGAATGAATTTGGAATGACAAGTAACCCTTTGAGGCATGCGCTACTGGGTGTTACCCTTTGAGGGAATACTGCTACTAAGAAAGCTTACTTCCTAAGTTAATAAATCAATAACATAGTTTGTGTCAGACAGGTGGGATTGAGTTTGATTTTGGTAAACATGAGCCCTAAGATGATGATACACGTGCACACAAGCACTGGGATGGATTCCAAATCTTGATGTACAGTGGGGTGAAAAGTTAGTACTTTGATGTCATTCATGGGGTAGAGAGCCGTGATGAGTATATTTTGTTTATATATGCATACCAACATCTTTGTTACATGGGTGATTTTGTTGATTGGAATGTGTATATATCTTTCCCCAGTTTTGTACATATTATTTTTTGAAAAACAAAACCTAAAAAGATTTTATGTTTCTGTTTATGTTTTCTTTTATAGATTTGGTGGATATATCTTCTGCAAACCCTCACGAGACCTTTCTCGTCTACTAGGGATAACCTAGGGGTTTAAAGGGCTTGTTGCACGTGCTAAGTGCAACCGTGATTTCTACGAAAGTGAGTTAGGGTTTTATTTTCTTTTTCTGGGATTTTTAGTTTTATTTTACTTGAGGACGAGCAAAACTTAGGTGTGGGGGTATTTGTTTAACCTAAAATTATGGTATTTTGTACCCTTAAATTATCTAATATTTGGTCGAAATGAAGTATTAAATTAGAATTTTAATATGTGTGTGTTTATTTTGTAGGAATAAGAAGAAAACATGAGAAAGAAATAAATAAATGCTTTGCTCAAGAATTGGATCAGGAAAAAAAGGATGGAAAGAAGAGCAAATGACCCCGATAAAGCAAAACGGCCCAGTCACGGCAGGCCCAATTGCTCTCTCCCTCATCTTTGTCTTTCTCTAGTCAGTCTTTTCTCTTGAACTGACCTTAGCCTGCCTTCCTTCTCCCAGGCTTATTTTCTCCCCCTCCTCATGTTGGGCCAGCCCAGTTTTTCCTCCCCCCCCCCCCATTTGCTTCCTCTTCTTTCTCTCTTTCGGCTAGTCCCTTCTCCTTTGTTTGGGCCCCACTCTCTCACTTCTTCTAGACTTGGCCCAGCCGTGCCTTCACGGTTTCCCTCCCCTTTCTCTTTGCTCTCTCCCATCTTCCCAAGCCGAGGCCCATCTTTCTCTTCTCCTTCCCACGGTCCAGCCCGCCAGCTTCACTTAATCAAGTGACCCAGCCTTCCCCTTTTCCACTTAAATCCCTCACGTGCTGGGCACGTGAGCCAAATCCCCCATCTCTTCTTCTTCCTCTCGTCAATTTCAGCCCCAAAAACTCCAAAATCAGGGCCACGAACAGGGCAGCAGCAGGCTCTTCATCTTCCTCACCATAATCGTTGCTCATTCTCTTTCTCCTCCTCATTCATTTTTTGATCATCAATATCATCAATCCATCAGGCAACCGAAGGCGCTTCAATGAGTTGTTTTTAATGGAGGTTGACGCAGGGGAGTAGCGGGGGGCGAAGGATAGATGGTAGAATAGATGAGTGTTGAGAGTTTTTATTCTGAGCTTTCATTTTGTTTGCTTGAACTCCGAGTTCTTTTTTTCAAGATTCATTTGCTTTTGTATGTTGTAATTCGGTTCGGGGCTTGTTGCGCTAAGCATTTGATATTTGGCCAAGAGTATGCTCAATCAAGAGTAATTCGTTTATGTTTGGTCTTTATTTCAGAGTAATTCATTATTCATTTGGTATTCTGTGATGGGTGTATGTTTCTATTAGACTAATTTGCTTTCGTTTTCTATTTAGTCCCTTCAATTTGAGGCTTCAAAAATCTGGGTTGTCATTCTTGTTGGTACAGGAATACAATCTGCGCGTGTGAAGAAATTGATTATGCTTTTCCTCTAATATACTTTGCTTTGCTCAATTCTGATCATAAACTTTCGAGTTTAGTCTTGTAATTTAGAAATTTACCAAGATTGACTTACTGTCATTAGTTTTCAATTCATTGAATTAAAGTATAAAGTATTAATAATCTAATTTACAATCATCCCTGAGGACGACATCCATAATTCCTACAACGATAACCGCATACTTGCGGAAAATTCACAACAAGACATGTATCTATACAATAATATGCATTTATTTAATACTATATGCACATGCATGCAACCCCTACCCTTTCTACTCTCACTCTCTGTGCTGTCCTTAGGTCTACGAGTTTTAGTATTTAGTTTCTTACGATCTTTTAGACGAGCCTTCAGATCAGTTAACGTGAGCTCTTTTACCACTTTATAACACCCCGGATTTCTAATTCCATTTCTTTATTGCTAATTATTAACCTACGTGGCAGCAAAACCTAGTTTGGGGTGTTTCCGTCGAATTCCTTCGTGGAAATACCAAGCTATGTATCAAATAACAATAATGCAAAAGTTCTTCAATAAAACTTCAACTTAAAAGCGTTAAGTTATTAATAAGCAACTACTGAGTTAAAACAATTGTTCATTACAATTCTTTTCTTTAAACACTAAAGGTTGCATTCTTCGGCTCAAGCGTCGAGTCCTCACTCTACCTTTGGTCCCCCAATCCCATGCACAACTAGTTCAGTTGAAAACAAATCATTTTACAAAAGAAAGATAAACTCAATAACAATCACCCCTAATAGTTAAACTACGCACACAAATTTATTTTCAAAACACTTTAGGGGTGGGGGAGACAACAAGGCCACACTCATTCGTTCTCCACTA
The DNA here is from genome assembly GCA_029747015.1 of Carnegiea gigantea. Taxonomy (NCBI): domain Eukaryota; kingdom Viridiplantae; phylum Streptophyta; class Magnoliopsida; order Caryophyllales; family Cactaceae; genus Carnegiea; species Carnegiea gigantea. The sequence continues at coordinate 32,935 of JAKOGI010000042.1, forward strand.
ATGTAACCGTCCATACTTACACATTCTTAGTGATGCCACATAAAATTCTAAATTCCCATTTGACTAATCGGGTTTTAAGGGTGAGCGACCCCACTGGGTCTCATGGCCTGAGCTTGGGTTTAACCCAGCTGCTTATCTTAATCATGGCCTACCATCGATGCGGGCGATTACTGCTTAACCACGTCCTGGCCTACCATCATCATGGATGGTTACTGCTAACTTGGCCCACATTCCCACAGTGCACGTGGCCGCTCACATGCATGCACTATTTCCCGGGGAAGGCCAGTGGCCTTCAGTCAATGTAATAAGCTTGCAGTCTCACCCATACTCAGCCCTTACTTTCACTATCATGCTTAGCACATTTAAAGGTCAAATTAACATGCATAGTTCATTCAGGTTCAACCCGATCCCAAGGCATTACTGTAGCACAAATTCTGATTTTTAACATAACCAATCTAACGCCCAACTCTAGTGGCATAGCACAATCAAGCAATCCAACTATGCAGTCATGTTAAGTCACACATGCCATAATTTCATAAAACCAGCATTTACATCAATCCTTACCATATCCAACATACACGCTTTTTTTTTTCCAAGCAACTTTGGGGAAAGCTTAGGGCATGATTGTTACCTGAAATCCATTCAATTTATGGGCTCGGCAACTAGTTTGGGCCTATTGCTTCGCACTTAGCCAAAACATCGATCACACTCAGTCCAAAACCTTAGATACCATAACTCTAGCCTCTACCCCACTTATCAGAAGTTTTCCAAAACTTTTACCTCTGCGTAAGGCTCCCAACCGAAGCCCAACTCTGGATCCTGATTTGACCAGAATCTGGACCCAAATTCTAAAGCCAATAACTTTTGCTCCGAATGTTATAATTTTGATTTCTTTCCCATTATAGAAAGGCTAGTCCATTCTGTACACTCCTTATGTTTAGCTTTTTATTAGAATTAGACCCAAACCAGGTTGTTTTTCTAAATCTTTTTACAGTGTCACTGGCTGTCCCAATCTAGACAGTCCCCGGTAATTTGGCCATAACTTGAGCTACACTACTTCGATTTATTCGATTTAAAAACTAAATTATATAGCACATCCTGACACACCTACCCTAAAAAGTTCACAATGTTTACATCAATACAACAATAGGGGTAAATTTTTAAAATTATATCAGTTTCTGGCTTCAGTCAGTGGCATGACCCCACAACGCGAATTAAAGATGTAATCTTTTTACCCTAATACCTATGGTAATGATTCCCACGACACCCCAAACATGAAATCTGACAACTTTATTCCCCCCAAGTCATCCAAGTGAAGAAAATCTTAAATTTTTATATCAAGAAACACAAAAATACCGTTACGCACTCGCCTTGACGTAGTTCCTCAAAGACGTGCTTAGGAACGTCCTCACGTATGGGATTCAAATCGAAAAATTTATAAACCCACCACAAAAAATCAGTGACTAATGAGCGATTCTTAACCTACGTCCTAAACTCACCTGGCTTTGATATAATCTACAACGTCCCGGCCCCCTCTCGGGACAAGACTGTTACCAGGTACGGCTTTAAGGATCATCGACTGGCCCCACAAATCACCACAATCCTTTTCGGCGTGCTTCGTCCTCGGTCACACGCTACCTGGGAAAGTTCCCAAGACGTCAACCATCATAAGATTTCTCTTAACTATGACGTTCTTAAGAGTGGGCTTCGTGAAAACAAAGGTGCATCTTTGCTGATATAAGTAGTCACTTTGATCCTTTTAAGCCACACTCGGGGTATTATAAGGAATGTGTGAGACAGAGACTGCACATTCACATGGTCAGTGCGATGTACAGGGGGTAGAAATATATATGGAGGTGGCTGATGTGGAAATGATGAACAAGGAATAAGAAGGGCGGCAACGGATTGAAAATTTGAGTGTGAGATGCCGAAGAAATCAAAAATTAGACACAGGAAGGTCAAGAAGCTTAATAACCAGACCTTGGTTATAGGGTTGTGGCAACTGATTGAAAATTTGAATGATAAGCAAAAGTAAGCCATCAAAGAAATCAGCTTCGGAGGATTCTTGCATTGACAAGCTGACATGATCCTAGGAAAGCTGGTGGTGTGATTCGTGCGCAACTTCGACACCTTGCTCTTGCTCCCTGTCGGTAGCCTAAGGCAATATTAGGGTGATCGTGCATGATGTGTGCATGACATTAGGGCTCCATAAACAGCCTCTTGAGGTAATTGATACTAAAAACGAAAGCAATGGGAGCGTCGAGTTCGTAAGCATCCTGAAGGATTAGAAAGAGCAGTAGCTTGAACGTGATAACGTCCCTAACTGTGGGGAGGTGATTGAAATGATGCAAAGTCAAGTAGGTGGGGGCAAGGACATCAGAAGAAATTTTGTAGCATTCATGGCGTCTACATGTCTTTATGGGAACTGAAGAGGGCAAGTCAATTACCTCATACTGAATGCGTTGGTAGATTTAGGCAAAGTGGCACGACTGAACTGGGCGCAATACATGAAGAGGGTGCTTGTGCCATCAGTCGATGATTGGAAAGAGAAGATATTATGGTTCTTCAGAGGGCCAATGCTTTTCTTAATGGTATGTTCAATCTATTCCCTAATTAGATATGATTGATAGCTGTTGAAATTTGCATTATGCAGTTTGAAACTATGAGTTAGTGATCATTTTTAGAAGAGTTAGTGATTATTATTAGAAAATTAGTGACCATTTACGGGATGCTCTTTGTGTTTCAGCTGTGACATTACCCTTATCATGTATATATTTTGTTTGCATTTGAACATTGTGAATAACATACAAAATTAATGATCATCATATGTGTCTAATTAGTGATCACTTATTTATCCGATAATTATCAATAATTTGTTAGATTTAGTATGTTGGAATATTTGTTGATCATAATTATTACAATAACGATCACAAATTTATCTACTGATGATTACCAATTATTTTAAACAGGGTTTAAGTAATCACTAACTTACATGCCCATTTCTATCACTACATAGATTGCCTATTTAGTGATCACCATCTGTCTGTTTAGTGATCAGTATTACAAAAATTAGTGATTAAAAAAAATACTTCGACATATTAAGTTTAAAAAATTAGTGATCATTAGTAGAGAAATTAGTGGTCATTCGTGACCCAATGAGTGATTAGGTTAATACCTTTATTTAGTTTTGTTTTTGCTCAACTTTCATTTTATAATATGGCTTTAATATTCTTCCTCTCAAGCTATTTATGATTCTTGCAGCTATGTTACCTTGATCGTGTGGTTTTCAAACTAACATTAGTGCCCCGTTAATTCCTGACATTAAGGGAATGGTCAACTAATGAAGTAAAATCTAGAGCGGACAAGAATTTGTAATCGAATTTGACAGAGGCTATCTTAAGGATTCCTTGGATAAGACTACATTAACTGATGAGGAGGGAGAAATTAATGAATAATAACATTGCAACAAAAGTGTTGAAGCTGAAACTAAAGTTGAAAATCAAACAAGAGTTTCAAAGGCCAAGGCCAGTCAATATTTGTTATTTTTTATTTGTTTCTTTAAAAAATGTACTTGTGCTATTTTCTTGCATTGTTTTAACTATTATTTGCTTAAATCAATCTTCTTTTCAAAGAGGTCAGGCAGCAACCAATATGATAATAACTAATAGTCGACTGTTGGCAGAAGCCATGACAGAATTGGAGGAGTTGCTTTTTAACGCACGCATCCCACTCAAGATAGTAAGAAAGGAAGCTGCGAAATCGACGAGTAATGCGCTCATCAGAGGCATGCCTAAGAAGTCGAAGAGTAGAACCCTACTACTCTTGTAAGAGTCGTATGAATAAGGGTCCTTGATGGAGATTGACGTGATTGAGAAGCATTTTGTGAGCTCTCGAGATATGTTGCGTGACTTCATACAAGCACCCCATCTAGTTTCAGCGTTAGGGTCTTCAAGAGGGAAATAGATGCTAGCAAAGGAGTTGTCCTTGTTGATTCAACGCCCAATATGCCAACAATAGCAGTGCAAGTACTACACGGTGATGTGGATAATATCCTTACGAGAAGTATTATGAGCTCTGCACACTACAGCAGCACACCACTTCCGGGTACTTCTTCTTGTAGTCTAATAGCCGAGTGTTTATTGCTGTTTGACATTATGATTTTGCATATTGGTGATCGTCATCATACAAAATAGTGAACTTTATTCGAAAAATTGGTAATCATGTTATTAATGATATTTTGCACGTAGATTTTGTCACTAACTTAGGAAGTAGTGATAATCAATAGACACATGAGTGATCTTTTGTATTTCAAAACCTCAAATGACCTGCAAATCTAGTGATTGTTATTGATGAAATTAGTGATCTTTAGGAGATAAATAAGTGATTGTAAAATATCGTAACAAAATTGTATTAAATTGGTTATCACTACTTAATGAATTAGTGATCATTACTATATAAGTGATCATCACAGTATAAATTAGTGATCATCAGGTATCTTGAAGACATACCTCTTCCCAATGATGTCTGAAATTTTAAATCATATCATGACCTTGTAAATGATCACTACCACGTCATATAGTAGTTGTTTCCCATAGTTTTGTTTTATGTAAATCGATTATTATGTAATTTTCTCATTACCTGTTATGTTTCATAGGCCCAATAATGGTATGCTCCTAGGAAAAGAACCAGGCATCTGTCGATCGAGTCATCGTGAGCATTGTGGAGCCCTATCATCAGATATGAGATGTACAAACAACAGCTAATACTAATAAAGGCAAAGCCATAGTGGTTGAAGTCCCGATAAGATGGAGAATAAGGTCAGTATGATGCACCATGATGGAATTACCAATAGGTAAAAAACCATACTAGTTTTCCTAGAGATAAACTTAATGTCTATGTTTTTATAATTTTTTTCTTGGTTAGTATCCCCTTTTGTGAATTCATTTCGTTTACTTTATGCACTAACTATCTTTCCTTTACACTACCCTCGCCGATAGAAATCCACAAGTACCCACAGTAGCAAAAGAAAGAGTCTGCACCTGCTCTATGCCCTATTTACATGTAACAGAATGCGACTATCTTTCGTGCTATTTCATACGAGCTGAAGTTGTATACTCACTTTGTCTTCTACTCATCAAAAGACCATAGGTAAACATAAATATGCATGTCAAAAAGGTGATTCATGGCCAACTATTTTATTAATGGTAATTTAGGGGCTGATTTCTCTGTATATTTTCTAGCCTAGTGCTGTACAATGACTTGTACTATATTGTTAACTGAGCCAAGCTTTTAACTATTGCTGGCAACCATGTTGGCAAAATGATTGTGAACATTTGGGTTCATATATTGAATGCAAGAGAATTGTATACAGATCATTTCGGTGTTCAAACAGTTTCTTTGCAAACAAAACAATTGTAAGCTAATTTGAAAAATATATTCAATAATATTTTTCACATGTACGTATGGTTTTCATAAAGTAGATTGATTGTCAAAGCAAGTTTTGTTTTTTATTTTGAAGCATTTGTATATGATGACAAAGCAGGTTTTCTTTCGATGCCTATTCTGAAGGCACTACTTTGTAACAACTTTGGTTTTTTAAGTGTTCTTTCTTTGTTATGACAAAGGAAAACAATTTCTCATTTTCTTCAATTTCAAGTAAAAAAGTATGGGCATAATTGACCATATAAAGATAAAGTGTAGAGAACCATACCTATATGAGTGCTTTGCAGATATTTTGGTAAATCTTAATAAAATCTTAAACCTGCTTTAAAAACAAACTGAAGCAAATACTTTTGCTAATATTTTTATTTGTTTTATATGAGTCTTATAAAGTGGACTCGTTCAAAAGTATATCATTGATGAAGGGAGTGATCAGAGAAGAGGAAAATCCATTGAAGACACTGAACTGAAATACATGGATGTGCCTTAGAGGAAAGAGCCTTCAACATAGAAGATAACAAAACCATTTATGTTATAAAACACATACAGGATACAAAGGAGTGCTCGACTTTTGGGATGTAGAACTAATAAAGGATTAGGTGAACACGTTACTCAATCTTGTCTTAAAGAAAAAAATTTCTAATGCAAACTTATTTTCCTCAATTCTGAGACTTAAACATAAAATACAATGACAATTCTTGTCCCCACACCCCTTACTCTTTAAATCTCAGGTTGTTGCAATTCATAAGTTTTTGGTGCAGTCCTGCCTCAAGATCCTTACTTTGGTTACCAACATGATTTCTATACATGTGAAGAGCATGGTAAATGTTGTGAAATGACAAAGCTAAAAAAGTCAAGAAAGTAATGGTCACCTTAGGCATACCAGTTCTTTATAGTCCTTTTTCAGTATTAGTGTTCATTATATATGTAATTAGTGATCAGTATGCATGTTACTAATGATCGATTAAGTAAGTCTTTAGTTTTTTGGTGATTGTTTGGAATTCAATTCTTGTATACTTACACTACGACAAAAGTGGGCTTTGGCAACAGGCAAAATTGTTACGATAGCCAATGAAAGCGTTCTAACAAGTCTATTGCAACAATTTTTCAACCGTTGCCTTTAATGGGGGTTGCATTAGGCCTATTGCAACACTTTCCGCTTCTTAGGCAACAATTTTTGTAATTGTTGCATAAAGCCATAAAAACTGTTGCCATATGTCTGACTATTGCAACACTTTTGAATAAACACTATAGCAACATATCCTTCTTCTATGGCAACAGTTTGAATAGATACTAAGCAACGTATATCTTTCACCTATTGCAATGCTTTGTGAGAATAGAAACCAGATGCCTGCCTTTCCAATGCTTCAATTTGTACAATCTATAATTTCATTGAATCCACTTGTGTACACAACATGCTACCAAATGTGGTTTGTAAATGAAATTTTGACGTCACATTTGATCAAGAATCAACACCACATATATAAATGAACCATTAATGAATGAAATCCAAAATAATATCAACCAAATTCCTTGAATTACCATCCATATACCAAAAGTCCAAAAATATGTATACAATTAATTTTCCAAAAATAAGAGAAGAAGGCAACAACTTTTCCGCCCCTTGAATCACTGTACGTATACAATGATTTTTCCCCAAATAACAAAAGGGGGTAAAACAAACAAATATCTTCGAGGATGGAAGCCTTCATAACAAGAACTCTCACTTGTGGAGGAAATGGATGAGATGAAAATATCTACACAATATATAAAATGAAATAGGCATTAGACACCCCAAAAGAAGAAAAAATCAACAAGTTTCATATCAAGCTAGAATGAGATGAATGGTTCTTTAAGCTATCACATACCACAAAATAAATAATAGCCAAAGCAAAAGTCCACCTAATATATAGATCATTGCCAATACAAAAGTCCACCTGTAAATAAGCGATAAAGATCCATCATCAGTTTTCTTAAAATTGCCAAATATCTAAAAGACCATAATGTCGAATATAATCAACCATGTGCCAAGATTGAAAGAAAAATATAGCAAGCAATAAAAGGGGTAGGTTCATGTAATGCCCCCAACGGTAGGACTAGGAGTGTTATTGTTTCTCTTTAAATTCTGGGGCGAAACGGACAGAATTTCCCCTTAAAACTGACCATTTTCCAGGCTTAAAGCCTTACATTAAATTCCCTGCAATTAAAAGCGGCAATAAAACCAACCAACTCAACGGCTACCCGCCGGAGTTCACAGCTCTACGAGCCATTCGCCCGGAGCATATCAACCAGTGTAGTTCAACACTAAAACAAAGAAACAATGAAAAGTACAACTCCGCATACCATACGTTCGGAGTACATAGGCACACCAGGGCTTAAATTGCATAATAACAAGCACAGGTGACCGAAAAGGACAAAAACCAAACCAGTTTTCCCCCATCTCAAGCATGTTTAATAAATTCATAGGTGGTACTTTCACAACAAGCACCATACCAACATTTTCAGCTTCAAGTCATAAAATTAGATTAGGGGAGGAGATAATCAAAGGGGGAGCGATTGCTTACTGATGTGGTGTAAAGTTAATAATCTGCAAGTGTGGAAGATATAACTGCTTGCCTAAGCATGTCAGTCGCCATATCGGGGAACATTTCTCGAAGTCGAGCAAATGCCTTTGTAATCACGTCTTCAACCATTTTGTCCTTTTAAGCTTCAAATTCTTGTTTCATATCAAGTGCCAGTCTCTCTTTTTGAGCTTCAAAATCTTTTTGCATTTCTGTTGCTAAACTGCTCCTTATGGCATCAACATATTGTTCTGGCACAGCCACTGACTTTCCATCCCTTTTCACCTCAAGTCCTTTTTCCTTTAGATTTTTCATTGAAACACCTCTTCCATACAACTGTACGTGTCCATTTTGAGTAGATCCCATCACCCTATCAAAGGGATCTGTATCACTATCGGAGAGTCCTGTTTCATGTAAGACCTGTAACTCCTTCATTTTTTCCTGCATTTGTAAAAGGTGAATGGCAGAATGTGCATTAGCATAATGTTCAGTTACTGATGGAATTATATTTAGAAGGCAACTTGGCTTAAACACTTACAATTTTATCAAGTGTATCGTCAAAAGACTTCTTGTAACTACATCCATCTTTCCTTTTTCGTGTTTCTTCAAACATCATCCTCTTGGAAGGTGGTTGACCATCTCGACTTGCCTAAATTAAAAACACATGACATAAATCATGTAACTGCCTAATCAGAAAAATTTGCACCTTTGGAAAAAATGATGTTTGATCCTCACTCTAGTTCATCTCACAACTGATGTAATGAGTTGATCTTCTGTCCAATCTAGTCTTCACTCCATCATGCAAGTATCTAGAACAAAATGTCAAACATTCTTCGGGTAAATAGCATTCTGTCATACATCCTTTTGGACGGCACCTATTACGAACTTGGGATTTGAACTTGCACAGATATCGCTCAACAGAATACATAGATCGATATTGGACCGGTCCACCAAGTCTAATTTCATTTACTAAGTGAATAGGCAAATGTACCATTATATCAAAAAAAGTCGGGTGAAAATGTCTTTCTAGCTCACATAGTACCTCTATAATTTCATTTTCTAAAAAGTCCAACTCCTGAAGGTTGATAACTTTACTACACAAATGCCGAAAAAGTTCTTCAACCTTATGAGACATATGGCAACCTTTTTGGGTAATGAATTCTTAACTGCAACCTGAAGCAAATAGTGTAACATTATATGGGCATCGTGACTTTTGTAACCTACAAGCCTTTTTTCTCTATCTTGAACACATCTGGCAATATTTGATACACATCCATATGGAAATTTTGTTTCCTTAAACACCTTAAGAAAGGCATCTTTCCCTACATTGTCCATTGAAAAAGGGGCTGGAGGTAACTTAATGTGCTACCCATCATCTAAAATATAAGGCTGAAGGTGTTCTTTTATACCCAAGTCCACTAAATCTAGACGAGCCTTAGTGTGGTCTTTTGACTGCCCTGGAATGTCTAGTAGCATCCCAATCACATTGTTGCAAATATTTTTCTCAATATGCATGACATCAAGGTTATGTCGACACTTATTATGCTGCCAATAAGGCAATTCAAAGAATATAGACCTCTTTTTCCAAGGTCCTTCACTATCTTTGGCTTTTTTCTTTGGTTGGCCCTTCCCAAAATCATTTCTTACATTCGACAATAGTTCCAAAACATCACTGCTAGACAAAATAGAAGGTGCAGGTCACTCCTCTTTTCCACCATTGAAAGAATGTTCATCAAATCGCCAAGGATGATCCATTTTCAAAATCTCTGATGACCCATATAACAGGTCTTTCTACTATGTTTCAAATACTGAGAGCAAGTATCATAATTACAAGAAGGGCATACAAGCATTCCTTTAGTTTTCCATCCCGATAACATAGAGTATGCAGGAAAGTCACTTACCGTGCACATTAAGGCAACCTGCATATTGAATGACTCTTGCCTAAATGCATCATAAGTCTCTAAACCAAACTCCCACAAGTCTTGCAATTCATCAACTAATGGTTGCAAATAAATGTCAATATCATTTCCCAGCGAAGATGGACCTAGAACTAATAAAGACAACATGAAATACTCAGGCTTCATAGACATCCATGGTGGGAGATTATAATTTATAAGTATAACTGGCCATGTACCGGCCACACTCATTGTCCGATAAGGATTAAACCCATCGCTCGCGAGCCCCAATCTAACATTGCGAGCATCATTTGCAAAATTTGGAAACAAAGAATCAAAATATTTCCAAGCTTCCCCATCAGCAGGATGCCTAATGTTCCCATCCTTAGGCCATTCTTTGTCATGCCAACACATTGACTTGGCTGTTTGTGCACTCATGAACAACCTTTGAAGCCAAGGCTTTAAGGGAAAGTGTCTTAAAACCTTTGTTGGAACATTATCGGATTTCCACTTAGACACTTTGCATTTACTACAGAAGTTGTCCCCCTCATGCTCCTTCCAGTACAACATACAATCATTAGGGCAAGCATGTATCTCTTTATAATCAAGTCCCAAATCTCTTACAATACTTTTAGCTTCTTGGAAATTCTTAGGAAGCTTTGCAAAAGGAAATGCGTCTTTCAATAAATCTAAAAGATCATTAAATGCCACATTACTTAAACCATTAAGGCATTTGAAAAGATACAAACGAATGATGAATGAAAGTTTAGAAAAATTTACACATCCTGAATAAAGTTCTTACTTTCCATCTTCAACCAATTTATAAAATTTTCTAGCCTCCTCATTTAGCCCATTTGTAGCCCCCTCATTTCCGTTGAACCCATTAGCCACATTTCTAAAGGTATCATGCAATGATCCATCAATATCATCATAATCATTTTGTTCCCCGCTTTTATGTGCTGTGCCTGTCGAAAATGATTGATCCCTTTGGAGAAGCCATTGCTTAAAACCCTTAAAAAATCCATTCACAATCAAATGATCATATACGTCCTCCCTATAATGGCAAAATCGCCTTACACACTTCTTGCAAGGACAACAAGTTTGATTACCAACAGCATCTTTCGAGAACATATCATCAAGAAAGGTACTCAATGACATTTTGAACTCATCTGAAGCTCTAGGTAAGCTCATCTAATTTTGATCCATAATCATGAAATGATAATTACTAAAAGTAGCTAGGACCCTAGATAGAAAACAAAAACAAAACAATGATCTTTAAATAAATTTTAAGTATATATAAAACCAACTTTCTTATTGATTTTCCATCTAACTTTATTGGAAACAAATACAACAAATATGAAGCATGAACTTGAGCAAGAGAAGTACTTGCGACAGGATAAGATCAAATTTGGTTCCTCACTTTCATGTGCCGTGCCTATTGAAAATGAATGATCCCTTTGGAGAATCATTGCTTAAAACCCTTAAAAAACCCATTCACAATCAAATGATCGTATACATCCTCCCTATAATGGCAAAACCGCCTTACACACTTCTTATAAGGACAACAAATTTGATTACCAACAGCATCTTTCGAGAACATATCATCAAGAAAAGTACTCAATGACATTTTAAACTCATCAGATGGCTATAACAGAGTGAGCCACACATATACTTCATCTGGTTGCTAGTTAAAAAATAAATTGTCGAGCAAAGAAACCCTTTTTTGGGGTCTATAAACCAATACAGATAGGCAAGTTCTAGCACAGTGCCATATAATAGTAAGCCACCAGCAACAGAACCCACCAGCCAATTTAATTGCAGTCAAGAATGATGAAACAAATAGGTAGCTTTTGCTTGATTCAATGGATTTGTCCCTACAGAAGGATTACACATTTGCACTCAAAGAGTTGAAGGACAATAGAACTACCGAAAAAAAGGAGGTGGAAGGGGGCATAAACTCAGAAAACAACTATGCAGAACTGGATTGATATGCCAACAGAAGGCCCCCTCTATAGCCACAACTCCCAATTTTCAAAGAAGTAAAGGATGCTTGCCACAGAGTAATAACATGCTGAAATTATCACACCATGAAATGTGTAAAAATGCATGGTTCTCAATAATGGACAACCAGCCTCCTTTGAGGGAATACCAACATTTACAAAGATCCATATTCCATGTAACAACTGACCTTGGCACAAAATGAGAATCAATCAAGGAATCTTAAGAAATAGAAGGCATTAAACTGGTCAATTAGATACATGAAAAATAAAAGAAATCAAGCTAAAAATAAACTCCTAACAAGAAGCAAACGTCAAATTATGGACACAGAACAACTCCGTAAACTGACAGTAAAGAAGAATGAATCAGGGCCATGTAAAGCAGCAGCAAATTAGGTTGAAGGTGGCTCTGATTCATACATATGCAATTTGTAACCAAGTTTATGTACTATAGGTTTTTTTTAAATGGACGTATAATATAGACCTTAGTGTAACGATTGTTTTCCATTAGGATCTGATTAAGCAACAACCGTAAATGTCTTGGTAGTTGTTTTAGGCACTTACTTTTCAACTGATACATATTGGTCATAGACCTGAGTTTACTCCACTTACTGCCAAACTGCACCCTAAGGTTGAACACTGAAGAGAGACATGTAAAACAACAGTAAATTAGGGTGAAGATGGCCCAAATTAGACACACAAATCAGCAGCAAATTAGGGTGAACAACCCGGTAAACTGTCAGATACACAATATCCAAAATAGAACGTTGCCAAGCTTTGGTCAGAGAGGCGGGGAAGAGAGTGAGAAGGGCCGTGTAAAGGACACAAATCAGATACCAAATTGACTAATTTAAGGGGGGCAAAGGTAGTTACCAGCTGAATCAGACACCAATTTGACGATGGCTTGAATCGGGGCCGACCTCAGAACCTCTCATGCTGCTACAGGACGGCGATGACTGAAACACTCGGCGCTGCAATCACCGGCGGCGGATGTGCTAGGTGGTAGAGTTCTGGGGATGAAGTGTGGTTGGATGTGCGTGCAAGGGTCTGGGTAGGAAATGGCGTTCGAGTGAGGGATTGAGGGTCTGGGAAGGAATGAAGGATATGGATTTTGGTCGAGTGTTCGTTCATTCCAGAATAGGGTTTTAGGCTCATTTTGAATTTTCCTCTTTTTTTTTGAAACTTTGGGGGGGAAATTTTGGGGCTTTTCCGGGTTAATTTTAGAGTTTTGGCACCAAAAAAAAAAATTCATTGCTTTATCATAAATAATACATGACCTAATGCAACGGTTTAGTAATGTTGCCAAGCATATTTACTGCAACAGTTCAGTACAAATGTTGCAATAGCCAAAACTTTAGGCAACATTTAAAATAAATGTTGTATAAATTATCTATTGCAACAATTTTGCAAACTGTTGCCCTATAGCCGTTGCAATAGGCTAGTTTTGTTGTAGTGTTGGTGAGGAATAAAAATGTACTAGTGATGAATACGAATAACAATAGTGACCACCTACCTGAATTGTCTACCTTTTTACTCGTAGCTTATGGTTCACATTCGTTTCCTTTTTTATGATCAATTTATATGTTAGTGGTGATCGATTGCCATGACATTAGTGGTCGCCATATATACAGCAAATACAATAAAATAAAACTAATCCAGCTATACCTTGACTATATGTTTCATGATCAATGTTCGATTCTGAATCGGGTAAAATTTTGACCTTCATCACACTAGATTTTAGCTCACAAATAATTTCTAATTTAGCTAATTAGTAGTGTTTTGTGTTTTGTAGGAATAAATGAGAAAAAAGTCTAACTTGGATCAAAGCTCAACTCACGTTGAAGCCTAGCTAAAAGGGAATGCCAAAATTTAGCATGGGAGTGCCAAAAATTAGCAAAGGCATGCCATGAACAAGATTTAGATGAAAAGCGAGACCAGAGATTTGGCATGGGGGCATGCCCCCCTCTACTTTGCCCTTTTTTAGAATGAAAATGTAATGGCTTTAAAAAGGGGCTTATTGAATCTTTTAGGTTGGCTTAGGTATTAGTAGCGTTTTTCTTTCTCTAGCTTAGTTTTTGTAAACTCTTTCATCTCTACTAATGAAAGCCTAGAAAAGTTTATGCGTTTGATTGAGTTTTTTTACAATTCTCTTATTTATTTCTTCCATTAGTGCATAATCTCATTTTCTCTCTCCTAACTCTATCCAAAAACTCAATTTTTTAAAGCAATAAATCCACCCCAAATATGGGTTTGGCATATTGGAGGTTGTTGGGAGATTTAGGTATCAATCCTAAAGGGATTTGAAACCTAAATCCACCTCTCAAAACTCAAACATCCCTTTTCTTCATTCCTGTTTCGTATCTTGATCATCAATATCATGTGGCCGGATTAATTTCTTGCAAACTTGAAGAATCATTGCTAGATGAGCTATTGGTGATTGCATGTGGTTAGAAAGCTCATTTGCCCATTGACCTTGATTATTAATGGATGTTATAGACTTATAGTATGGGTAAACTTTTCTCTTTTCATTTTTTATTATATTTCTTAGGATTAGTATAAATTTAGTTTAGTTTTTCGCTTTAGGTGATCTATTAGGGAATGCTGGTGCTATATCGGTGGCCATGTTATGGCACGGGCTATATCGAGCTTCGATCACCTCGTTTTTAGGTGCTTTGTGTTATCTAAATGTGCTTAGTGATTGTTAGTAAGGTTGGTGTAGTTTTCATTGTCATTACTTGCTTTGGATTCTTACTTGTAGAACAAATAGATTAAATTTGCATGTTAGAGTAGTTTACTTAAGTTAAATTAAAGTGCCATCTCTCAATTACGTCAATCTTAAGCTAATCACACATCATCCATAAGGACGACTTTTACCCTCTCTTACCACCTTCAAAATCACTCCAACAAATTGAGACCATTGCCGAATATGATAGTGTTAGATTCGCTTTTCACCTAGACTTAATTGTTGTATATAACTTAGTTTTGGTGATTTAGAAAAATCCCAACAAATCATTGGAAAAGAAAACCGCCAGAAAAAAGGGAATGAATAAGTGCTTAGACAAGGTCACCTAGTTGTGGGAGCTTAGTTCGTGCTGATTTCGAAGAAATGGCAGATGAACAAGCTCAAGGGCCTTCTCTTCCTCGCCTTTCGACTCCAAGGAGTCTAAACCAATTCTTTTACCCACAAAGGTCCACTAATCCATCTTATTTGCAAATTCTACAACTTGGTAAGGATGCCCAATTTGCCTTTAGTGCTCAATACACAACCATGCTTCCTAAATTCAATGGAGATGGAGATGCTTACCTATTTCTAAGTGAGTTTGAAGAAGTATGCGAGATGGTGTAGGTCCCCAATGCGGCCGAAGACATTATTCAGTTTCATTTTCATTCCTTTTGCATTGAAAGAGTCGATGAAAAGGTGGATATATAGCCTCATGGCAATTTCAATTTCACATGGGATGGATTTGTGAGGGTTTTCTTGAGAAAATATTTCCTGAATTGTAAATTGTGAAACTGAGGAATGAAATCAACCGTTGTGCCCAACTTGAGAAAGGCTTCTTTTAGAAGTGCTTTGAAACATTTAAGTTGTTTCTTGCTCAATGTCTACACCATGGTCTAGAACATTGTCATTTATGCCAAATAATTTATGAGGGCCTTGATCAATCCACAAGGACCATGGTGAAGTCTATGTACCATGATGGGTTCTTAGATAAGAGTGAGATTAAGGCTTGGGATTTCATAGAAGAGTTAGCAGAAAAGACTTTGCAATGAGAAACCACTATATGAGAGTCTAGGTGCTAGAATCAATAGCCAAAAAGGTAGGGATTGATACAGTGGTGGATACCACATATATTGACACTAGATTTGCTACCATAGAAAATATGTTGAAGGGTTTTGTGTTGTCTCATGCATTAACCAACTTTTCCCCTCCCCAAATGGTTTCATGTTCTGAATGTCAATCCACCAATCAATCCCTAAGTAGAGGTGCTTGTAAAAGGTGCTTCTGTTGCAAACAATTAGGCAAGATAGATAGAAAAGAAATGTCACTCATCCCCATCATTGTTGTTAACATATTTGATGTATAAGGCATAGATTATATGGGTCCATTCCCAAATTCATTTAGGAAGGAATACATCCTTTTGTGTGTGGACTACGTTTCTAAATGGGTGGACAAATGAGTCTAAGGTGGTCCTAAGGTTTTTGAGAGAGAGTATTTTTGCTAGGTATGGGATATATACAGCAATCATTAGTGACCAAGGAACCCATTTTGGTAATAGGTCCTTTGGTGCACTACCAAAAAGGTATTCCATCCTTCACTGCGTTGCAACCACTTAGCATCCCCAAACGAACGGTCAATTAGGGGTGTCAAATAGATAAACCAAACGAGGAGGATATGGAGTATCTTCTACTCTATGAACCTCCTTTCTTCAAGTAGTCACGCTCTCAAGTCCTTATATTTTGTACATAGTGAATGTATGTGTGAATGGCGTGTTAAAAAATTAAAAAAATCAAAAAAAATAAGAAAATGAGAAAATGAGAAAGATAAAAAAAAAAAATCAGAAAAAAAAGAGTAAAAAAAAGAGAAAAGGCAAAAAAAAGAGAACAAAAAAAGTGAGTGAGGTGAAAAGTGATGAGAAAACAAGTGAGAAAAATTTAAGGAAAAGAAGTGAGAAAAACAACCAAACTAATACCTCTCACTGTGTTTTGGCACGGTGCATGCTTGCCATGGGGCACGCGTGTGTTAAATAAAAAATTCATAGGTGTTGGCCAGAGATTTGGCACGAGGCCCCCATGCCAGGTGACACAACCGTGCCCCTATTTGGCAACACTAAACCCGATTTTCGGCCTTCCCCCTTGTTTCTTCTTCTTCTTGCTCTCCCTTTTTCTCTCTACGCGACACTCTCCCTCACTAACCCCTCACTTCCCCTCTCATTCTCAACTAAAATCCTTCACCAATTATTCAATCTTTTTCAGAAATCTCACAAGTTCCATCCATAATCCTCCATTTTCCACCAAAACCTCCCTCAATTTCATCCTCCTTCATCTCCCCCTCCCACTTACTTTCTCTCTCTAAATCCTAACCTCCATTGCTGAGGTTGAAAGTTGTAGAGAATGAAAGAGGGCCCCTTGCCTCCATTTTTTTCACTTAGAAAGGTCATCAGTAGAGCAAGGAAAGCTCGATTTTACTTTGAATTCCACAATGGCCAAGAAGAGAGTTGGTGAATCTTTCTAAGCTCCATCTCTACCTAAGAAGTCTCTAAGGGCTTCCTCCTCCTCCAATGCACCTTCAAGGACTAAAGGCACAAAGGATGCATACCCTTTGATTTTTCCTCATAGCACTAGAGGTTTAGCAATTGTGAATGAGGAACAAAAATTGAAGTGTGAAAGTTTAAGTGCTAGAAAGACTAGTCAACAAACGTTTTGGCATGCTGAGTCTTTGAGAACATTGAGAATGCTTGATGATGTAGTTACTTTGCTTAACAACTTATGGTGAATGGAGTATGTGGAAGTGAAGTCTATGTCATATGACCGACTTATAATTGAATTTTTAAGTTCTTTACATGTTGACTAGGCCGGGTGATATAGGGGCACTACAAAAAAGATTGCTTCGCTCCACATTTAATTTTGCAAATAGCCACACTTATAAGTGTAGAAATAGCAGTTACCCATGCAAAGGCTAAATGTGGGGAAGTTAAGTGTGTGGAAGTGTTCTCCACACTTAATGGAAATGCAGGTACAGCTATATTTTCCATACTTATAAATGCGGAGTAAGTACTAATTACCCACAATTAATGTGTGGTTACTTTATGCTATGCCCACTCTGGAAGATGCAAGAAGTCAAAATTTCCCCCGCATTTAAAAGTGTTACTAGTGTCGTTTTAATTTTTTAAAAAATAATGCTAGTAATTAATATAAAACTTATTCAGCTAAAAATAGAACAATTGTATACAATTGTTCTTTTTTTAATTAACAAGTTTTATACTAATTACTAGCATCACCCTACATAAATGAATAAAATTAACAAACTAACAAATTGAAATAGGTCAAACATCAATTAAATAAATTACACATTAGTATCTGAAAAAATTAATTGTAGACATAGCAACAAACACTAAGGTAATCAAAAGTAAATATTCTTGCATTATTTTGACATCCTGCTAATTTTTTTATTGTAGCTAGCTGATTAAACATTTTATTGCCCCATGTATTACCTAAAACTGTACTTTGAAAACATGCATAACGTCCAAGAATATATAAAAAAATCTCCATCTTCGTTTTCTTCAGTTAGAGATGTTAGCTCTAGAAACGGAATCTATAAGACAATTGAAACACAAAAAAAAAAATGAATTATTAGAAAAGATAACCAAAGAGATTAACTAAGGCACAGATAGCACATCAGTCCTAGAAAATTGAAGAATTAATGGGCACATTAACAGTTTGTACACCCAAGAGAACCCCAGATAACATAGAAATCTTCCTATAAAGGGCATGGTATGAACTCATCAATTAGTAGCATCTGACACAAAATACATAAGTCAAGTAATATGCAGTCAAGCACTATAATCCAGATGAGGATACAATGTGCATTTTATTTACTAAAATCAGTAGGCAAATCCGTAAATTGAGTGTTGCAATCAAATTTCCTCTTTTTACAATTTGTTGTGGAGAACATATGAATCACTTCTTTTGTAATCAATGTTGACGCAAAACAAGCATTCAGCAATTACAGCCACAGGTGTATGTTGTACGCTAATAGGTAGGGCCATGTAGGAGGAAATAGGTTAATAAGCTACAGTATAGCACAATGGGCTGGAAGTAACTTTCAACACTGTGGATTAACATTTAGTAATCTCTTTCTCAAGATAAGCTCCCTAAAGAAATAGACAAGAAATGTCTACATGGGAAAGTGAAGTGCTTATAGAACATTTGTCCATAGAATAAGATAAAAGATGAAATAAGTGGGCATCGAAATAGACCAAGCTGGAGATCTAGAGGAACATGACCAGAAACGGATGTACTATTATTCTATGCCTATCTTAATGGAAATAGGAATGCATTATCCTCATCCATGATAAAACTTTGGCACAAGGAGACAAAAGACTTATAGAAATCCGTTAGAGCAAAGAAAGTAAACTCCACAAGTCTAGCACTAATCCACATGGCATTCGAAATAGGAATAGTCCATTAGCAAGCCACCCAACTTTGAACTATAGAAGCCAACCAAAACTAAGGGAAATGAAGATTTTTAATTCAACCAAACCAAGTTCAACTAAGAATAGAACCGAAGTGAGTTCATTCAAACAACAGAACCCCAACCGAGTTCAACCAATAATAGAACCATAATCGAGTTCAACCAATAATACAACCACAAGTGAGTTCAATCAACAACAGAACTAGAAATGAACCAAAAAGATGTCTACGAGGAATTCATTAGAAGCCTAATTTGAAAAGGGGGGATGCATGAGGGCTGCATGCGTGTGCTATTGTAAACAAAACAGTAAAGCTGACATGTGGTTTTAAACGTACATGATGCACAACTAACCTAATGTCCGCTAAATTGGGTCTATATGATTGTGCTCTGCATGCAGTGAAACAGGGGCATATCTTGGAGGGTCCAATAAATTTCAACTGCAGGTGCGAATCAGTTAACACGAATAGTTAGAGGTCCTTAAAGCGTATATCTAATCCAATACAAGCATGAAAGATCAAAGTGCCAACTAGGATAAACCAAGCACACAACTAACCACCGTTGTGATAGATGAACCATGAAAAACAAAAGAACGATTAAAGATAAAGAACTAATAAATTAACTTAGAGTCATTGTGTCATACTATTGCCAATAGATTGTAATGAATGATATCACAAATGAAACAGAATGCTTTTGCTAATCACTATGAATCCCACTAAACTTTCATCAACAATCCAAAATAATGTTAATACAGAGACTGGAATAGAGGCTAGGATTAGGATGTCTAGCAGACAACAAAAACGTACAACAACAGTCTTAGAAGTAAGAATAACTAACAAATAAAAAAGAACAAGCTCTTTCTGATACTAGCGAAACTAAGTACAACAGCACCTCAACAACCAAAAAAAGACATTTACAATGAAACCAACCCGATAGACATCAATATGAAATAGAAATCAACCGCTAAAAATAAGGATACCGAAAATCATTCAGTAAACAAAGATCCTAATGCCATTGCATTGCAAAATACAAGTCCATAAATAAAAGGTGCTTGTAAAAACCAAAGAAAATAAAAACCCTACCCTCCCCAACATTAGTCTGTTTCAAGGCACATCAGCTATTTAACTTCCAAAAGCAACAAATTGAAATAGAGAATGAGCATCTAGTATGATAGTTAACGTTTGATAATGAGCAAAGCAGATGCTACGAATTACATTATTTTAATCAAGTCTAGAGTTGAGAAACCCAACTCAAGAGGCCGAGATGGGCATAAAGGATTAGCTCTTCAAACTCATGTATCAAGGCACCTTAGGTCAGTTAACAATGTAAGGCCATCTCAGAAGAACCTGGAATTCTAGAAACAGATTGTCCATGTTTAGGAAACATGGAAAAACAAAGGAATTCTACAGCTATTTCTCACTATGACTCAAATACCCTAGCAAATTCCCATGAGTGTGAAAAGCATTCTAGTTTAGGCTGAAATGTGAAGCAAACCAAGAAATCAAATTTTCCCATCATTGAAATGAGCACAAGTATGAATTCAAATTCCCTATTGTGGTATATAAAAAGTACTAGTTGAGAGTTTAACAAGCCATTTTGACTGAATTCGCCATCATTCATCAACAAAAAAATTATCCAAATGTGACTTTTTACAACCTGAGAGTCGAAATTGGGCATAACTTGTAAAAAATTATGAACACAAGTAAAAATAGGACCAAGCCACATGCGAATTACCTGCACAGAAGAACAGTCAATTGAGCCAAGGAAAGCAAGTTATCGTCGACACCTCTGACTCCCTGACGCCGACAATAGTTTCCGTCGATGCCCCTGACCCCCTAACACCGGCAGAGGTCACTGTCGACGAGCAAAGCACCCAAGTCGCACCCTCGATCGAGGCAGAGAACCCAAGTCACTGTTGACACCTCTTGATGGAAACATGCCAGGGAAAGCAAGAATGGATGAAAAACGCAAGCTAGAACACAAAGATAGCTCACGGCTTAAGAGAACCCGGAAGCTAACTTTAGGGACTTCAAGTGCTTTCAAATGAATTTGAATAGTTCTAAACTAGATGATTAGATAAGATACACCACCAATCACTAGCTTAGGGCCCTTAATCTTAGATTAGGATAAGATACACTAGCTAACCAAGGATCCTCACTTGATCATCACCTTAATCGGCCTAATTAAGGATAAGCAAGTTAAGTATTCAAGGAAACTCAAAGACACAAAGTCTTTCTCTTAATTCAAAAGTTCAAGTGTATATTACAAAATGAACCAGCACGGCTTTAAATAGCCTTGAACATACATGAAAACAAGCTTTCCTTGCTAGCTAGGAAAGCTACTAATTTAGCTTAACTTAAATAACCACACGGTTTGAACTAAGCTAGACTAATTCGAATGCTTAAGCCTCAAAAAACATGATTTAGCTCTCTAACACTTTCCTAAGCTTGAAGTAACTTAGGACACTCATTTTCCTAGCAAGAAAGCCAAGTAATATACGGCTGCCACATCCAGAAGATGGATGAATGCATGGCTGCCATGTGTAGCTTGAATGGCCGGTTGATAGCTTGCAAAATGATGGTCTTCCCTTGCTCCACGTGGCATGCCCTTGCTTGGCTGAGTGTTAGGATGACTAAGCATGTCAAGATAGCCAACATGGCAGGCAAACACCTCTAGCGGACCCTCTTAAGAGGGTAAAACCTCAAGGCTAGGCAATCAGGTGCTAGGTGGCTAAATCTGCCCGATTTTGTCTTCCTTGCTTGACATCAAATGCTGAGTAATCTTGGTTTCTTTGCACTGAGGGAAACCTCACGATGTATAGAATACCCTCTCTTTTGAATCAAAGCATTTGGACGTTATTTGGCCCTTGAAAGAGGCTGAATACTCAAATCATGCAGAATTTGGTCCAAAACAGCATAGGATTGAAAAGGAGCTTCATTCATTGACTAATTGAACTCCAAATCTGGTAATTTCAATTGTACATGAAAGCTAACATCTTACTATTTCCAAGGATGCAAAAATTGGGCACTTAAACCTCATGGAAGATTAAGAAATGTAATCACCAAGACCGGGTAAAATCTGGATGTAAACTATCTTCAGGGCAGTTTGACTTAAATATAGGTTTTGGATGAGCAAATGAACTCCAATGAGGCTGAAACTTGTTTTATTAGACACCTAACATCCTAAGGTTTATGAAAACACAAAAATTGCAAATGTAAGTCACCAAGAGATTTGGTCACTCTAATCAGATTTCACAGCTAAGTGCAATCTGACCTGGCAGCATGGTGTATTTTAATGTCTAGGCTTCTTTTTGATTTTTGGTTCTTGCCTAAACATTCTGAATTTTGAGAGATGGTTATGAGATCTCCATCACTCTCCCCTTGTTGAGAAGAATTTGTCCTCAAATTCACCAAGTACGTACTTCCCAAAAGCGAACGAGGGTGAACTAGGCTGAAAAAGGATCAACTCTTCAAATAAGCTTGGTTTAAACTTTGCTTCCATATCCCTTACATCAACCATGTGAAACGAAATGAAAAAAAGAATGAATGGATGAGGGGTGGGTTTGGATTTTGCTTTGGGGGGAGTAAATTGAGCAAGTTTAGGACTAGAGCATGAGAGATCCTGGATGGGGGTGAATAGAATGGGTTTGATGGGAAATGATGGGGTAGGGTCTTGCTCTGTTTGAATGACTAACATATAAAGATGAATATTCGTATGTTGTTCATGCTCTTCTTTATGAAAATTTGGAGACATCTTCTCAAAGAGTAGCATTTCGCCTTCATCAACGATGATTTCAATTTCTTCAAGGTCTTCTTCTTGAGTTTCTTCCTCCTTTTCTTCCTTTCTAATTGCCTCCCACTCAGCCAGAGTAATGCTTCTTCGATTGACACAATCGGTGGCTATGTGTCCAAATCCTTGGCACTTAAAACATCGGGGAGTGCCATGTTTGGGTTTGAGTCGCGGAGCTAGGCTTTGTAGTGGTGTTTGGTTCTTTTGTGGAGTAGGAAGTGGGGGGGCCGTGGGTTTAGGGACAAGGTTTGGGCTCCCCTTGTTGAATGGTTGTTCTTGAGGAAGGAATGTGGGAACTTCTTCACGGGTATGAAACTATGACCTTCTTTGTTGTTCCACTTTGTGAGCTAGGACACAAATCTCATCAAAAGTCGTGAAGGCTTGCAATTCCACAACATTAGCAATTCTAAGATCAAGCCCCCCTAGATATCTCACCATGGTTTGTTCTTCAGGCTCGTGAATGTCACATTTAATCATAAGTTTCTCAAACTCACGTGTGTATTCTTCCACATTCATTTTGCCTTGAGTAAGATGGTGAAAGAGCATATAGTTGTCTTGGACATAAGTGGACGGTAAGAATCGCACTTTCATCTTTGATTTCATTTTGTCCCATGTATTGATTTTACTCTTTCTCTCCCTAGTCCTCTTAGCATTGAGGTTTGTCCTCCATAAGGAGGCATATTTCCTCAGTCCAAGAGCAACCAATTTCACCTTCTGGTCCTCAGGGATATCCTTATACTTGAACATCCGTTCAACAGTTTGTAGCCAGTCAAGGAACTCATCCGGGTCTGGCTTACCCTCAAACTCAAGAAGTTCAACTTTGAAATCACTTGAGTTAAAAGTAGGTCGTGCTTCTCTTCTTGTCCTTTCAAATGGTACATCATCATCAGAGAAAGATAACGCATTGCTGGCTTCCTCTTCACCTTCATAATTCATCCCAATTCGTTCACTAACCTCCTGAAGCTTTTGCTTCTGTTTCATATTATTTCCAAGCTGTTTCCTCAAGTACTCATTCTGAGCCTTGAGTTCTCGATTGGCAATAGACATCTCATGCATTTGCTTGGTCACGGCTTCAAGTTTCTCTTCTACGGTCATGCTAGAACTCATTTTGGAAGTTTGGATGGAACGGGTTTGGGTTTGGATTTATGTTTGAGTTTTGAGTTTAGGATTCAGAGATGCTCTGCGAAACGCGTGTGGTAGGTTCTAGGCAAGGATGAACTTGCCCTGATACCAAAAATGATGGAAACGTGCCAGGGAAAGCAAGAATGGATGAAGAACACAAGCTAGAACACAAAGATAGCTCACAGCTTAAGAGAACCCGGAAGCTAACTTTAGGGACTTCAAGTGCTTTCAAATGAATTTGAATAGTTCTAAACTAGATGATTAGATAAGATACACCACCAATCACTAGCTTACGGCCTTTAATCTTGGATTAGGATAAGATACACCACCTAACCAAGGATTAAGACTCACTTGATCACCACCTTAATCGGCCTAACTAAGGATAAGCAAGTTAAGTATTCAGGGAAACTCAAAGACACAAAGTCTTTCTCTTAATTCAAAAGTTCAAGTGTATATTACAAAATGAACTAGCGCGGCTTTAAATAGCCTTGAAGATACATGAAAACAAGCTTTCTTTGCTAGCTAGGGAAGCTACTAATTTAGCTTAACTTAAACAATCACAGGGTTTGAACTATGCTAGACTAATTCGAATGCTTAAGCTTCAAAATACATGATTTACTCTCTAACACTTTTCCTAAGCTTGAAGCAACTTAGGACACTCATTTTCCTAGCAAGAAGGGTAAGTAATATATGGCTGCCACATCAAAAGATGGATGAATGCATGGCTGCCATGTGTAGCTTGAGTGACCGGTTGATAGCTTGCAAAATGGTGGTCTTCCCTTGCTCCACGTGGCATGCCCTTGCTTGGCTGAGTGTTAGGATGACTAAGCACGTCAAGATAGCCAACATGGTAGGCACACACCTCTAGCAAACCCTCTTAAGAGGGTAGAACCTCAAGGCTAAGCAACCGGGTGCTAGGTGGCTGAATCTACCCGGTATTGTCTTCCTTGGTTGACACCTCAAATGCTGAGTAATCTTGGTTTCTTTACATGGAGGGAAACATCAAGATGTCTAGAATACCCTTTCTTTTGAATCAAAGCATTTGGACGTCATTTGACCCTTGAAATAGGCTGAATACTCGAATCATGCAGAATCTGGTCCAAAACAGCATAGGACTGAAAATAGCTTTGTTCACTGACCAATTGAACTCCAAATCTGGTAATTCCAATTGGATATGAAAGCTAAGATCTTAATATTTCCAGGAGTGCAAAAATTGGACACTTAAACCTCATGGAAGATTAAGAAATGTAATCACCAAAATCAGGTAAAATTTAGATGTAAACTATCTTTAGGGCAGTTTGACTTAAACATAGGTTTTGGATGAGCAAATGAAATCTAATGAGGCTGAAACTTGATTTATTAGAAACCTAACATTCTAAGGTTTATGAAAACACAAAAATTACAAATTTGAGTCACCAAGAGATTAGGTGACTCTAATTAGATTTCACGGCTAAGTGCAATCTAATTCGGCAGCATGGTGTATTTTGATGTCTAGGCTTGTTTTTGATTTTTGCTTCTTGCCTAAACATTCTGAATTTTGAGGGATGGTTATGAGATCTCCATCACCTCTAAACCCCTAATGTGCAATAGTCACCACCGACGCCGCTAACCCCCTGACGTCAGCAACTGTCAACGAGCAAAGCACCTAAAACTAGTGCCTTCCCCCCTCAATTCCCCTCAAATCCTAGCTTCCTCGAAGCTATGCTTGTCATTGAGCCAGAGAACTTGCACTAATTGAAGTCAATAATGTTTATTTTTTTTTATTCTTTTGCCTGAATTAATTTGTTTATATATAAAGTCAACATTCAATTATTTTTTTATCATTTTAAAAAATTCCCCATAAGTAATATATTCACTAAGTTAATTAACAAGTTTATATAGAAAAAAACAATTTAATTCCCCACAATTGAGAAGCACAGGAAAAGGTTTATGATTTTCCCACACTTATTAAATGTGGAGTCAACAAAACTATCAAATTTATTATTTTTTATCTCCGCACTTCATTAAGTGTGGCGGCACAAATGTGGGAGGAGGCATTATTTTTTGTGGTGGTGTCAAGAGGTCCTAATTTTATTCTATATGTTTAACACTAACTACTGAATGAGTTTAAGGGAGTTCAATGTGTTCCTTCACCTCCTGATCTATGCAGATTCATTTAGAGATGTCCTAAGTAAGTGGAGACCCGATCATGTTTGGTTGAGCATCACGTGCTCAAAATGAAAAACGTACACTGACGGGTTTGGGAAACCTCGAGTTTATGACCCTAGGAAAGCTAAGACTGCTGATATATGCAATGTAAACATATGAAATTTATAATCTTTAATGGCTAATATCATGTTTGATGTAATGATAGCCAAAACGTATGTCAAAAAGAAGAGTTATTTCTTATTTGGTGTGCCTTGATGGGCCCTCATGTAGATATCGGGACCTTCATCATCCACCACTTAGTTAAGGTAGCTAAAACACTCATAAGAATGTGATAGGTGAGGAGGGGGGCACCATCACTACTATTGCCCAAGCTTTGGGACATAGTGGGAAGCTCGACACCCTTGAGCCTCACTTCTTAGGCGGCAACCTTGACACTGCCTCCCTGGACACAAAGGGTGGCATCAACAGATGTTCCTATCATAAATAAGTTCTATTCACTTTCCCAGATGTGGCTTGAACCACCATATCCAATAAAAGAAATTGGAATTATGATAGGGTAATTATTCGGGACGTGGTGTAATCAAGAGAGGGAGATGAGAGTGATGATGAAAAAGAGGAGCATACTAAGGATCATGAGGGTGAAGGCGAGGAAGAAGATCAAAATGCCCTACCACCTGGTGCAACCCAAGTTGAGGATGAAGCAATGCAACCACCCCAATCACAACCATAATATCAACAACAACCCTACTTTGACATGGGGGATCCTCCTCCGCAACCCAAATACCATTTGACTCCATTTTCCTCCAATCTTTCTCTAACCTCCAAGTGGAGGAGGCCGATCTATGAGAGGGGTACAATGAGGTCTGCCAAGACGTTCATCGCATGACCAAACGCGTTGATTCCATTAAGGAGGGAGTGACTTATTTTAGCGGGTTTGTGGACCGTTAAGAGTAAAGAGTGGTGAGGCAAATGCGATGAGAGGAGGAGGGGGCTATGAGAGAGGCTCGAGAGTATGGGGACCAGAATTGGATGAATCAATTCATATAGCGACAATCTGAGGCCATCTGCAGCCTAAGCCTTGAGTGTCAGTTGCGTGGGACACGCATCATTGGCAGCTAATGACATGCAGGGGGAGAACAGGGGATTAAACCATGAGATTTTTTTTTTTGTCCTTTCTGCTTGCAAAACGCCACGTTTCACAGGTTGTTGGTGAAGGTTGCACTGCGTTTTGATGCGTGCCAGGCAATAAAAAGAAAAGTGTTGGAACTAGCCATTGCATGGGGAATTGGGCTAGCTTTTGGGCTCAGCACGGTAGCCGTTGCAATCCAACGGCTACTTTTGGGGGGGGTTGTGTCTTTTTTTTTAATGTTATTTGTGCCTATAAATATGAAGTTAAGAAGTGCGAATAATAAATTTAAAAATATCCCTCAGTCTCTCAATTTGAAATTATTGTTTGTAGTTGTTTGGAAGTAGAGTGTTGGAATTGAATAGGAAAACAATTGTGGTACATGCTGAATAATTATTATTTAGCTATGTTTATTGATTTAATGAAGTTAATTGTTTGGAGTTATATTCTCAGAACTACATATTTTTGTTTATGCCTTTGTTGTTGGACTTTTTGGAGCTGTTTTTGTGAGTTTGAAGAATCAAGATAAAAGTGAAGTAAAGTGGAACAATTTGTAAGAAATTTATGTTGTACATATTTATTCATAATAGTATATTTAAATATTTATATTTTTCATTAGTTTGATACAAATTAAAATGTGTGAAAGTGAATATGTGTAAGTGAAGAATGAAATTGTTATTAATTATTTTGATAGGAATTAAAATGTGTGAAAGTGAATGTTTGAAATTTTCATTAATTTGATTGAAATCAAAATGGGCAAAAGTGAAAATGAAATTTAAATGTTTAAATTATGATGTTGGATTTAACTATTCCCAGTATTATTTACACATGTTTGTATGTTTTATTTGATATGTTTTCATGTTTTAGAGCTTGGTACAAGTTTATAAGTTGGGGTTTAATTTAGGTGTTTGTATGAAATTGTACTTCAAAATTAAAATTGATGTTTGACATCGAGTCCTGGAAATTAAATTTGTGTTTAAATCATATATACAATGTTGACAATATTATGCATGTGTAGTTAGAAAGATGTGAAAACTTTAAAAGAAGCATATGTAATATGTTTAATTTTTAATTTTATGGGTTGTCTTTTAATTACATGCTTAAAGAACTTAGTATTCTTTAACTTGGTTTAATTACGTGCTTAAAAGTAAACGTTCACATGTTTAAATTGTAAAATAAGTTAGAAATTTGAAAGAAGCGTAATGTAATATGTTCACTTTTTAATTTCATGCATTGTTGTTCAATTACATGCTTAAAGTTAACCTCACTTGTTTAAATTAAAAAGAATTTAGAAATTTTAAAGAAGGTTCTATAATATGTTTAAATTATAAAATTTAATGGGTTGTCTCTTAACTACATGCTTAAAAGTAAACGTTCACATGTTTAAATTAAAAAGAATATAGAAATTTAAAAGAATCTTATGTAATATGTTTAATTTTTAGTTTAATGGGTTGTCTTTCAATTACATGCTTATAGGTAAACATTCCCATGTTTAAATTAAAAAGAATTTAGAAATTTAAAGAAGCTTATGTAATATGTTTGAATTGTAAAATCTAATGGGTTGTCTTTTAATTACATGCTTAAAAGTAAATGTTCACATGTTAGGAAATTTGAACATTTGTCTACTTAGTACTTTACATTTGTTTACATGTTTAATTGACTAGTTGAAATTTATAAATCTACAACTTCAGAAATAAGTTAGAAATAAATCTTTAAAGTGTTATGTAAGAAGTTTGTACACGTTGCGAAATTTAGTTTTCTTGTTTCATATATTTAGTTGTTTTGTACGGTTAATCTATGTTAATATAAGTTGAAGTTGGGAAATAATGCGAAGTTACAAATTGTTAGAATATATTTATGTTCTTAGGTAATTTGTTTGATATTTGTGATCTTAGAAAAATTTTTTTTGCATGTTCATATTGAATTAATATTAACTTAATGTTTTGTAATTATTATGATATGATGTTAAATCACATGCTTAGTTTAAAATAAACTAAATGTTAGATTAGATGCATAGTTTTAAATAATTTAAATGTTAACTTAGTATTCTTTAACGTGGTTTTGAATGTGTAATTGAAAATTTCGTAATTTGAATTAGTTGAAATTTAATTGAGTAGTTAGAATGAAAAATTACCTAGTACACATGTAGGTGAACATATACTTGACCCAAATGACTCATATTCATTCATGCACCTTCTTACCAGGGACGAGTCATAATGTGAACTTGGGAATAGTTTAAACCTTCCCCCGGGGCCCCTAAAATGGCAACATTACCCGCCACCACATAACCATCCACATTATTCCCAGTAATTCTAACCACAATACCCCCCAAATTGGCAACATTACCCACTGCCACAAAACACCCTACCATAAATGTTTAGCTATGGATCAATGCCCCCTCCATGTTACCCACCCAACCTCCTCGTACGACCTCATCAGCTCCTCGTCCTCTACTTAGTAATAACCCCACCAATAAGGAAGGTGGGGTAGTGCCCCCTAAGTGGACATTAGAGAAGGATCGATGTTTAGTCAAGTCGTGGATTAATGTAAGCACGAATCAGATCACCAGCACGGATCAAAAGTTAGCTAGTTGTTGGACTAAGGTGGCTTACACCTTCAACCAGCACACTCCTAATGGCGCTACAAAGAGAACGGGAAAGGTTTGCAATGCCTGTTGGAACCAAGTAGCTCCATTGGTGTCCAAATGGTGCACTTGTGTAGCTCAAGCATAACAGGTTGACCTAAGTGGTGAAAATGAGGAAGACATTATACAAAAGGCCCAACATCTTCATACTGCTATGGTGGGTAAAACCTTCGACCTCGTGCATTAGTGGGTCTTATTAAAGGACCAACCAAAATGGTAGACCTTCTGCGATCAATTTGCAGATGCATCTTCCAAATGATTGAGGATCAATCAGGTGGCGGTGTACTTTGAGAACGGCACACTCGGCACCCTTAGCACCCCTAGCACACCGCAACGCCTGCCAGTGAAGATATACCAACTGAAGAAGTTGTGGGCTTATCTGCCCCATTTGAAGAAAGGTCACAAAGAGAAAGGCGAAGGAGAAAGCGTTGGACCCGGTGCTAGATGTTGTGAACAGAGAGCTATCAACCTTAGGGACAAGAAATGTAAAGAACATAACCATATTTGAAAGGTATGTCCTACCATAAGAAAGGAAGCAGATGCAGTTCAGAAAGTTGTTTAACTAAGAGATCGACATCAACTCCCTCAGGAGATGAAGTATGAGGAAAAGATTTTGGAAATGAACAATGCTGAGATGTGTCATGACGATCTAGCACAATACAATCCAATTCAATAAGAAATTAGGAGCCGATATCGCCAAACATTATCATCATTTGATTTCCCCCCTTCTTTAGATTGAAACCCATGTTGTAGTTAAAAGAATGTGCTTGCTATGTTATGCTTATATCTTCTTCTTTTTTTCATTTAAGAAATGTTTGTTGTAATTGAAACACTTTAAGTTATACACTTAAATATTTATATTTAATTTCAAGTGTTGAATTAGGTTTATATTTTGATTAGTTGGTGTTTACATTTAAATATATCTATGGCATGGCCAATAATGAGTAGATTACATTTCATGTGTTGAATGTTAAGTGCATATTTTAATATATACATATATATATATATATATATATATATATATATATATATATATATATATATATATATATATATATATATATATATATATATATATATATATGTATATGTGTATATATATATATATATATATATATATCTATATATTATATATATATCTATAATATATATATATATATTATTATATATATAATATATGTTATATACATACATATACATACATATATATATATATATATATATATATATATATATATATATATGTAAATAAAATTCCAAATGCCACTGACATTTGTAAACTTAATTATTGGCACAGGTATTACACAATGAGTGATCCGTCTTCCTTGTCTTCGTCATCGTCAACCGATGGTTTGAACTTCATGCTATAGTCTTCAAGAGATGACACACCAATGATGGAAACTATACTGAAGAATGAAACTAGCGTGAAGGCATTAGAGATAGCTTTGAAGATTAGACAACTTAGATAAGAGAATCGAGCTTCATCATCATCGCGAAGATCAAGAATTAAGAAAAGATTTATAAGGAGAGATCGACTGAAAGCGCATGATCACCTCCATAAAGACTACTTCACGGAAGACCCAATCTACAACGAAACCCATTTTCGATGTAGATTTCGGATGCGGAAATAGTTGTTCCTTCGCATCGTTGACATCCTCAGTAGTTGCATTGAGTACTTCCAGTTAAGTATGATGGTCTCCATAGGTGTGGGTTGTTGCCACTAACAACGTGCACTGTAGCCATACGAATGTTAGCTTTTGGGATTTCGGCAGACTATGTCGATGAGTACTTGAAGATTTGTGAAAGTACAGCTATGAAGTGCATAAAAAATTTCACCGTCGGAATCATTCAAGTGTTTGGGGAGGAGTACTTAACAAAGCCAACCCAAGCTAATGTTGATTGTCTACTGTAAGTTGTGGAAGCCCGTAACATTTTAGGTATGTTAGGAAGCATTGATCGTATGCAATGAGAATGGAAGAATTGTCCATCGGGTTGGAAAGGAGTGTTTGCAAAAGGGATATATAAAGTCTTCACTTTGATTCTTGAAGTAGTTGCTTCCTATGACCTTTGGATATGGCATGCATTCGTTGGGTGCCCCGAAAGCCTCAACGATTTAAATGTCCTTCACAAATTCGATGTTTTCCAAGAGGTGTATAAGGATCGGGCTCCAAAATATAAGTATGTCATCAATGGTCTTTTCCCAAAAAATCTAACAATCCAAAAACTCAAAGAGTTGAACAACAATTCTAAAAATTAATTGTTATTTGCATACATCCAAAATCAAATCAACAAAATCAAAACCAAAATTACAAAACATAAATCTCAAATAAAATAAGAGAAGAGAAGAGAAGAGAAAAGAAATGCTCAACCAAGATGGCGCTTGAACTGTCCAAGATCGCGCTTGAACTGTCGTTACATACCGGAGATAGAATCCTTGTAAATCTTCACTTCAATTCACTCTCTCTTCCTCTAATCCAATCTAAATCCTAATCTGGATAGTGGATCATGAAGAGTGGAATGGAAGGATAGGGATGGGACATGAAAGGAGTAAAATGAAGCTTTTATGGCTGAAATCAAGACTGTAAAATTGCCAAAACGTGTGAATCACCATGGCCCATGGGTCCCACTATAGGCAGGCCGTGCTTTCCATTGCCTCGGTGATTCTCACGTGCTCCTTCTGCTGCTTCATCCCCGACTACGCTGGACCACGGTTCTAGCCATGGTTTGACCATATTGGGCGTCTTCATGCCTCTTTTGCTGTCTCCTTTGATCCATAAGGCCTCAAAAATCTTTTTTCTACTCATCTAAGTTGGCTTATAAGGTCAAAATCTGCAAAAACATTCAAAACAAGTGAAACTAAGCATAATAGTTAAAATAAGGGCATAAATCATATAATTAAGCACACTAACACCCTAAAATGATTCCCAAACACTGAAATAATCTATGCAAATATGTTATTCTTCATTTCCCCATGCTGAAACCTTTACTTGTCTTCCAGCAAGCACAATATAAACCCAACAAGAGAAGATGCATCTAGGACTCAAAAACATAACAACCTCCTTAAAGTAGGCAAGTCATAACACATCACAAGCAAGAATAGTAATCAATGGCAACCCCTAGTAGTGCGTTCAGCATTTCAAGATTTGGAGGAGCAGAAGGTTTTCAAAAAAGTACAATACCACAAGCTCGATGTCAAAGTTGATCACCCCTAAAGAACCACAAAGTATATGATGCAAGCACATAAAATTGATTAGAGCCAAATAGACTGGTAGAAGCTCACTTTTTGGGAAATGGGGAACAAAACCCCAAAGCTAAGCCCAAAGATTCCTTGAGTAAGAACCATCAGATCATCACTTATTCAATCAATAGGATAGGTATAATGACTAAAAATAAAAAAAAGTTCATCTGTTGATTAAACAAAATAGGCATAAAGAGGAGTTTGAAAGAAGAAAAATCTTTCGATTTCTAGCTTCTAAATTCTTTCTTTGAAAAGAAAATTTTTTTGAATCCGATCGGGAGGTCTGAATATTTAACATGAATCATAGTTCAAATATTTCTTGATATATTTTATATATTCCGTGTTCTAGATGCTAGGAATGGATTGTACAGTTGATCATTCGGACCTTTCAATTCATAAAAGTGTATCTCGGACCTATGAATGGGGGTATTCCTACAACTCACAAAGAAAAAGGGAAGTGACTTAGACAAGAGAAACTTGGACAAAAAAGGAAGTGACATAGACAAAAAGAGAAGGAACTTGGGCAAAAAGAAAAGAAGTGAATTGCGGCTAGGATCTATTACATGTTTGGATGAAGTAAGGAATTCGTGTGCATCATCGATAGAGTTTATCAGACCATGACTGATCCTGGAAGGAAATGATTGGAAAAAAGAGCATGTCGTATCAATGGAGAATTCAGAGAATATTCCATTCGTACCAAATTGGTACCAAACAAACATTATTTGAATTGAATGAAATGAATTCATAAGTTTGGTCGATTGAATAAATGGATCGAGCCCTATGGTTCAAGTTCTAGGAAAAGAAAGAGCAACGAGCTTATTTTCGTAATTTGAATGATTACCCGATGTAATTTAGCATTTAAAAAAATTAGTGCCAGATATTATTTCATTGCTACAAGTATGGATTATTGAAGAGAATAATCCATGTATTTGGACATTTTCTTTCAACTCCACAACACAATTTTGTATTTAGTTATTTAATATAAGGTCACTGGTTGAAGGTAATTCTCCAAAAAAAAAAAAAAGGATTATGGGAGTGTGTGACTTGAACTATTGATTAGGCCATGTAGGTATATGTCTATTTCTGCCACATTGAAATTAATAATCAAATTTGTATTTAACTTGAGTTATGAGTATGCAAATGATTTTCTTTTTTTAGGAAAGAAAAAGGACTTTTTATTTAATTCATTTGAAAATTTTATGGACTTTTTTGATTTGCCATTCTAATACAAACTTCGAATCATTTTTCTCAAGCCGTACGAGTAGAAAACTTCCTATACGTTTCCAAGAGGGGTTGTTGTTGATCTAATCTATCCCAATGAGCCGTCTATCAAATCGTTGCAATTGATGTTCGGTCCCAAAGAGAGGGAAGAGATCTGTGGAAATTGGGTTTTTATGATCCAATAAAGAATCAAACTTATTTAAATGTTCCTACTATTCTCTATTTTCTTGAAAAAGGCGCTCAACCTATAGAAACCATTTATGATATTTTAATCCCACTCATTTATTTGAAATATAGCATATGTTCGCTCAAGACTCATTCCAATAATGCCATCTATCATAGGCTTGTAAAGAGTCTTAAATTCTCCTCCTCTAAAAATGTAATGTACCCAAGACAATCATGAGGAATTTATATGGGCTATAACAAGGCTATTGGGGTGAAAGGAAAGGAGTGGAGTAAAGCATTTGTGTAATGGTGGAGCTATTTAGGCAAAGGACTAGGCAACAACCAATAATGCACCAAGCAACCATAAAGTGTACCAACACTTCAAAGCCCAAAAATGCAATGAATGTCCTCTACAAATGAAATAGAAAATGAGTTAATAAAGAAGGAACACAAGTTACTTACATGTTTAATGCCAATCACTTAGTCTTTTTTGGTTGTTTTTTTTTTCTTTTTTTTGTTTTCTCTTTTTTTCTCAACATGATTTTTTCCCCTTTTTTTCCTTTTATTCTTCTTTGGGAGAGGAACTGAAATTTTTAATTATTAAAGGGCAAAGGATCGCTAACTATCAAATCACAATTGAATACATATATAAATAACCTAAATAAGAGGGGAACACAACTAAATGCTCAATGTCATCAATCCCTCAACAAACCAACATATCAAAGCCACCTTAAACTCAAATACCCATAAAACCACCCATTATATAGATGAAGTGAAGCTCCAAAGACTTAGCTTAAAGGTTAGGAACATGCGCTTGGCCAAGGGTTAAGATGAAGGGATCACGATAAGAAAAGGATTATAGCTCAAATGGGCTAGCAAAGGGGATGAACATATAATACAAGGGATAGGCTATTTGCTATGTGGCTAAAATGTTCAAAGAAAGAATGCATCTATCATGTCATTAACTATGCACATGCTAATGTGGTTTTGAATAAGAATCGAAATAAGTTCTAGAGATAC
The DNA here is from genome assembly GCA_029747015.1 of Carnegiea gigantea. Taxonomy (NCBI): domain Eukaryota; kingdom Viridiplantae; phylum Streptophyta; class Magnoliopsida; order Caryophyllales; family Cactaceae; genus Carnegiea; species Carnegiea gigantea. The sequence goes on from JAKOGI010000042.1 coordinate 68,489, forward strand.
AACATGGAAGAATCACACACATGAAAGAAATACGAGACTAAATATAATGAATTTGTCCAAAGAATGCTTAAAGTCTCACAGGATATCTACCAAAGTCTCATCTAGCTCATAAAATGACTATCATGTACAAACATTAGCGCTAAATACTCTAGCGTAGAAAAGTTCTCCATCAAGACAAGGGTTAAAACAAGAAATATTCATAAAACTTTCATAATTTCTAGCACCAAAAGGGATTGCACATCAAAAGTTACTAAAGCTCATGCAAGCTAATGTATCTATAGAAATATCATTGGAGGGCATCTCAAACCCATCTCACTATCACTCCATGCAATTGTATGTGCAAATCTAAATGCAAATAAATGCAAACGAAAGGGAAACCCAAAACTATATGCTTTAACTATTATGCAAATTAAAAACCAAAATGAATAATTTAGACCTACCCTCCCCTATGCTTAGATAAAGCATTATTATTCAAAGTTTAGAGAAGCGAAAGGGAACAAAACATAACGATCTCACCAGGATAATTGCTGGATGTACGTAAGCTAAGGCCTCCTCGCAAACAGGGCAAATAGAGCATCAGCCACTCCATCACAACTTTAAGACACGCCCCATTAAATCAGATGCCGACAGACCATGCAAGAGCTTATCAAACTCCTAGGACCATAATTTAGAAAACACAAGGTAAGAGACAATAACCAAAATCACATCAAAGACAATAAATATCCTCTCACTACAAAAAAGGTTGCTTCCCCCCACATTTAATTTTGCTAATAACCATACTTATAAGTATAGAAATAGCAGTTGCCCACACTTAGGCTAAATGTGGGGAAGTTAAGTGTGTGGAAGTGTTCTCCACACTTAATGGAAATGCGGGTAGAGCTATATTTCCCATACTTATAAATGCGAAGTAAGTTCTAATTACCTACATTTTATGTGTGGTCATTTTATGCTATGCCCATTCTGGAAGATGTAAGAAGTCATAATTTCCCCCACACTTAAAAGTGTTACTATTGTCGCTTTAGTTTTTTAAAAAATAATGCTGGTAATTAACATAAAACTGGTTAAATTAAAAATAGAACAATTCTATACAATTGCTCTTTTTTTAATTAACACGTTTTATACTAATTAACAGCATCACCCTACATAAATGAATAAGATTAACAAACCAACAAATTAAAATAGAACAAACATCAATCAAATAAATTACACATTAGTGCCTAAAAAAAAATTAATTGTAGACATAGCAACAAAGACTAAGGTAATCAAAACTAAATATTCTTGCATTGTTTTGACATCCTGCTAATGTTTTTGTTGTAGTTAGCTGATTGAACATTTTATTGCTCTATATACTACCTAAAACTATACATTGAAAACATGCCTAACGTCCAAGAATATATAAAAAAATCTCCATCTTCGTTTTCTTCACTTAGAGATGTTAGCTCCGAAAATACAACCTGTAAGACAATTGAAACACACAAAAAAATAAATTATTAGAAAAGATAACCAAAGAGATTAACTAAGGCACAGACAACACATCAATCCCAGAAATTAAAGAATTAATGGAGACATTAAAAGTTCGCGCACCCAACAGAACCCCAGATAACACAGCTAAGGCACAGATAGCACATCAGTCCCAGAAATTGAAGAATTAATGGAGACATTAAAAGTTCGCGCACCCAAGAGAACCCCAGATAACACAGCAATCTTCGTATGAAAGACAGAGTATGAACTCATCTAGCTTCTGACGCAAAATACATAAATCAAGTAATATGCAGTCAAGCACTATAATCCAGATGAGGATACAGTGAGCATTTTATTTACTAAAACTAGTAGGCAAATCCATAAATTGAGTGTTGCAATCAAATTTCCTCTTCTTGCAATTTGTTATGGAGACCATATGAATCACTTCTTTTGGAATCAATGTTATCGCAAAATAAGCATTCAGCAATTACAGCCACAGGTGTATGTTGTACGCTAATGGGTAGGGCCATGTAGGAGGAAATAGATTAATAAGCTACAATATAGCACAATGGGCTGGAAGTAACTTTGCAGCACTGTGGATTAACATTTAATAAGCTCTTTCTCAAGATAAGCTCCCTAAAGAAATAGACAAGAAATGTCTACATGGGAAAGTGAAGTGCTTATAGAACATTTGTCCATAAAATAACATAAAAGATGAAATAAGTAGGCACCCAAATAGACCAAGCTGGAGATCTAAAGGAACATGACCAGAAATGGATGTACTATTATTCTATGCCTACCTTAATAGAAATAGGAATGCATTATCCTCATCCACCATAAAACTTTGGCACAAGGAGACAAAAGACTTATAGAAATCCATTAGAGCAAAGAAACTAAATTCCACAAGTCTAGCACTAATCCACATGGCAACAGAAATAGGAATAATTCATTAGCAAGCGACCCAACTTTGAACTACAGAAGCCAACTAAAACCAAGGGAAATGAAGATTTTTAATTTAACCAAAACCAAGTTCAACCAAGAATAGAACCCAAGTGAGTTCATTTAAACAATAGAACCCCAACCGAGTTCAACCAACAGTAGAACCATAATCGAGTTCAATCAATAATATAACCATAATCGGGTTCAACCAACAATAGAACCAGAAATGAACTAAAATGATGCCTATGGTGAATTCATTAGAAACCCAATTTGAAAAGGGGGGATGCATAAGGGCTACATGCGTGTGCTATTGTAAACAAAATGGTAAAGCTGACATCTAGTTTTAAAGGTACATGATGCACAACCAACCTAACGTCCGCTTAATTGGGTCTATATGATTGTGCTCTATATGCGGTAAAACAGGGGCATATCTTGGAGGGTCCAATAAATTTCAACTGTAGGTGCGAATTATTTAACACGAATAGTTAGAGGTCCTTAAAGTGTATATGTAATCCAATACAAGCATGAAAGATCAAAGTGCCAATAAACCAAGCAAACAACTAACCACCGTTGTGATAGATGAACCATGGAAAACAAAAGAATGATTAGAGATAAAGAACTAATCAATTAACTTAGAGTCATAGTGTCATACTATTACCCAGAGATTGCGATGAATGATATTACAAATGAAACAGAATGCTTTTGCTAATCACTATGAATCCCACTAAACTTTCATCAACAATCCAAAATGATGTTAATACAGAGACTGGAATAGAGGCTAGAATTAGGATGTCTAGTGGACAACAAAAACTAACAACAACAGTCTTAGAAGTAAGAATCACTAACAAATAAAAAAGAACAGGCTCTTTCTAATACTGGGGAAACTGAGCACAACAGCACCTCAACAACCAAAAAAAGACATTTACAATGAAAGCAACTCGATAGACATTAGCATAAAATAGAAATCAACTGCCAAAAATAAGGATACCAAAAATCATTCAGTAAACAAAGATCCTAATGCCATTGCATTGCAAATACAAGTCCACAAAATAAAGGTGCCTGTAAACTCAAATCAAATAAAAACCCTACCCTTCCCAACATCAGTCCTTGTTAAGGCACATCAGCTATTTGACTTCCAAAAGCAACAGATTGAAATAGAGAATGAGCATCTAGTGTTATGGTTAGCGTTTGACAACAAATGAAGCATATGCTACCAATTACATTATTTTAATCAAGTCTAGAGTTGACACACCCAACACAAGAGGCTGAGATAGACATAAAGGATTAGCTCTTCAAACTCATATATCAAGGCATCTTAGGTTAGTTAACAATGCAAGGCCCATCTCAGAAGAACCTAAAATTTTAGAAACAGATTGTCCATGTTTAGGACACATGGAAAAACGAAGGAATTCTATAGCTATTTCTCACTATGACTCAAATACCCTAGCAAATTCCCATGAGTGTGAAAAGCATTCTAGGCTAGGCCAAAATGTGAAGCAAACTAGGAAATCAAATTATCCCATCAATGAAATGAGCACAAGCATGAATTCAAATTCCCTATTGTTGTATATGAAAAGTACTAGATGAGAGTTTAACAAGCCATTTTGACTGAATCCGCCATTATTCATCAACAAAACAATTTATCCAAATGTGACTTTTTACAACCTGAGAGTCAAAATTGGGCATAACTTGTAAAAAAAATGCACACAAGCAAAAATAGGACCAAGCCACATACGAATTATGTACGCTGAAGAACAGTCAATTGAGCCAAGGAAAGCAGGTTGTTGTCGACATCTCTAACTCCCTGATGCCGATAATAATTGCCGTCGACACCCCTGACCCCCTGACACTGGCAAAGGTCACTGTCGATGAGCAAAGCACCCAAGCCGCACCCTCAATCGAGGTAGAGAACCTAAGTCATTGTCGACACCTCTAAACCCCTAACATGCAATAGCCACCATCGACGCCTCTAACCCCCTGACACCAGTAACTGTCAACGAGAAAAGCACCCAAAACTAGTGCCTTCCCTCCCTCAATTCCCCTTAAACCCTAGCTTCCTCGAGGCTATGCTTGCCATCGAGCCAGAAAACTCGCACGAATTGAAGTGAGTAATATTTCTTTTTTTGTTCTTTTGCCTAAATGAATTTGTTTATATATAAAATCAACATTCAAATATTTTTTTATCTTTTAAAAAAATTTCCCATAAGTAATATATTCACCAAGTTAATTAATAAGTTTATGTAGAAAAAAACAATTTAATTCCCCACAATTTATAAGTATAGGAAAAGATTTATAATTTCCCCATACCTATTAAATGTGGAGTCAACAAAACTATCAAACTTATTATTTTTTGTCTTCGCACTTCATTAAGCATGACGGCACAAATGTGAGAGGATGTATTATTTTTTGTAGTGTCTTAACCTTATCAAAGCCTATAGAAAAATTTTAGGAAGGAATAAAGAATATAGTCCACATGACTTTCCTCGGTAAGTCTTCTAGGTGTACATAATAAGGATCAGTGGAGGGGTCATACCCTCTTAAGTGACCTAGGGACACATAATTATAAACATTCCCACCAAGCATACTAAATATGTCATTCTCATAGAGCAAATCAAAATTAGCTAAAAAATCATAGGGTTATCATGAGCGTATCAATGTAATATCTAGGGGAAGGAGAGGGTTGTGAACACATAGGGGAAACATGGGAGTTATTAAGAGAACTGGGAAGGAAACTATCATTAAAACCAAGGTTAGGAGACTCCTCATGGACAAACACATCACGTGAACGTTCCAATGGAGTCTCAACTAGATCATGCACCTCATCTAAGGTATCTTTTGACTCAAAACATGCATCAACAATACTAAACCAAGCAACTACCCCAAAAGACTCGCCCACCTCGAGCCCCATGCACTGACCTAAAGGGAAGGATGAATCAGGTAAGGTAAGGACAACATCAGTATTATCCCTGGGCAATGCAAAGTCAGGTTGAGTGTAGCATGCATAATTGATGAACGTCATATTCACATGGGATTTTAAAAGTGTTTGGGAGTCATTTTAGGGAATTGATGTGCTTAATCATATGATTTATGCCTTTATTTGTACTATTACGCTTGGTTTCACTTATTTTGAGAAATTTTTCAAATGTTGACTTTGTGAGCCAAGTTATGCGGGTAGAATAAACATTTTTGAGGCCTTGTGGATCAAAGAAGAGAGTAAAAGAGGCCTAAAGGCACCTAACACGGACCAACCGTGGTCAATACCACAGCCTAGAAGGTTCTAGGAGAAGCAGCTGAACAAAAGAGGAGAACCAGCGTGACCAGTAGCCACCACAGTCTGTCTGTGGTGATGCCCACGATTCGTGATGGCCCTTTTCTCCTTGGTCGTCATGTTTTTTCATGACTGTTCAACATTCAAGCGGTTTTTACACTTCACTACAACATTTTTTATGATAAAATGGCTGTTTTCAGCCTCATTGCATCCCCATCATTCTGTTTCCTCTCTTCAATTTCGTCAATTCGATTAGAATTTAGATTAGATTAGAGGAAGAGAGGGTGAATTGAGGTGAAGATTTATAAGAATTTCATGCCCGTTTTGCAATCGATGGATTCAAACACGTTTTTTGGCTAAGCGTTTATTTTCTCTTCTCTTCTCTTCTCTTTCCTCATTTTAGGTTTACATTTGTAATTTTGATCATGATTTTTTTGTTTTGATTTTGGATTCATGGAAATACTAGTTAAGTTCTTGATTTGTTGTTCATCTTTTTGAGTATTTTGGAATTAATGATTGTTTTATCGAATCTTACTTCTTTATCGTCTTGTACGAATTTTGATCACTTTCTTATTTATTTTGGCCATTGAATGAAGAACTGACAGGTAAAATTCGATACTTAGACCCTAGGATTTGGCTTGATTGTATGGATGCTGAGCTAATTGAGAAACCACGAATTTGATAATCGCATGCTTAATGAATCTAAACAAATTGAGAGCCATTGAGAAATGGCAATTGGTTAGATTTAGATATTCCACTTCACCTTGAAACAGAGTTGTGATACATCGATTATCAGTTTTAAAACAACCAATTAAGGACGAAGTGGTTGATTGATACATGAATTGGGAGATTGCTTGTTTTGTATAATTCATTGATTATTTGTCCATTAGATTAGATAATAGACTAGTTTAGTTTAAATCTCAAATTTTGATTCGCTTAGCCTATCTTGAGGGAACATAACTCGATATCTTGAACTAGTCCCAGTGGGAAGATGACCCGATCGCTTGGACCAAAAAGAATGTGTAAAGGAATAGGGATGATAAAGATGATAGCCAAATAAGTCATTACTCTTAAAAGAAACAAAAAGCACAACTAGAAGTAATTGGCAAAGGAAAGATTGTTGTGAGATGGCTAGATTAAGAGAGATATTGTAGATGCCTAAAAATAGCAGTCAAATTTTTAATTGCCCGATGAGGATGAGATTAACCCAATCGTGAACCTGGAGGCCCAATGAGGAGATTAATCAAAATAAAATGATAAGCAATAATAATGATAGCCTAATTAGCGGAGAGGTGGCTCGAGTCAGCAAGGCCCATTGGGCCTGGAGCCGATCAGTTCACCCTAGCTGGGAGCTAGCCGGTTTCCCTCTTTTTTGGCTCTGTTTTCTCTCGAATTCAAGTCCAAATTTCTTAGGTGCGTATAGTTAGAGGCGGATTCCTAGTAACAATAGGAAAGTCATTAAGCTTAATAACATTAGGAGTTAGTATTCTTTTCTTATGTGGAGTCCGTCTAATTATCACCTATAAAAGAGGGAGGAGGAATCAATCAAGGGCGGACAAAGTCAATTAGTAGGCCAGAGCTGTTGATAGATCACTTGAGAGAACGTAAGGAAATTATTGCTAGTTGACTATAATCTCGAGTCTTTATCCAAGATTAGCACTATAATCAGTCCATTGGTTTTCCCAGGTAATCAAGTGGGTTGTCCTCAGGGAAAAAAATCTTATCTTTGTCCTCCTGCTTCCTCTTTGCATACTTATTGCATTCTTGTCCGCTGTAAATTATTTATTTTACCTATTTTTGTATTAGATTAAAGATTATTCCTTTTTACAGGATTTTATATGAAATATTACTAATGTTTACATGATTGTCTGTTAGCAAAATCAAAGCTTTAGATTTCTCATATTAAGCAGTAGAAGTCATAAGTGATGACGGGCAGTGATGTGATACACACCATCGCATCACTGGACCTTTGTCCCAAAATCTAGATCTTCGGTTCGAGACTAAGGAGTCACTGTAAGTCCCCACACCATAGATTGTACAGGGGCTTTTCGAAAACCTTTCTTAAAGTTGAACTGATTTGTCCCTTGGGTTGTCCCTATCAGTACGACTCACTTTAAAAGGAGACTTAGTTTGTAAGTTTTACTAAAACTCACTGGCAGCTCTATGAAATTGTATAATTATAATTATTTTTATTCTTTCTTATTTTCTAGCCCTTTTCTGATTTCTATACTTAATAGATTGGTACTGATCTTAGACAGTAAGACTGTCTGGACAAGGAAAAAGGGTTCTAATATGACCTAGGAACGGGCCGGTTCCTTGATCAGGAAGTCATCACTACCCTGGACCATGACCAGGCAAACCTGGACCTGATTTTAGTCTAAGAACTGGCTGGTTCCTGGGTGAAAATCTGGAACCTACTTGTCAGCGCAACCCATTATTTCAGACATTTTTTAGAAAAAATAGAATAACAATCAGCTCTCTTTTCCCAAAAAAAAAAATCAAAATCAAAATAAAACACCCAGCAAAAAGAGGCAGTCGAACCATTCATGGGGAATCGTACTATTGGATAGGTGGATCCTTACAGTGGCAAATCCGCTAGGAAGATTTTCTTTAAGGGGGCAAGATTCGAACTTCAATATGGGAGTACACTTATATTGGGCATCCTTCTTTGAAAAGGGTTACCTACGTGGGATGACGTGATGGATATCAGCCCATGCAATCCTCAATGAGCCCTAATCATTTTTTGAACCTATTTAAGTTTTAAGTTGATTCATCAACTTAAACTTAATTTTACTTTGATGTATTTGCTTAGAGAGTTTATTGACATTCTAATAAATGTAATTATGCAATTAAATCAGTTTTAAATTAAGTATTTTTGTCCAAACTATCAAAGGACTTGAAACAGAAGGTCCCGGGTTAAGGCCAGCAACATACCCAATTTTTGTGAGCTTAATTACTTAGGCGTGTATGAGGTTTAAGTCAAATATTTTGCCATGGGTTTGAAGTTAAAGAAGTTAAATTTCCAACAAAATAAGTTTTAACACATTTAGACTTTGTTTACCCATCCAAATCAGTCTTTAAATCCAAACTTTCTAAACTGCTGGGTCGAGATAGAACGAGTCTGGTTTTGTATATTGCCTTCCTTAGACTTCTTCTAGGTTTAGGTCATATATTTTTGCATATTTTGGTTCTCCAAGATGTTATCTACTTGGTCCAATTGAGAAATTCACGTTAAGTGGAAGTTGAAGAACCAGGTCATTTTTGCAAACATTGCTGGTTGAAACCCAGTTTTGACCAGTCTGAGTTTTCTGAGGGTTCAGACCATCCAATGATCTCCAAAACATTTTATTATACCTGAAGGCGTTAGGAGACATCCTAAGCTTTCCAATAATATGTGGAAATCGAAATCGTTCCCATGTTTTACATATGAAAGGTGGCGTCCAAACAGAGCTTGCAAACTGCAGTATTCTACCTGGTTGCACCTAATTGGTGCAATTGGATGGTTGATGTCTTTCCAGCGATCCAATTTCATCTAACCAGATTGATATCAAAATTAAAGGAGTCTTGGACACAATCATGGAGCAACCAATTGAAGAACCAATGAGAAACAATTGAAGAAAGGCAGAAACTCTCTCATTGGCTAGTCATAAAACACAAAGGGAACAAGGCTGCTTTTTGCTTTTCTCTCACATAAAGGGAGATGCATACTTGCTTGCTTACTTACTTAGGATGATTATAATCTTTGTAATCTAGCTTATTCCGATGCATAAAGATGTAATTATCTTAGTTTAATCATGCTTGATTGTAACCGGTTTTGCTAAGTAAGGTTTAAAGCTAGATTAAGTTAAGTTAAAGGTTTCCTCCTTAGGAAGGAAACCTCCTGAGCCCCCTAGCTGCCTTAGGACATTTTTTTAAGGCCTTTAGAAGGCTCATTTTATACTCAGCTTATTATCCTTGAAATTGAAAGAGAATTGAGAGCATTGCTCTTATTTTATTTAAACACTTGCTTATCTCTAACTAGGCCGGTTAGAATGATGATCAAGTGAGTCTTAAGCCTTGATTAGGTGGTGGTATCTGTATCCTAATTAAGCTTAAGGGCTCTGGGTGATGTTTCTGTATCCTTGAACAAGCTTAGTTTCACACTACATTAGTCTTCGGTGGTGATTTCTGTATCTAAAGGTTAGTTTAGTTTCTATCCTTTTTCCTTGATTGTATTCTTTCTTAGTTTTAGCTTTCACTCTTGAATTGAGTTTTGCCTAACCATTGAGAGATACATCATATTAAACTCGAGCTTAGTGGTTATATCTGTATCTAAGTGAGAGTTTAGTTTAATTTATCCCTCACTATCTCACGGATTCTCCTTAGACTCCCTTGTGATTTCAACTTGCTTCCTTTGCGTTTGAAATTAGATTTAAGTGTTAGTTGAATTTCCTCCAAAGATACATCATGATGACACCTCTAGGTTGCGCAAACCAATTATTACCCATTAGGAGATAAGCTGGCTACTCAGTAGGTCTACTAGACTCAACCGAGCATATAGTTGATCCACCCACCCGTGACACACTATCCAGTCCACACAACTTAGGGAAGCAACCAGAATATCCCAGTCTTACCATGCAGCACGTGGATGATGTACAGGACGTTTAGGTAATGAGAAGACTATGGTAAACCTAACCCAAAAAACCCTTATAACTTAGAACTTTAGTTTGGGATTGAAACTCATGTGCATGCTTAGATGTGTTGTTGTATGATTTAACTGTTTAGCCCTAAGGTATATGCATTGATTCTTTAGGTCTTATGAGAGCTTAGCTTAGAAGAGGTCAAATTTAGTGGCTAGGGTTGTAGACCAATTGGGCCTCAAGGCTAATTAAGCCATAAGGGACTCCTGACCTCTAACCTGACTAGGTTTAAAGCTTAATCTAGGGAATAAAAGTCCTAAAAGAAGATCGAGTTATATGACTAGGTATCCATAAAAAATAAAAGAAAAAAAAAAAAGTGAGTTTGCATCCTGGTAAGAGTCAAGAATTATTATTAGTCTAGAACTAGAAAGGGAATTAGAGTTAGTGGTCGGTTGACTTCATGGCGGTTAGGTTACATTAGACTTGGAATTAAAAAGGAAAATAGTCAATATGGATGCCAGCTGGAACCTTTAGATAGGTCCGACCTGTTTTATGTCAGTATTAGTCAACATATGGTTTACATACTGTGCTATCGGCCTTAGATTTTCATAATGCATAGGTTAGGATATTTCGAGTGCTCATTTCCTAGGAAAAGTATTTAGATGGGCCAATCCTAAGCACTCTCCCTTACTTGTCAGGATAGGGAGGCCTAAGAAGGTGTACAAGTGAAGCCCAACAACCGAGAGACTTTTATCTTAGGAACAACTGACAAAAGCCTCATCGGCTAGGTTAGAACCAAGGTCAAAGTTAAGATCATGCACTTATTCTAATGTCGAGGAACAATGAGTTCGCCTAACTCATGAAGGTAATTGAGAAAATGCAAGCAAAGATGGAAGTGAGTGACAAGAAGGTGAAGTCACTAGTGACTGCATTTCAAAACCTAAACAAGGAGACCTGAATGGAGAATAATAAACAAACTCTTCTATGTCCAAGAGCAGAATGATAAAGAAAAGGGAGAATTAGAGGACAGCAAGGGAAAAGAATTGGCGACAAATACTCCCCAAGTTAACCTGTGCATAGATCGCATAGAGCAGGTGCTTAAGGAATCTTCGATATTTAATAACTATTTTAATGATTATGTGGGATTCACTTCAATCCCAAAACGGAAGTTGCCACTAAAATTCATCAGGCTTAATACCAAGCTTCATGGGACTTAAAATCAACACCACTATGTGTGGAATTTCATTAGCGCTATGGCTCCAAAGGGAATAGGCAAGGATATCTTTCACTTAATATTCTCTTGGACTTGTGATAAGAAAGTCATGAGGTGGTATAACACTATTAACCCATAAAAGGTCACAAATTAGGATGATTTGTGTAATGAATTCCTGAACCAATATTCTTATAACATTGATCTCTCAATCACACTCAGGGATCTAGAGTTACTTATGCAAGAAGAGAAAGAAGGGTTTACTGATTACTTGGCGAGATAGAGGGTAAAGGCTGCCTATATGGTAGGCGAAACCTCTGAGATAGATCAAGTAATGTTATCTATCGAAAGCGATTAGCCCTCATACTATTAACATGTGCAGTTCATGCCATTTGAGAGTTTTACAACATTAAGAAATGTCGGCATGCTAGTAGAGGAAGAACTGTCCAAAAAGGTGCCAGCTAAGACAGGAAACAACTGGAGAAATAATCATTAAAATAGGGATAAGAAGGCTAGTAGCCCCAAGAAGGTGCACGCCGTGAACTGTATTACTGATTATACCCCTATAGCGACTGCCTACACCCAAGCTCCGGAATGGCTCCTAGCCAAGGGGAAGATCAACCTTCCTGAAATAAAGCTAGAGCCTAAATCCCTCAGGAAGTCCAAATACTTTTATCCGCGTAAGTATTGCAAATACCATCGGTGATGACGACACGATACTGTAGATTGTTGGACTTTCAAAAATGTGCTGGAGAAGTTGTTTAAATCTGGATAAAGTTCATTGCCTAAAGGTGCTCAAAAGCCTAAAAATGACAGGAATCCACTCGATAATCATAAAAATATTTTCATTATTGAGGACTAAGAGAAAGAATCAGACTAGTCCATGTTCATGCAAGAAATTAGTGGCCTAGAACCATAGGTAAATAGGCCTGGACCAAACATGGTGGTCTTTAGCAATTGGGAAGTGATGAAGACGGCGTCTATAACCTACCCACTAAAGTAAACGATGATGACTTCTTTGGGGATAATGAAGAAGAGGACCAGGTGATAGTCTAGTACCTTACAAGATTCGGGAGACACCAGGCTAAGGAGGCCCCACAACAGGCCCTCGAGAAAGAGAAAGCAACATTACTCCAAGAAGAGGATCTAGTAATGAAGTAGTTGAAGAAACGTAAAGTAGATGTAAGTATAGCAGCTCATAGTGGCCTGTCAAAAGCATAGACAGCTCCTAATAAAAGCGCTGAATAAAATTGAGGTATGTCCTGAAGCTACCGTAAAAGACACATAACCTCAATTACAATTGGCAAAGGCACTATAACATTTAGCAATAAGGATTTCCAGCCAGAAGGTACAGCATACAACAACTCTCTCCACCTCACTATAACATGCCTTTAGAAGCCTGTACCTCTAGCTTTGGTCAACAATGGCTCAATATGAGCCATCTCGAGAGAAATATAGAGTTTCAAGTCCTGGATATACCAGCTTTCTCCAACTTACTTTTGGGAAGGCCATGGCTGCATGAACATTAGGCCATTCCTTCCACTTTACATTAGAAAGTAAAGATGTTAATAAAAGGCAAAGTGATGACTATTAAAGTTGATAGCCTATATACTACATTCACAAGTAAGGGGCTAATACTAGAAATAGACAATAATCACAATAACAAAGAACTCTATAATTTTGAAATGACGGTGGCAGTAGAAAAGGACAAAGCTCCTTTCGACATTGATCCTTATTCCAATCTAAATATCAATGCCATCGTAAAGAAGTGGAGCTACTTCATAGGAATGGCTGTGGGGGCGGAAAGCACAGGTGTGGACTACCTTCCCCTTGACACAGAGGGAAGACTATACATTTGGATGAGGATACCACCCAACTCCCAAACAGATAGTTAAGGTTGGGCAGGAAGCAAAGGCCTAAAAAACTGCCACTAGGAAGCTTTACCCAAAGAACTACATTTTGAGGCCCTCTCATCTCATTCTCAGTGGGCAGTTCCTATGTGAAGGAGGCAACTTCCCCTTCTATGGCTCTCCTGAACCTTGTATATAAAAGAAAAGGGACTTTTAGTGTTGAGGCTAGAAATAACGACTGCCACTTGTCGAAAGAAAATTTATTTACTGTTGATAAAAAAGAACAATCCAGAAAAGACTGGGTTAATCTGGCTAAAAGTATCATCTTTAGGATGTTGTTCATCTAAGGCTGCAGAAAGAAAGAAGATCCTACTATTGTTCTCTCTCTCGTCATATCTAACAACGGATTCGATCCTGCTAACTTCATCACCGAAGTTCAAGTTGAGGCTGCAAGCAATTAATTTGGACAATAGAAGAGGAAGTAAAAGCGTTTAATATAGCTATAGGGGTAGTTAAGGGGAGTCTAAGATAGGGCTTAAGAGTAAGTCTTTAGCTACTGTGCCTTTAAGTGCTACCTTAGATATATCTGTTTCAAATTCTAATAAGATGAACTTTTTTGCTCGCGACTTGTATCATTTCTTTCCTTCTGAATTTTTTACCACTTATAATGAAAAAGAAACCCCAAAAAAATTAATTAAAGCAATGGAAGATTGTGAAGATCAAACTTCCACAATTAAGGACACAACACTAATCAATTTGGGAACACCTGATGAACCCTTAAGAACTCAAAATAGGAAAATCATTAACTCCGACAAGCAAGAAAATTCAATTGCAATCCTAAACGAATTCATGAATGTCTTTGTATGGTTTTATAAAGACATGTCAGGTATTGATCGAGACATTGTAGAGCATAAAATTCCTCTCTATCCAGATGCAAAACCAGTCAAATAAAAACTCCAAAAGATGAAGCCAGAATAGGCCTTGAAAATAAAGGAGGGGGCACAAGCAAATGGATGCAAGATTTATTAAGGATGCGCACTACCCACAATGGGTAGCAAACATTGTACTAGTCCTAAAGCATAGGAGAGTAAGAATGTGTGTCGATTTAAGGGACCTCAACACGGCAAGCCTAAAAGATGATGTCCCACTACCGCATATAGATGTTTGGTCGATAACGTGGTTGGTCATGCTATATATATATATATATATATATATATATATATATATATATATATATATATATATATATATATATATATATATATATATACATATATATATATATATATATATATATATATATATATATATATATATATATATATATATATATATATATATATATATATATATATATATGATGTATATGTATGTGTGCTTGTGGGCATGTGTGTGTATATATATATAAAGACGCACGCGAACATGCATATGCACGTGTATGTGTGGATGTGTGTGTGCATGTATGTGTGTTTATGTGTGTGTATGCGCGCGCGTGCATGCGTCTCTCTCTCTTTCTCTCTCTCTCTCTCTCTATATATACATATACATATATATATATATGTATACATACATATATGCACATATATATATATATATATATATATATAATATATATATATATATATATATATATATATATATATATATGTATGTGTATATATGTTTAGACATGTAGATATATATTCATGTAAATAGATGTCTACATATATCTGTATATCTGTGTGTGTATGTGTGCGCGCACATGTGTGTACACATATTTACATATATGTGTGTGTGAATATATATATATATATATATATATATATATATATATATATATATATAGACACACACACATATATATGTGTGTATGTGTGGGTGTGGGTGGGTGGGAGAGTGTGAGAGAGAGAGAGAGAGGGGGAGAGAGAGAGGGAGAGAGAGAGAGGGAGAGAGAGAGAGAGGGAAAGAGAGAAAGAGAGAGGGAGACAGAGTGTGTATATGGGTGTGTATTTATATGTATATGTATATGCTTCCGTATATGTGTATATATATGTATATATGTATGTATGTATGTATGTATCTATATATATACATATATATATATATATATATATATATATATATATATATATATATATATATATAGATAAATATATTTGTGTAATTGCATACATGTGTGTGCCTCTGTGTGCATGTATATTTAATATATATATATATACACACACTATTAGGCGAAAATTTATCATATTTTACGTGCCTCTTTCGTCTAATTTTTAGCTCATATGATAACCTATTCTTTAGAGTTTTTATTTGTTTTATTTACTTTTGTTGGCGATAAGTTCAATGTAGCAAATCCCGCAAGGAGTAAAAGTGGATCAAAAGGGAAGAAAACAAGCCAATGGGTGACGAGGGCTGGTCGACTACGCGACGGCCATCGCCCTCAGCCTAGCGAGCCGAGCCAGCAGCAGCGAGGGTCTGTTGATGACCAAGCCATTGGCTAGGCAACGGGCATCGGCTGTTCCCAGCCCGGCTATGTTTTGCAGCCCATTTTTGACTCCTTTTTAAAGGCTTTGCTTGGGTTCTTTTTGGGGGTCTCTCTCCCTCTCTCTATGCGATTTTTAGGTTAGAGTTTTAGGTTAGTTTTGCAAATAAAATCCCCATTTTGGGAGATTAGATTAGGGATTTAGGTTGTAATTTTGGTGGATTTGGATTCGAGCTTTGGATTTCAAGTTCATCAAACCAAGCCTAAGTTTTCTTCTCTTCTCTCTTTTTTTTTCATATGATGTTCTTGTTTATATTTTGTTAGTATAATGCTGGTGTTTGATTTTGTTTAGTTAAATGTTTAGTTTTTATTGTTAATCATTGTAAATATGCTCGATTAGGTCAGATTAGTTTCTTTCTCCCTCCCCTTTTGTTCATGTTTATGTTCTTGCCTGCTAGATTAGGTTTTATTTGGGGCTTTTATGTTTTGTGATAATTAGTTGCGATTTTGGTTAGCTTGGATTGTTATTAGCTCTTTGATGGCTAATTAGGTTCGTATTAGGCCTAACCACACCTAAATTATGCTTACAACTTAGAGTTTTCCCTCACGTCCGCCAAGTGTTCGATGAAATACTTGAGAGCTTTCATTGTTATTTTTGGGCGATTGACTTATGCCGAGAGGTGAGTTCAATTAGCTAGTGTGGGAGAGGGGATAGGCGGGTTTGGGACATGAAAATAGTCTCGATTCTAGCTAGGTCCAAGGGTTGCTAATTTTGTAGTCTGATTAGGATAACCCCATGAAAATAGGTGGTTAGGCTAATTAGGCTAGCTCATAACCCTTGAGAGAGGGCTAGGGTGATGTTTGATGGCGCAACCGACCATCTCTTCTTTTCGGTTGAGGTCACGTAGGTTAGAACTCCTCTTGTCCATTTAATTAATCAATTAGTTAAATCATAGTTTAAAGCGTCATTTCCTTTCTTTCATTTGGCCTAGATTGAACACTTAAGCTAATCGCGTACAACACCCCCAGCCCCTAGGGCCGGAAGCATTATGTTTACTTAACTTTCTATTTAAATTCTGGGACGAAACGGACAGAGTTTTCCCCAAAAACTGACCGTTTCCAGGCTAAAAGCCTTACGATAAGTCCCTGTAAATCAACGGAAACATAAAACATCTAAAACACAGCTCGATGGCCACATGTCAGAGTTTATAACTCAACGAGCCGCCCGCTCGGAGTACACCAAATAGAATAGTTCATTAATAAAGGAAAAGTAAAAGATACAACTCAACGGTTCACACAACCGGAGTATTGGGGTTTATATCACAAAACATAATTAACTTTAACCATGAAGACATCTAACCATTTAGATGGTTGGCTCATACGGCCATACAGAGCAACTCATAAACAATATGCATTATATGAGCTGGAAAACTTAGTTTACAACCATTACAAACTCAGAATACGTTATATTACATCGTCGAACTCGTGAAACTACTTCTATATAGCACACATAACTCTTTGTCAACCAGAGGTAAACTTTAACTCCGCATAAATGGCTTAACTTTCACCTATCACAAAGAAAACCTGGGAAAAAGGGAAAACAGTAGTGGGATGAGCAACCACATGCTCAGTGAGTGTCCCCCAACCCCCTTAAAACCAAAACCATTGCAGGCAATACTATCTTTTCTAGTCACATATCACGTTTCTATACTTTGGTATCATATTAGGCATTCATAAAATTCTTATGGAAATATCACTAATCATAAACTTCACTTTAAGCACTCACACATTTCTAGGTTTCTAAGTGACCAAACTTCTTTACTAACAAGCAGTCAAACACTTATGCAAAGGGCGAGGTTAAGCACAGGGGCTTTCTTTTTCATAAACATAACTTCTTAGCATTCCATTCGAACTATACATGAAACCCTATTCATATGATGTGCACATTAGGTTATTTCTTTTCAGAATCATATTTTTCTTAACATTTCATTCATATGGTATGCGTAGGATACACACATTTCAAGTCTCAATCAATTCTCATTCATAGGATATGTATGAAATATGCTCATAAGACTTACTTTTCATATTCGTGTCTTACTTAGCATCTCATTCATAAGTTATACTTAGAACATGCACATATCATACACAGGAAGCTTTCTTTCTTTTACTGAAAACACTTTAGTTAGCTTCTTGAGGCTCATAAAAACTCTCCTCTTCGCCTCTTGAGGCTCATATTCTTTTAAAAGAATCTCTTTCATCTTGGCCTCATAATGACCCTTAAGAGCTTTTTTCCTGAAATACTTAAAAAAGCGAAATGCCAACTGCTTTTCATATTTAATAAGAAGCTACTCTGGGCATAAGATCATCATAAAGTGCTGGTTGGGAGAGATCTACACTCAATCCAAGTGAGATTAACTCACACTAAGCTCTTACTCCCGGGATGGCAACTAACTTTGGACCTTAACCCTCGTCAGGGTCTCTAAGGATTACTCCCTAGGCTAGGGATTCCCCCGTTCAAGCAGGTTCACTCCCATCTATTGTCCCTAAGCACTTATCTCAGTCATTTAAACTGGTCATAACGACTAATAAGTTTGCTACCTCTCGTAGCGAAATCCTTTATCATGCAACTCACGCCTTTGTAAAACTCTTTAGGATTCCCCCGTTCAAGCAAGTTCACTCCCAAAACTGTATTCGTTTAGTTAAAATATGCCATCATGCACTAATATTTATGGCTACTATTATTTCAAAACATGAAATTCTTTTTTGAAAATCTCACCCTTATGCACATAATATAACTTGAGGACATGGAAGGGAAGGGGGGTCCATATGTATCACATTCAAGCACTTCATAATCAATTCATCACAATGAGCCACACATGGCCTCGCAATCCATACGATTGCAGTTAATTCACAACCTAGGCTCCCTCCTCACAAGCACCATACCACAAGAACATCAAACCACTCATAGTTCTAGCTCAAACCATCCAACTTCTCGGTTTTTAATTTAGTAATCATAATATATTATCATGCTAGCTTATAAAGAGATAGGGTTTAGGTACTTACCTGGGCAAGCAGCACCATCCAGTGGTGCGTTATAGCATATATATAAACATATATACATATATATCTATATCGTATCAACTTAATATAAGCACTTAGTGGACCGTATTAAGCCAATAAAGCATGAAACTCAACCAGATTCATGCATTATAGTTAAGGGGGTAAACATGCTCATTTCGTCGCTCGAATGTTGTTTCCAAGCTACTTCACGAGCATAATTCAGCTAAATAGGCATGCATCGATTTGAGGCGTTCATTCAATATTTCGAGGTTGCATTTCAAGCCTAATTTAACCTTTTAAACATAATACGATTCAAGACGTAGGTTTAGTACATCGGGGTTGCTATTCAAGCATACTGAAGCCATTTAGACATGATACGAATCGAGGCGTTCGTTTAGTGCATCAAAGTTACTATTCGAACCTAATTAAGTCATTTAAGCATATTACGATTCTAGATATTCGTTCATTATAACAAAGTCATTGAACGATCATGAGTAAACTAATTGTAAATATAACGATTCTAAGCACTTATAGTTTACTTTGAAGTTATTAAACGATCATGAGTCAACTAATTGTACATATAACGATTCTAAGGAGTTATAGTTTACTTCGAAATTATTAAACAATCATGAGTCAACTAATTGTACATATAATGATTCTAAACATTCATAATACATTTCGAAGTTGATAAACGAACATGAATTAGCTAAACTTACCCTATTTCGATTCGAATGCTAACATGATAATTCGAAACTACTTTTCAGGCATGAATTAACTTAATATATTCGAATCGATTCTAAACATGCATAATTCACTTCGAACTAAACTTTCAGGCATGAACTAACTAAATTCACTTGAATCGATTCTAAGCCACTTTTCGAGTATTAAACAACTAAACTAACATATATCGATTCGAAGTCACTATCAGGCATAAACTAGCTAACTTAACATGCTTCGCAACTTAAAACTTAAAACGATTTTGAAACTACTAATACTTAGGAGGCGAGAAACACCCACCTTGAATTCAAGCTAAGCACTCGATTTGGGTGATTCATGGGTGGTTAGAAATCCAGTTCTGCCTCTCCCTGTTGCTGGGCTGCTACTGTTGGTGGTGCTCGTCGGCGTGGGCTCACCAGTGGGGGCTCCTCGTCACCGTCGTCTCATCCAACCCGCCGGCCTCAATCGCGACAGCCGCCGGCCACAAGTCACGGTTCCTCTCACTGGGTCTCTCTCTTCCTTCCTCGCTGGTGGTTGTGCCCGAGTCCAGCCGCACGGCCATCATTCCGGCCGCCGGCGTCGACACCGTCGTCCTTTCCCTCTCGCCCTCTCTCTCTCCTCTGGTGATGGCAGGTTCGCCGAGGGGGGTTAGGGTTTGAGGTCCACCCCCCCGCTTGTGTCCATCGTGGAGAAGAATAGGGCTTCGACCCCCTTTTTGATTTCTTTTTTGTGTTCTTTATTTAATGCTTGCTCATTCAACTAAAGTTGCTAGCTCAATCTCGTACCCCTTGTTCTAAACTGAATCATTAATAAAATCAATCATCGATTATTCGTTCCTAAGATACGTCAAGGTTCGATTTTAATAAAGCTTGAAACTAATTCTAAGGCTAACAACCTCCTCGCATTCGGGAAACAACTAAATAAATAGAATAACGACTAAATTAAACTATCGATATAATTTAACAGCATAAATGGCACGAATTAACTTTAGAATCAATAATAGTGTTAATAATTCTTTTTAATAAAATTATTGCCCACATAAGCACATCTGATAATAGTTTAACTTGTAAAGTCAATAAAAATGCAAATTTATAACGTAAAAAGGTAATACAGTTAGCTTAATGGAAAACAAAAATGCAGGTCTTATATTCTTCCCCCTTAAAAGAGTTTTATCCTCGAAATTCTAAATCTAAGTTTGGTCTTTCCTAGAATGCATGCACACAACTAGGATTTATGCGGTAGGTTTCCGAAAGGTCTCATTTTGAAGACATTACTTCTTTTAAATCGAAAGGGAATGGCTTATGGTATCCAGTCTCCTCCTCGCCAATCCTCTTCAAGCGTCTACTCACTCTATTTAGGCGCCGAGGGGAAATCGAATCGAAGAGGGGCAATTGAGTTCGCGTGGAAAACCATATCGAGTTTGTTTTGAAAAATGAACAAAGATTTTCTATAATCTAGACTCAGTTCGCATGGAAAGAAATAATTCTATGCAGATGCATCCATAAGTGAGCATCTAAAGGCATGACAATCTAGTGACATCTTAAGGTCATACACTAGTAGTCTCATTCTAAAACATGGATTCAAGTCAAGCAATTACAAAAACTCACTTTGTTAGCACTTGATTACAAACACATCAATGGCCACATACACAATCTTATCTATAGGTACTCCTATGGTCTTACGAAAGGCATCTACGTAAGCGTACATGAATGCAACCCTCTTCTAAATTCTAGAGGTCGAGGTTATACCTCGAGATTTGTCCGAACTATTTGGAGTTAACGAGCAATCAACTAACAGGGGTAAGAACAACGGTATTATTGGTCTTACGGCTCTACATTGAGGTTTCGCCACATATTGTCTTGAAAAGGGGACTGTGGAGATCTGAGGAACTCCTAGTACAGATGGGAAGGTTCTATTTTCTACTTGTAGCATTCTTACTTCTACAAGTGGTGCTTGTGCTTAAGAAGGTGTTGTGAAGGCATAAATTGTCATCCTAGGAGGTAACGAGCTGATGCATGTGGTTTAACAATTCCAAAATCTGCTAGGTTCTTCTTTTCATCCCTATTCTAGTGTGTTGGGGTTGATATAGCCAGGACACTATCATTCTTATGTAAGGGAATGGCGTTCCATGCCCTGATAGGTATAATGTTTAGCCGATTAGTGAGTAGTACTGGTTGCATGTTGGAAGGGAAGGAAGGCTCTCTATGTAGGTGGCAGTCCAAGTTAAGGCCTCATCTAGGTATCAATGACACACATGTCAAGAAGGCTTTGAATAACCTTAGACAACAATCAGCAAGACTATTGTAGTCACCCATATTGATATGTACGAGTTCCAGCTTAGTTAATCTAGTGAATGAAGAGTTACGTAAAAATAAGGGTATCAGTTAGAAGGACTTTTAGTCAAGAAAACAATCTTGAAGTGCCTACTAGCAACTTATCATCAACACTTCAAGCAAAGTACGTGCTTTGGCATGTAGGCGTTCGAAGCATCGATGAAAACAAATGCACGTCGTCAGATGCAATAGTAGGGCCTAACTTAGACAATTAGGAAGGTCTTTAATGCGGAAGAAAAGCCTTAACGCACTATTTAGAAAGCGTTTCAACTCAATTGCATCCTATACAGGCCCCAAACAGGCATCAAAAATGCTCGTGTACTCAACAGTTCACCCACATTCAACAATTTTATCTATATGTATCCTTATGGTCTTGCACAGCACGTGATACCATAATAAATCTTTAAGACATGCGGACCCACATGTTGTCACATAGAAAGAACACCTAGACGTGTTAGTATGCGTGAAATCCCCCTTTTGCAGCATATGGTCAATGGCTTGCCCTAAACCCCATCCAATTTACGAAAGATTGGTGTTGAGCAGCTAGTATTGTGTGAGTATGGTTGACATCAATGGCCTCATAGGCACACGTTGAGGTCTTACGAGGTCTATCTATCTTACAGGTGATCATAGGAGACTCAATGTAGGTTGCTTACCTTAGTAGGGATCATTCCTATGTACAATTCCAAAGTCTACTGGATTCTTCCTCCCTTGCGCTTTCTAGGTTTATCAGGGTTCAATCCAATTAAAACATCGTTACTGCATTCCCGAATGGCAAAGATGGAGAACGATAGGTACACTTATGCAATGCTCAACGAGGTCCTACCACTAGCACATAGTCTTTCAAGCATGCATACAAAAGTAGCCTCTAATATACTAAGGGAATTCGGAATTCGAAAACATTAAGAGAAGATATCATTTAATGGGATTATCAATTATAGCTACCGATTTCGACCTGTATAGTACAATGGCATGTACTTGGACACCTAAGCTCAGTCATCATAGCTAAAGAGTGTAAAGTAGAACTTGACTCGACAGCGAAAAGACATTAATATTTCGAAACTTCGAATTTCAACAGTGAAAAATAGCTGATCTATTTTGAACTTCTTCTCTACGAACCTCTGAGTATGTCTACTCACTCCATTATGGGGCCCGAGGAGCAAATCGTACTTTAAGGGCAAAAATGGGCTTAGAGTTAAGACTTTCCAATATAACACCCCCAACCCCAAGGGTCGGAAGCGTTACGTTTACTCAACTTTCTATTTAAATTCCAGGACGAAACGGACAGAGTTTCCCCTAAAAACTGAACGTTTCCAAGCTAAAAGCCTTACAATAAGTCCCTGTAAATTAACAGAAACGTAAAACATTTAAAACACAGCTTGACGGCCACACGCCAGAGTTCATAACTCAACGAGCCACCTGCTCAGAGTACACCAAACAGAATAGTTCATTAATAAAGGAAAAGCAAAAGATATAACTCAACGGTTCAACCGGAGTATTGGGGTTTACATCCCAAAACATAATTAACCTTAACCATAAACACATCTAACTATTTAGATGGTTGGCTCATACAACCATGCAGAGCGACTCATAAACAGTATGCATTATATGAGCTAGAAAACTTAGTTTACAACCATTACAAACTCAGAATACATTATATTACATCATTGAACTCGTGAAACTACTTTCATACGGCACACATAACGTTTTTTCAACCAGGGGTAAACTTCAACTCCGCATAAATGGCTTAACTTTCACCTGTCACAAAAAACCTGGGAAAAGGGGAAAGAGTAGTAGGATGAGCAACACACGCTCAGTGAGTGTCCCCCAACCCCCTTAACACTAAAACCGTCGTAGGCAATACTATCTTTACTAGTCACATATCATGTTTTCATACTTTACTATCATATTAGACATTCATAAAATTCTTATGGAAATATCACTAATCATAAACTTCGCTTTAAGCACTCACACATTTCTAGGTTTCTATGTGACCAAACTTCTTTACTAACAAGCAGTCAAACACTTACGTAAAGGGCGAGGTTCAGCACAGGGGCTTTCTTTTTCATAAACATAACTTCTTAGCATTTCATTCGAAAAATGCATGAAACCTAATCACATGATGTGCACATAAGGTAATTTCTTTTCAGAATCATACTTTTGTTGGCATTTCATTCATATGGTATGCATAAGATACACACATTTCAAGTCTCAATCAATTCTCATTCATAGGATATGCATGAAATATGCTCCTAAGACTTACTTTTCATATTTGTATCTTACTTAGCATCTCGTTCATAAGTTATATTTAGAACATGCACATACTATACACAGGAAACTTTCTTTCTTTTACTGAAAACACTTCAGTTAGCCTCTTGAGGCTCATAAAAACTCCTCTTAGCCTCTTGAGGCTCATATTCTTTTAAAAGAATCTCTTTCATCTTGGTCTCATAATGACCCATAAGAACTTTCTTTCTGAAATACTTAAAAAGGCGAAATGCCAGCTGCTTTTCTTATTAATAAGAAACTACTCTGGGTGTAAGATCATCATAAAGTGCTGGTTGGGAGAGATCTACACTCAATCCCAGTGAGATTAACTCACACTAAGCTCTTACTCCCGGGATGGCAACTAACTTTGGACCTTAACCCTCATCAGGGTCTTTAGAGATTACTCCCTAGGCTAGGGATTCCCCCGTTCAAGCAGGTTCACTCCCATGTATTGTCCCTAAGCACTTATCTCGGCCATTTAAACTGGTCATAACGACTAATAAGTTTGCTGCCTCTCACAGCGAAATCCTTTATCATACAACTCACGCCTTTGTAAAACTCTTTAGGATTCCCCCGTTCAAGCAGGTTCACTCCCAAAACTGCATTCATTTAGTTAAAATATGCCATCATGCACTAATATTTATGGCTACTATTATTTCAAAACATGAAATTCTTCTTTGAAAAACTCACCCTTATGCACATAATGTAAGTTGAGGACATGGAAGGGAAGGGGGGTCCATATGTATCACATTCAAGCACTTCATAATCAATTCATTACAATGAGCCACACATGGCCTCGTAATCCACACGATTCCGGTTAATTCACAACCTGAGCTCCCTCCTCACAAGCATCGTACAACAAGAACCTCGAACCACTCATAGTTCTACCTGAAACCATCCAACTACCATCTCGGTTTTCAATTTAGTAATCATAACATATTATCAAGCTAGCTTATAAAGAGATACAGTTTAAGTACTTACCTGGGCAAGCAGCACCATCCAGCGGTGCGTTATAGCATGTATATAAACACATATACATATATATCTATATCGCATCAACTTGAAATAAGCACTTAGTGGACCGCATTAAGCTAACAAAGTATGAAACTCAACCAGATTCATGTATTGTAGTTAAGGGGGTAAACATGCTCATTTCGTCATTCGAATGTTGTTTCCAAGCTACTTCACGAGCATAATTGAACTAAATAGGCAAGCATCGATTTGATGCGTTCATTCAATATTTTGAGGTTGCATTTCAAGCCTAATTTAACCTTTTAAGCCTAATACGACTCAAGACGTTGGTTTAGTACATCGAAGTTACTATTCAAGCATAATGAAGCCATTTAGACATGATACGAATCGAGGCGTTCGTTTAGTGCATCGAAGTTACTATTCAAACCTAATTAAGTCATTTAAGCATATTACGATTCTAGACATTCGTTCATTATAACGAAGTCATTGAACGATCATGAGTCAACTAATCGTACATATAATGATTCTAAGCGCTTATAGTTTACTTCGAAGTTATTGAACGACCATGAGACAACTAATTGTAAAGATAACGATTCTAAGCACTTATAGTTTACTTCGAAGTTATTAAACGATCATGAGTCAACTAATTGTACATATAACGATTCTAAACATTCATAATACATTTCGAAGTTAATAAACGAACATGAATTAGCTAAACTTACCCTATTTCGATTCGAATGCTAACATGATAATTCGAAACTACTTTTCAGGCATGAATTAACTTAATATATTCGAATTGATTCTAAACATGCATAATTCACTTCGAACTAAACTTTCAGGCATGAACTAACTATATTCACTTGAATCAATTCTAAGCCACTTTTCGAGTATTAAACAACTAAACTAACATATATCGATTCAAAGTCACTATCAGGCATAAACTAGCTAAACTTAACATGCTTTGCAACTTAAAACTTAAAACGATTTTGAAACTACTAATACTTAGGAGGCGAGAAACACCCACCTTGAATTCAAGCTAAGGACCCGATTTGGGTGATTTATAGGTGGTTAGAAATCCAGTTCTGCCTCTCCCTGTGGCTGGGCTGCTGCTGTTCGTGGTGGTCGTCGGCGTGGGCTCACCGGTGGAGGCTCCTCGTCACCGTCGTCTCAGCCAACCCGCCAGCCTCAGTCGCGACAGCCGCTGGCCACAAGTCGCAATTCCTCTCACTAGGTCTCTCTCTTCCTTCCTCGCTGGTGGTTGTGCCCGAGTTGGGCCGCACGACCATCATTCCGGCCATCGGTGCCGGCACCGTCGCCCTCTCCCTCTCGCCCTCTCGCTCTCCTCTGGTGATGGCAGGGTCGCCGGGGGGGTTAGGGTTTGAGGTACACCCCCCTGCTCGTGTCCATCGTGGAGAAGAAGGGGGCCTCGGCCCCCTTTTTGAATTTTTTTTCGTGTTCTTTATTTAATGCTTGCTCATTCAACTAAAGTTGCTAGCTCAATCTCGTACCCCTTGTTCTAAACTGAATCATTAAAATAATCACTCGTCGATTATTCGTTCCCAAAATACGTCAAGGATCGATTTTAATCAACCTCGAAACTAATTCTAAGATTAACAACCTACTTACATTCGGGAAATGACTAAATAAATAGAATAACGAGTAAATTAAACTATCGATATAATTTAACGGCATAAATGGCACGAATTAACTTTAGAACCAATAATAGTGTTAATAATTCTTTTTAATAAATTTATCACCCACATAAGCACATCTGATAATAGTTTAACTCTTAAAGTCAATAAAAATGCGAATTTATAACGTAAAAAGGTAATACAGTTAGCTTAATGGAAAACAAAGAATGCGGGTCTTACATCCGAGTACTTGAAACCAAACTCCTTGCAGACGATACCCTAAGTACTCAACGGTAGAACCTTATCCATGGGGTTTATAAATTTAAAGCTCGAATTCTTCCCATCAAGTTTTTGATGCCGTTGCTGGGGAGTTTGTGCTTTTCAATATCGAGGTTTACTTGAGCATTCGAGTCTAGGCCTTTAGAAAATCCAAAAAAATTTAAAAAATTAAAAAATTTGAAAAAAAAATTCAAAATGGCTATTTTCCATTTACCTGAATTTGAGCATGAACCTTTCTGGAAATACTTGTCTAGATTGAATGATTATCGTGCTCAATATATGCTTTTCGAGTATGAAAAATAGGAAATATGCGATGTTGTGCTTGAGGGGATAACACATGAGACTCAAGCCATCCTTAAGTCCATGTGTTATGGTGGTTTGTCTTCCTTAGATGTTGATGGTATGTGGGACTTATTTGAGCCTTTGGCTTGGTATCAGTGGCACCATGAGATTGCTAGTTAGCCTTTCGAGTGCCCTTCCTCCACTTCCTATGACTTTCACGCTTCTTCTCCTCTTATGTGCTCTTATTGTCTGTCTTCTGACTAGATGCAGATTCGTGTCCCTATTATGATATCTCTGATGGGTGTTATGCTAGACTTAGCGCCATGATAGGGACCATGCACGAGCGACGTATACACTTTGTTCGTGAGGTGAGGGAGTGTGGTTTATTTCATGAGACTGACCCTAGTCTAGCCTCCCCTAGACTAGAGGTTGGTCTCCATGATGATTATGAGTCTTCCCTTCCCTTAGAGCCTGATTTTATGGTTAATTCACCTTTGACTGGCCTAGAGGAAGCGTTAGACCCTCCCTTAACTCCATCGTCACTTATCGCTCCATCCTCACTTAGCACACCTAGAGACACTACTAAGGGTGTCCTGCACTTACTTTCTTTTCTCCCCTCCCTTTAGCTCAGTGCATGTGGTTAGAGATGGGTGAGTCTCCTAGGGCTAACGCTAGTTTTATAGAGGGTGATTTGCTTGATTGGTCGTGCGATATTGTACTATCAGAGCCATCTTTTGAGGAATTCTATAGTGATGATGTGAGGATTGGTGCCAGTCCTAGCATTGAGCATACTGACCCCATTTACACCAAGCCACTTGATTTAGTCCCCATTTCACCACCTTCCTTTCCACCACCCCCTCTCACTTGCATGCGTTTCATGAGTCCCTAGGTGATATTAGCGGGTTTCACCCCCCATTTGATTCATATCGTGCATATCTAGAGGACGTGCGTAGGAAAATCACGTGGACTAATTTCTTTGATCATGATTTTGATTTTTCTATGGCATTTGGTGAGTTTAAGAGGCCACTAACTTTGTTTACTCCATCTTTACTAGTGTTCTCTTACTCACATCATTTTGAGATGCATGCACTGACATTTGACAAGCTCTTATGAGCTTTAACGGCATCTGAGCTGGCAACTCAAGTCATGAGTGATGATGAGAAGTAGCTGATGCTCCTCCTGCCTCGAATGCACCATCCCAGAGAGGCATAATTAAGGTACGATTAGTATCCGACCTGGTATAATCGTTCTAACTCTTCTCTCTTCTTTTTATTTTCTTTCTTTTTCTTTTTGTGTAGTTGTGGAAATTAGGATGTGTTTAGCCGTGGATATTATGTAGTGTTTTTTGTTGGTGATCTTTTTGAGGTGAAATCTGGGATGTTGTTCAGCCATTGATGGCTATGATCACCATTTTTGTGTTTTTGTGAATATTTGTGTTTTGTGGTTGGTGGTGTTGATGGATTGGTACATATTTAGTTTTAGTGGTTAGTTTTGTATATATGACTGGTCTTGTTGTTGATAGGATGTGATTGTGTTTTTGGAAGAGTGTGTTATTTTATGTATATGTGTCTAGGTTTAGTGTTTTCGTGTGTGATTTTGTTTTCTTTGTTTTTGTGTGTTTTTATGAAGGTAGTGACTCCTTGGCTCCCAATAAGGATATTATGAGATTGAGGTGTGGGGGTGGGAAGTCATATACCCTTTTGTGCATATTTTTGTGAAAATTTTTCAATTTTTCAGTTTTCGTATAATTTTTCTTCTTGGCTTTAGGGGACTTTTGTACCATTGTGATTGGTTTTTGATCTTTGATAGTTTAGTTGCTAGCTTTTATATAGGTCAAATATGCATAATAGAACACTTGTCTACAATGTGATCTCCGGCCTCTCATAATAACCCCATTTCACATGTGTGGTTTTGTGCCTACCTTGTACACTTTATCATTGACTTTTAGTGTTAGTTGTTGAAGTTTGGGTTTAGAGACATTCTACTTGGTTAATTGACTTTCAGTTTTGGCTTCATTATGAGAAAAAGAAAAGGAAAAAAATGAGAAAAACAAGAAGTGCAAAATGAGCTTAACTCCGGTACCTATACTTGGGCTTGAATAAGTGCCTTGCACATCCAAATAAAACCCCTAAAGGGAAAAAGCTCGAATATGTGCTAAGTTGCTCCTCCAGGAGTTCAAAGCCTAATAAGCCAAGAACTACCCACCCAGGCTAAGGAGCATAAGGAGAGAAGCGAAAAAAAAGAAGAATAAAAGAAAAGGAAAAAAGGGAGCAAAAATAAAGGAAGTCAAAAGCCAAGTGGAGATGACACGGAGCACCAAAGTGTGCAAATCGTGTCATCGTGTTGTGTGGGGTGAAAAATGAAAGTCGGGGTGCATTTATAGCCTATGTGTATCTTGAATGTATGTTTTGCTTGTACATGGCTTGGTATAGGTTGTTAAAGCGATAAAATTGATCCAGATGTGTAGATATTTTCCCCTTTGCCTTGTATATATGTTTTGTTTTGAAAAATCCAAAAATAATTCAAAGATTTTGTAGGTATATCTTCTGCAAACCCTCATGAGACTCACTCGTCCACTTGGGGGAACCAAGGGTTTAAAGGGCTTGTTGCATATGCTAAATGCAATAGTGATTCATATGACAGGGAGTTAGGTTCTTAGGTTAGTTTCTATTTTGTTTTACTCGAGGACGAGCAAAAGATAGGTGTGGGGGTGTTTGTTAAGCGATAATTTATCGTATTTTACGTGTCTCTTTCACCTAATTTTTAGCTCGTATAATAACTTAATCTTCAGAATTTTATTTGTTTTATTTACTTTTGTAGGTAATAAGTCCAACGGAGCAACTCCCGTGAAAAGGCGTAAAAGAGGATCAAAAAGGAAGAAAACCAGACAATGGGCGACGGGGCGGTCCACTCTGCGACGCACATCGCCCCCAGCCTAGCCAGCCAAGCCAGCAGCAGCCAGGGGCTGTCGACGGCCAGGCCGTCGGCCTGGCGATAGCCAGCCATCGCACTGGCAACGGTTGTCGGCTTTTCCTAGCCCGGCTGTGTTTCACAGCCCGTTTTCAACTCTTTTTTAAATGCTCTGCTCGGGTTCTTTTTGGGGGGCTCTTTCCCTCTCTATGCGATTTTTAGGTTAGAGTTTTAGGTCCGTTTACCAAACAAAATCCCCACTTTAGGAGATTAGATTAGGGATTTGGATTGTGGTTTTGCTGAATTTGGATTCAAGCTTTGGATTTTAAGTTCATCAAACCAAGCCTAAGTTTTATTCTCCTCTCTCTTTTTTTTTCAAATGTTGTTCTTGTTTATGTTTTGTTAGTATAATGCTAGTGTTTGATTTTGTTTAGTTAAATGTTTAGTTTTTATTGTTAATCAATATTAATTTGCTTGATTAGGTTAGATTAGTTTCTTTCTCTCTCCCCTTTTATTCATGTTTATGTTCTTGTTTGTGAGATTAGGTTTTATTTAGGGCTTTTATGTTTTGTGATAAATTAGTTGCGACTTTGGTTGGCTTGGATTATGATTGGCCCTTTGATGGCTAATGAGACTTGTATAGGCCTAACAACACGCAAATTATGCTTAGAACTTAGAGTTTTCCCTCACGTCCGCCAAGTGTTCGATGAAATGCTGAAGAGAGCTTTTATTGTTATTTTTGGGCGATTGACTTATGTCGAGAGGTGAGGCCAACAGCTAGTGTGGCAGAGCGGATAGCCGGGTTCGGAACATGAAAATAGTGCCGATTCTAGCTAGGTCTGAGGGTTGCTAATTTTGTAGTCTAATTGGGATAACCCTATAAAAATAGGTGGTTAGGCTAATTAAGTTAGCTCATGACCCTTGAGAGAGGGCTTGGGTGATCTTTGATAGTGCAACTGACCATCTCTTGTTTTCGGTTGAGGTCGGGTAAGTTAGAACTCCTCTTGTCTGTTTAATTAATCGATTGGTTAAATCATAGTCTAACGCCACCTTTTTTGCTTTCATTAGTTTAGTTTAGCTTAGATTTCATTTCATTTCATTCATTCGGCCTAGATTGAACACTTAAACTAATCCCGGTACTTGAAACCCAACTCCTTGCGGCGACACCCCGAGTACTCAACGGCAGAACCTTATACTTGGGGTTTATAAATATAAAGATCGAATTCTTCCTATCAAGTTTTTGGCGCCATTG